>JAKCWG010000852.1:0-139093 GCA_021464415.1 Lonicera japonica
TCAGAAGAAAGATTAATCAAAACCAGTTAAATGTTAGCCAAATCTATGAGAAGGCTAGACCCAGGCCGTGACAGAGTTGTATTAGTCAGTGGCTCATTGCCTTATAAATAAATTCCATTAGCCTCTGCATTTAGTATATGCCATTGTTATCTTGCAGTCCACTTATTGTGGAATTATGTTTGTTATCTTTCACTAGACACTACATGTAGTTTCTTTTCTTTTTGTTTTTTGGAACACAAATTAATGTACCATATCTCAGTATAGAAAATAAGTTGTGCCCTTGATCATTTATTAGGTTGCAATTAGTATTTTCTTAAGATAAACTAAGGCTAAAAGACCAAAAAGTACAATGAACTTCACACATTTCTACAAAATGGGTAACATACTTTTTCTTGACACTTTAGACTTTTTTCTCGACACATTAGATAGTGAACTTTTTTTCTTTTTCATTTTGGTCATACGTTAGATTCTGTTGGGCTACCATTGACGGAATGCTAAGGTGTCATTCAACAGTCCTATCTGGCTGTACACCTTTTTTTTTTTAGAAAACATACACATTATCTAAAGGGTTCTTCTTCCTAAAATACATACATATATACATGTATATATCTTTCAATGTCGATGACCTTTGTTTCTCCTTCATAGCCGCCGGCCTGCGTGGAACCTAATCAAAGATGGTGCACCGCCTTTCTCTCTCTTTATACATATAAAACATGCATATATATACACACACATATATGGATAGAGAGAGAAATGGTTCTTCCCCAAAGGGTTCTTCAAAATTTATGATTTTCTCAGATTTTTAAAATTTCGGACCACAATTGAAACCCTAACGCTCAAATTCAGAACCTACGATTGGGCTGATGATTTTTTATTCAAGTACACAAATGCCTTAATTTCCCCACGGATTTGAAGTTTGCATACAAAATTATGGACAAATCAAGATCTAGAAGGTACTACTACGAACAGGATGGAAGTCCACGCTACACCAGTGACAATAACCACCATTACGGCCACCCCCTCGCCGAGAGAAAAGTCCAGTATTACGGTTATGACAAACAGAATTGGTTGCTTCTCTCTCTCTCTGTCTCTTTCTTTTATAAGAAACAAAACTTTATTACAACTCAAAAGAAGATTACAACAAAGGAGAAGCAAGGGTCATTCACAGTGAATGAGAAATCCATTGAGAGATGAACCCAAAAGTACAAAAAGAACAAAGCAACTAAAATAAATGGACATGTAAGCACGTTGGTATCCAGCTCAACTTTCCGTCGACGGGAACCAAATGGATTTTAAATTTTTAATGTGTGACCAAAATGAAAAATGAAAAAAAAATAAGTTACATTGTCTAAAAAAAATATGTTACCCATTTTGTTAAAAAAGTAAACTTTATTATACTTTTTAGTCTTTTAGCCATATAATAAAAGGATTAATATCTTGGCGTAATACTATAAGCAGCAAAACATCAAATATATATGGTATATATGAAAAGGTTGGGCTTTAAAATCAATAAAGTTTGTTAACAATTTGTTTCTTATATCTTGTTAAGTTTGTTTAAGTATAGCTCATTTGAAAGCTTTGACTCCCCTTCACATGCTTGCAGCTGTAGTCCTGGAATTTTGAATTCCTGGCTCCGCTACTGTATCTATATGTGCCTTTGCATAGTTGCTAAAAGGCTACACTCTAGAGGAATTCATCAAACATTACCTGTCTTGATTGCTATATTAACGATACTATTGGAGGTTTGTCCCGATGGCTTGTAGGTTATTTATTTATCCCACCATCTCCTCCATTTTATGCTAAGGTGCTTCTTTATAACTTTGGCCGAACCCTAGATTGAACACATCTCTTCTCGGGTTCCTTTGATTCTTTCTCAGTTTCTCTTTCTCAAAGCCAGTCACAATAGATTGATTCCTTGTCGCAACCATTTTATTTCTCAGGAACGCAATTAGACTAGTTACAAAATCATTTGTAATTTGATTTGCTAAAGCTTAATAACACACAAGACACGGAGAGACATACTTCTTAAAACAACTAATAACCAACCTACCATCAAGTTGAAGAAAATATTACAAAGAGAGCCATAAGGTTTATTACAAGACACGCAGAGACACATTTCGTAAGCAACTAATAACCAACATACCATCTAGTTGAAGAAAATATCACAAAGAGAGCTGTGAGGTTTTATTAAGTTTTTTTAGTACCACGGTGCACAGATAGATCCGGTGTTCAAGTCTTGGGGGTGGGGTGAGGGGAGGGGAGGGGGGGGGGGTTATAACGGGGGGGGGACT
This sequence comes from Lonicera japonica, assembly GCA_021464415.1. Lineage (NCBI taxonomy): Eukaryota > Viridiplantae > Streptophyta > Magnoliopsida > Dipsacales > Caprifoliaceae > Lonicera > Lonicera japonica. The sequence continues at coordinate 2,292 of JAKCWG010000852.1, forward strand.
TGACCTTATAACAAGGTTGTACCCCTGGAATGCACAGGGATCTGCCATAAGGTTATTTATAATAAATAAAAGTTTAAACATCACCAAGGGGGGGGAGAAAAAAAAATAAAATACACCAAAAAAAAAAAAAAAAAAGGAATCCAAAAAAAGTACTTCCAATAATAGTTAAAATATGTCTATTTAGGAAAAAGAGAATATATGGCTGTAATTATGTCTTGCTGTATATTATGAGTAATTATAAGACTAATCAATTGTATAAAATAGGAAAGCTAGTTGTACGTGTGATTTGGTTTATATCTTTGTGCCTTTTTTTTATTCTATAAGTAGTGTACATGTAATTTATTTTTATTATGACATTCATTTATCAAAATCCTCATGGTATCAGAGCAGAATTAGGCTCCTCGGGGCGAATTTTTTTCTTTTAATTACTGAATACAACCTTGCTTTCCTCTTTTTTCAGACTTGAAACAGAGCATTTTATTTTAATCTTCTTTTCAGCCTTCATTGAAAAAGCAGCACTCATTTGTTCAGCCTTCATTGCTGGAGTTTTCTGTTCAGCCTTTATTGCTGAGATTTGTCAACATCCAGGACGTTTACACAATGGTTCTCGCACTATCTCTCAGTCACTCTCGTTCACCATCTCCAATTCTGTCCGTGCAACAATATGGAGAATCCAGTAATCCTACGAGATTTAGAGACCTCTACCTCTATACCAAAGGTTATATTGCACAAAAAGGTGTTTTTCCTCAGTCTTAAGTGTGATATCTGACAACAAGGCACTTGGGTCATTGACTCAGGAGCTTCAGACCACATGACAGGCTGTCCTCATTCTTTTCTTCTTATGCTCCATGTGCCGGCAATATAAAGGTTAAAATTGTAGATGGTAGTCTTGCAACAGTGGTTGGTAAAGGATCCGTAGTTTTGTCAAAAAAATTTGGTTCTCAAATCAGTCTTACATGTTCCTAATCTCTCCTATAATATTTTATCTATTAGCAAAACTCACCCAAGATCAAAATTGTGTTGTGAGATTTAACTCCTCTTCATGTCAATTTCAGGAACTAATCTTAGGGAGGATGATTGGTAATGCTAAAGAGTGTGGAGGACTTTATTACCTTGATGAAGACACTCGGATGGACAGGTTTTCAAATTTAGGTTTCAAATCTCTCTCTGTTTCATTGTCTTGTGAGAGAGTGACATTATGTTATGGCATTATAGGCTAGGCCACCCAAGTTTTCCATACCTAAAAAATCTGTTTCCAAATATTCAAAAATATAAGATCCATCTTTATTTAAATGTGAAATTTGTCAACTTGCAAATATCATCGTGTTTTATATCCTTTTAACCATACAAAACTTCAAAGCCTTTTTTTGTCATTCATAGTGATATATGGGGGACCCTCTAGAGTGCAAAATCTTTCAAGTGCTATATGGTTCATGATATGGTCTGGTCTAGCTCCAATTTCTATTTAACCATGGTGGTTCATGGCATTCCAAATGATGATCTATGCCTGATGAATTATAAGGATATAGCATGGAAATTCAAAAGGAATTCCATAGAATTTCAAGACTCCTATATTATTTCCTTAATTATTTAGGAGTTTATTTTAGTTGTCTTATTTTATTATTCAATTACGAATTAGATTAGTAGTTTCCTTTTGAATAAGTTTCCTTATTATTTATTATTATTTTCCTTATTGTGTTAGGATATTCTAGGAGTTATTTTTTTCCTTTTCTAAGTAGGAAATAGTTTCCCTTTTGAATTTGGATTAAGGCTTTATTTACTCCTATTTAAAGGAGGCGCATTATTGTTTTATTAATAAGAGTTTTGATGATTAATAATATTGAGAGTTTCTCTTTGTGTTCTCTAAGAACATGTTGAATTGAATTAATTCAATTGTTCTTGACTTATCGATCAATGATTGTGGCGTCTTCGACAATACCAAGGTTCACGCTTCTTTTAAGCGTTGGATTGAGGTTTTCGCCTTCCATCTTTCGACGTATTCCAAGGTTCTTGCTACGTTCGTAGTCTAAGGGTTGAGGATCTATTAGCTTGCTTAGGAAAGACGATCCGGGTTCGCGTCAGTTCATTACTTTCATTGATGATCACACTAAATTATGTTGGGTGTACCTTCTTAAGAAAATGTCTGATGCGGAGCAAACCTTTAAAGATTTATTTTCCATGGTCAAAACTCAATTCAATACTCAATTCAAATTTTTGAATTGATAATGGAAAAGAGTACTTCAAAAATATTTGGCAATTCCTTTAAATCGAGGGATTGTTCACCAAAGCAGTTGCATTAATACACCGCAACAAAACGGGATGGAAGAAAGAAAAAACAAACACTTGCTAGAGGTTGCTCGGTTTCATCTTTACTACCAATGTTCCAAAATATTTGTGGCGTGATGCTATTCTTACAGCCACCTTTTCATCAATAGAATGCCTACTGGGTTCTAGGATATAAAACACCCTTGGAAACCTTCAAAACTCTTTACCCACAAAAATTGGTTAATAATTGATCCTCACTTCGAATTTTTGGATGTTTTTCTTTTTTCCATGTCCATGCTACAACCGGAGTAAGTCCGAGCCTAAAGGAAAGTATTTGTCATATGGATGTTACATCTTTGAAAATCAACCCTATTTCACCAAAAACTCGCTTTAGGGGGAGAGTTGATATATTAGAAGAGAGTTTCTTAGAGACCATTTCATTGCCTTTGCTTACTTCATCATCCATACCCTTGCATTCCTCACTGCTTACACCCAGTCCATTGCTTTAGCTCAACACCATTGCTGAGCCCTCAAAATGTCAAGCTTCCAGGTCAAGCTGAACCTAATGTGTCTGACATTAGTCACTCTAATGAGAAATTGAATACATGTGACAAATGCAACCTAAGAGCTGGAACTTCTTGTCTACTCAAGGAAGAAAAAATAAGGGAATGGAGAAAACTCACACTCCAAGGCATGATCAATCATGAATTGAGAGAAGTACCTCAACAAAGTCCGATGCCAAGTCCAAATTCCTCACATGAACTAGGTACCTCGGTCCAAGTCCAAAACGAAATAGTTGTCCGATCCAAGTTCAAAACGAACCACGTAGTCCCGACAAAGTTCAAAACTTGCATCTTCCTATTGCTTTAAGAAAAGAAAAGCTTACATGTACATCACATCCTATTTCTAAATACATGTGCTGCAGTAAACTCTCACCTTCCTACCGTGCTTTTGTTACTAATCTTTCCAATATAGCAATTCCAAAGTCAATTCAAGAAGCTCTAAATATTCTTCTTGGAGGGCAGCTGTTTGAAGAAATTAAGGCTCTAAAGAAGAGTGGTGCTTGGGAGTTGTAAACTTACCGAGAGGAAAGAAAACAGTAGGATGTAAATAGGTCTTCACCATGAAATACAAGTCTGATGGATTGATTGAATGGTATAAGGCTCGTTTAGTTGCCAAAGGATTACTTTCCTATGGAATTGACTACTAAGAGACATTCGCTCCGGTGGCAAAACTAAATACAATCCGGGTGTTGCTTTCTTTGCTGTGAACTTAAATTGGCAGTTATGTCAATTTCAATAGAGCATATGCAAAATAAATAAATTACATATGACCTAAATCCAAAGAGCATGAGAAGCGGGGAAACTCTCAACGAGGCAATTAAAGGAGTTTAGGTGACCACCATTAACGAACATCCTGAAGAATTGAGATACGAGATTGTAGCGGCCTCGAGGATAAGTGAGTTTTTTTACCCTTTTGTTCACTTTTCATGAAAGAGTGAAAAAATGAAAAGAAAAGGAGACTTGGGGTAATAGAAGGTGATGATTTGAGGGTAGCTTTTAAGTAGGTTATTTGTATGTATTTATAAAGTACAATTTTTTGCTCAATTAGTTCAATTGTTTGTAGGAAAGTAATTGGGGAGTGATTATAGTTGCTTTATATAGATGAATTTGGGGCCCAAAATGCATAGATGGTGAAAGTTGATTTATTATATTTTAAACCATAAAAAAAAGTCTTGGAGGGAGAAAAATAGTATCTAATATGTACATTCCATTCATCAAGTTCCTAGGGTTCGACCTCGTTCTTGCCTAAGTTATACTAGTATCTGATATGTGCACTTGCGAGTATATAAAATATTCACAATAGTTTTTCTAGTAAAGTTTTAACGAGGCAATATATTGTGCATTTGATACCAGTCCAATGATCCAGAAGAATGTTTTGTACTTTTTTTCTTTCACTTTGGTTTTTTCTCATTGGGTTTTCCTTAAGAAGGTTTTAATGAGTCAACTGTCATTGAATTGTGGCATAATGGACATCCATGGGGGAGGTGGATATCCATATGTTATATTTAAAGATACAATTTGTCCCACATTGAAATTGTGATATGAATAAGGAGATTACCTCATAGTATATATATATTGTAACTTGTTCTATATTGATTTTCTAGAGAAGTAAGGAGGTCAGCTCTTAATATAAATAGAGCTACCCCCTACCCATATTAGAGATCAGTTGAACAAGAAGATTATCTTTTATTCTCTTAATTATTTCTCTCTCTCTGTTTTTTTTATTATTTTAACATACATGATTATGTCTCTATTTTTTGGGGACACATTTATATGATTATGTAAATGGGGGCCTTTTTTGAGTTTTCGCACATGGCTTTCTAAATCATAGGACTGGCCTTACAACTGACAATCTACTTGAACTTTTGAAGAAAATGAATGAATGGTATAAAAGTATAAAGGAGTTTGGGAACGTGACTTCTCGTTAATTAATGAGGGTGTATTCAATTCATATTTTAAAATATTTTTTTAGACCTTTTAAAATCTTTGGAATATTCTTCTAAATCCATAGATTATTTTAAATCTATATAGAGTCTAACAGATTCTAATAAATCCATACAAGCTCTAACAAATTTTAAGGAATGGACTCTTTAGTATTTCTATAGATTTTAATAAATTCATTGATTCTTCTAATTATAATAAAAACTTCAAAGGATAAATAATAAAAGAATCTTGATTACGATTTTAAGTAATAAATAAATTATAAATTCGCCACAAACGGTTCAGATCGAGTCTAAAAACCCAACGGATTGGTTTTTTTTTTTCCTTTTCAATCCGATTTTCATCTTCTGTCTAAAAAAATTCATAAAATGGGAGAACACATCGGGGCGACATCTCTATAGTTTTGGAAGAATATGATTAATGATAATTAAAACTTTGAAAGTAACATAATCTAAAAAGAAAAGAGGCTTTAGATAGAGTGAATGAAGTGGAGGGATTTAAATAGATTATAAAGATGAAGAAGAAATAATATATATGCCGAGTTTGGGAAAAGAAAAGGTTTTAGATAATGAGAATGGAGTGGAAGTGTTTAATAGATTATAGAGACAAGAATAAATAATACCTAGGTTTTGGGATAAAGATGGAAAATAAATCCATGTGAAATCTTTCACTTGAAGAGAAAATTTGTTAGTGGATTTGTTATTCATAAAAATACTCTCAAATCCATCAAAATCTATCAATTTATAAAATCTTTCAAAGTTTATTGAGTTTTGAATACCACAAGATTTTAAAAGACTATTTCTAAAGGAGGTGTTGTTTACACCCTCTCCCCTCCAATATTTGTCATTAACACCCCCTCATTTTTTTTAACTAAAAACACGTCTCAACATCCCCTTTTTTTTTATCACAAACACCCTCACCTAACCATCATTTAACTAATTTACCCAATGGTTATAAATATTAACTTATCTATTTATCCAATTGTTAATAAACTAATATAACATTAACCAAATAATCAAACCCATCTCTCCTATTTTTTCCCATTCATCATCACATACCTCTTGCATCAAGCAAAACGAGAGAGAGAGAGAGATAGAGTAAGATAAGAGATTTGGTTTTTTATCATTTAAGCTCACAAAATCAAGAAATCACAACCAAATCGAAGTACAAATATGATTGGTGGGTAGTTTGAAGCTTGGATTATGATAGAGAAGAAGCATTGTACTTGAGATGGTGGAAAAAAATAAGTTCAAGAGAAAGTTGGTGGTGACATTCCACTCCAAGATGAAACTAAAGAAGTATTGTAGTTGTTATTATTAGTATATTAATGTGTATATAATCTTTCATACATCATTTTACATCATTCAAATTAAAACAAACACGTAATCCCTAAAACATAGTACAAAATGGGTTCTGTCTAGGCTTTTACTCGGTTTAAATAAGGAGGGTAAGTTAGCTACAACTCTCTCCAAGTAAGGCGAGTGTGTACACACACAATCACCTCATGTGGGATAAGGGTGTTAAAGTCAATTCGAAAAACGACCGAATGAACTGAACCGATCCGGACCGATCCGTAAAATCCCGAACCGAAAAAAAACCGAAACCGAAAACAAGAAAACCGAACCGAAACCGAAAAGTTTGGTTCGGGTTTGGGGTAAGCTAGTCTAAAACCGAAATAAAACTAAGCGTAAGGTTAAAGGGTATATACGATTTTTATATAAAAAAAAAAAGGAACGAACAATTTATAAAGAATATATAATTATAAGAATTAAGATATATTATGGATAGTTTAAATAAGATAGTCTACCGAACCGACCGAACCGAATTATGTATAAGAAAAAATAAATGTTAATATATACTTTAAGGGCACACGTTAATTATACTATAATACAAAAAAGATGACATTTTTATAAGAATATATTTCTTATTAATTGTATATTATGATAATCTTAAAAAAATAGTCATTAGCGCGTGCCTTTATTATTTAATTAACTACATAATACTAAGATTTTTTTATCACATACATAATAGAAAAATAATTCATCATTTTATTTAATGTGTTTCATTCTTATAAATGTAAAAATAAAATTGTAATTAAATAGAAAATATGGTATTTATATGTTGCTCCTTGTTTCTAAAAAATAATCACTTTAATTTGAATATAAATCATTATTACATTACTATTACTATTATATTTTATGTTAAATTGATTTAAAAAAACATATGTAAAAACCGAATAAAACCGAACTGAAACCGAACCGAAAAATTTTGGTTAGAGTTTGGGTTTCGAAGAAGATTTAGAAACCGAAACCGAATCGAACCGAAACCGAACTTTTATATTTGGTTTGGGTTTGGGGCACCTTGGTTTCTACCCCGACCGAAACCGAAAACACCCCTATGTGGGATGAGTGTACAAATACACTTACGTGTGATTAGGCGAACCTTATTTGAAAAACACTCTTGTACACTCAGCACTCCATTGCTTTATATTAGATGAGTGCTTAACAACACACTCACCCCATGCGGGACGAGTGTGTGTGAATGCACAAACCTCTAATTAGGCGAGCATAATTTGAAAAACACTCAAGTACACTCAGCACTTTATTGCTTTATGTTAGGAGAGTGCTTAACAATACACTCACCCCATGTGAGACGAATCTGTGTGAATGCACTCATCTATTATTAAGCGAGCCTAATTTGAAAAATACTCCACGTAGAGAACAGAGCCGGAGCTAGTGGATGTACAGCGAGGTCCGACGAAGGTGAAAGAGAGAGACGTGAGAGAGAGAGGGGTTTGGTTTGGTGTGCTCTTCTCTTCCTCCTCCTCCTCTTCCTCCTTTCAATTTAATTAGAGTTGGTGTTAGTGACAAATATGGGTGTCCTCCTCCTCCTTCTCCTTCTTTCAATATGTATGGACTTTTAAAATTCAAAAAAATATTATAGAATCTAAATTAAATACACTCCCAAGGGTTTTTGTGAAAACAATTGAAGTCCAAAAATAATAATTTCAAAGAATACGTCACGCAAATCAATGGAAGAGCAAGTGACCAAATTTGGAGCCCGTAGTTTTAGTTCTCAATGGATATGTTTCTTTGTTAGAATAAAAAAAAGAAGAAGATATGTTTAAAAAATTCCACCTCCATAAAAACGTGCATTATTCATATTTACCTCACATCGTCTATTATATGATTGTGACTTTGACTTCAAATCATGTAAAGGCAAGTATATTTATTAATCTTGGTTTGGTTCAAGTTTTTATGCACTATGGCAATATTATTTTTGGTAAATTATATATATTTGTGTGAAGAAATTGAATCTAATGATCTCATTTTATTGAAGGGTGTTGGTAATAGCACCCTATAAATTTAATTTAAACACCCATTTTTTAAGCACCCATATCTTAATTTTAAATTTGTAAGAGCATCCGAATAGTTTAGGCACCCTAATGACAAACACAAACTCCAATTCCAAGTAGCACAACCAGCAAATCAAGTAATAGCAAACCTGAAACAAAATTTGGTAACTAACTTTCACTCGATGTACTTTTATTCCTTGCATTCTATTAGGCACCAAAAAAGATAAAGGCAATTAATTCATGCTAACGTCCTTGTTTTCATTATCTTGCTATGTGCTATCTAGCTTTAATCTTTAGCTATTTTGGGAAAAAAAAGTGGGGAAGAACAAATGTGTTCTCATGGAGCTTGTAATATGTTTAAAGATAAGGTGAGGTTTTTTCAACAATTACCTAGGTTCAATACTAATACTGAAGATAAGGTAGTTGGGTAATTGATCAAATACCTTATGTGCATTATTTATATGCTCATGTATATTATATATATTATCATACTTTTAAATAAGTTCTAAATATTTTACTCCAATGCCAAAGTAAATCCAATAGCAAAATCAAATACATATACAACACAAAGCACTATGAATACATTACAATACGTATATGTATATGCATATATATTATAATATAAATAAGTATAGAAGAATCCCACCTATATGTCATTTGGTTTCACCAATCAGAACGTGATCTTCACATATGAAGGGGAATATTAGCTTACTCAATTCAACTTATTCACGGCAGCAATTAAATTTAAGATTGTTTGGTTTCATCTATGTGAGTATACTAACATATATATATATATTTATTTATTTATATTCTAATTCGTTTACTCGAAAAGAAAAAAGAGACGGACAAAGATGTTGACGAAGCAAAGAGAGAAAGCCATGGATTGAATTAAGATAATAGGGTGCTTTTAAAATGCATATCCTAACTATATAAATTACACTTTTTTATAAAAAGAGTGTTTAAATTAAAATATTAGGGTGCTTTTACTAACACCCTTTATTGAAAAGCTAGTTTAAACTTTATAGTGAATTATCCATTTCTCTAATAGCAGAGCCCATACAAAAGAATTTAATGGTCTCATTTTGCTTTCACGAATGCCAAATATTGGGCCCATTTTGATTTTTTCTAAAGGAAAACAGGCCGCAAGCCCAAATATTGCAGAGCCTATATAAAACCAACAAACAAGAAAAGAGGCCTTAAATTACATACTTCTCCCACAATTTTTTTTTTTTAAAAAATGCAATAGGCAATATGAAGGAGCCATTTAATCCGAACTTGTAAACTTGATGCGTGTATTATTTATATTAGGCACAAACATGTTAGAATATCAAAATTTATGAAAAGAGAAGTAAATTAATGGTCGATATCATTTCTAATAATTCAATAGTTAATATCATTTATAATATGTAGCCTTTGGGTGGTTTTTTTTTTTTTTTTTTTATTGCTGAATGCTAAATGTTGATTATTGAGTGTTGAATACTGAATTCAAATTCTAAAAAAATTATTCGTTTTTTATTCTGAATGAGACTTCAAATTTTAAATGTATGTATATAACAATTGTTTAAATTAGTCGTTAAGCATTCAGGGGACTAATGTCTTTTCATATTAGAAGCTTAATCATTAAAAAAAATAAACCAATAACCTCTTAATGATTTTAAAATATAAACAGGCTACTACACATCTGAATGCTTAAAACCATCTCATTCAACATTTGATACTATGTATATGTAATCATAAGAAAATTGTATAAAAAATGATACTATGTATACGTAATTAGTTTATTGTATGAAAAGTTAATGTAATAAATAAATAGATTTATCAAAAAGTTTACATATCATAAAATAGTAATTAGGATAACTGGAACTTATTATGTTGATTCAGGTAGATAGAATTATAAAATTTTCAGGTAGATGGAATTATAAAATTTTCAGGCCGAGCTATCCCTTGGTGAAATGAAAGTCATAGCAACTGGAGCTTCAATAAATGGACGAGCACCTGTGTCTATGTTGATTTGAGTTGAATTATACATTCCTTGTTCAAGCGAAGTAGCAGTTAGTGGTTGAATGGAAGAAAATGATTAAATATATACAGTATATTCTTGTTGTTTTTATTGATTCGTTGATTACTTGTCATTGCATCGTTTGGTTATGCTATATTTTCCGGTTTTATCGATCCATCCACATGGTTAAATTCTGCACACCAAGTGTTTGTAGAAATTCCGGACAAAGGGTTCCTATCGTATGGATATCGAGGAGTTTTTTAGGATGAAGCTAAGGTACGCGTATGTAGTTCTCATCAGGGAGAAAGAGATTGATAACTCTGTTCACCATCCTTAGAATTATGTGCCCCCTTACTGTTTGTGAACAATTGTAATTGACATAGACTAGAAAGTTTGTATATTTAATATTACAGTACATTTTGTTATTCTCTTTGACTTGACTGTTTACTTATTTATTTTTGTAATAAACTTCATGTTAATGTCATTGTCGTCTCATCAAATTAAGAATCACATTTCATACAAAGCTCCGAATCTCACCATAGAAAACAAGTTGTATTCTTTGTCATTGATTCTAGTCAAGCGAGGGCTAATTCATCGAAATGTCACACTCTTGATTTGAGATTGAGGAGCATTTAAAAATTCAGATTAAAGGCATTCAGAGATAATTTAATCTCTTTAAAGTAAGTGGGAGAACAATTAGAAGTATAAGAGAACTGTATCTTAAATTGGGAATCCACTCTCTTAAAACTGAGAAATAAATTTTAGATTAAAAGGAAATTGGATTATAAAGTTGACAGTGAAAATGACAAGTACAAATATTAGAATAGTGATAAAGGCAAGCAACAAACCAACTGCCATATTTTAACATGTTGGTAACAGCAACAACTACCTACCCACAAGGCAGTTTCTTGAAATAACCGTCGAATGAGATTTGTCCTTGTTTTGTTTTGTTTTATCTTCTACCTCTGTATTTTATTTCATAGTTAGTCATTCACTATCTTTAATAGCTCAAACAACTGTAAACATTCATTATACAGAAGAACCAATTATTTCTAGTGCGAGTTCCAATACGCAATTTAACAAAATGGCTGAAACTCTGCCGAGTGCTATTGTAAAAGAAATTTTGAGCAAGGTAATCTCACTTGCAGCTGATGAAATGAGCCTCGCGTGGGGTTTCAAGGACGAGCTAAAAAGGCTTGAGAAAAGTTTGGAAATTGTTCAAGCTCTACTTTCTGATGCTGCTGCGAACAAAAAAGCCCAACTGGAATCTGTGGGAATTTGGCTGAAGGAATTGCACGCTGTAGCCTATGATGCTGATGCTGTGTTGGATGACTTCACGTATGAAACTCTTCGATGCAAGGTAAAGAACCCGAAGAGGAACAAGGTACGAGTCTTATTTTCTCTGTCGAAAAACCCACTTTCATTTCGTCTAAAGATGGCTCACAAGATTAGAAGTATCAATAAAGCACTAGATGAAATTTACAAAGAAGGAACTAAAATCGGACTTGTTCATCGTATTGGGGGGACAGATACCACCATCGAACATAGTAAAATCCGGCTGACTCACCCTTACATACATGATTTGGAAGTTGTGGGAAGGGATGATGATGTTTCAAAGATAGTAGACATGCTGTTATGTCCAGATAGTGGAAAAAATTTGTCGGTCATCGCCATAGTTGGAATGGCGGGTCAAGGAAAGACGACCCTTGCTCAGTTGGTTTGCAAGCATGGCAAGGTGTAGGCGCATTTTGATGAAAGAATATGGGTTGTTGTATCTGAAGATTTTGATGAATCATGGCTTTTAAATGAGATGGTACAATCTCTCACAGGAGAAAATCCCCAGTTGTCAAATGTTGAAGGAATCATTGAAAATAAGCTTGGAAAGAAATTGAAAGGAAAAAGGTATTTACTTATGTTAGACGACATATGGAGTCATGATGCAAGAAAATGGGAAAGCATGAGAAGTGCTTTGTTAGAAATAGGTGGTTCCAAAGGAAGTAGAATTATGGTAACGACACGCAGTGACCAAGTTGTTTCGAGTATGCAAATATCTCTTACTCATCGATTGGGAAGACTCTCAGAGGAGGACAGCTGGAATATTTTTAAGCATAGGGCATTCGCGGAGGGCGGAGCAGTGGAGACAGAGAATTTGGTGGATATAGGTAGAGAAATGGTTAAAAGGTGTGGGGGTCTGCCATTAGCTATAAAGTCTTTAGGAGGCTTAATGTACTCTAGGAAGTCTGAACCTGAGTGGTTGTCAATCCGAAGCAATTGGTTACGGAATACGGAAGATAATATGGGCGGAGTCCTGTCAACCTTGAAGCTAGGTTATGATCATCTACCATTGTTGTTAAAACATTGTTTTGCATTATGCTCTATTTTCCCCAAAGATTCCAATCTTGAAAAGAGTAAATTAATACAACTCTGGATGGCCCTAGGATTGCTTCATCCTCCTACTGGCAATGATTTGATGGAGGATATAGGTAGCGACTATTTCAATACTTTGTTCTTGAATTCATTGTTACAAGATGCAAAGAAGGACGAGTACAACACCATCATAAGTTGCAAGATGCATGATGTTGTTCATGATCTTGCGTTGTATGTGACAAATAATTATTGCTCCACTTTGCATGCTAGTAAGCCGTTGAATGATGTTTCTGATGTTGTGCATTTATCCATGATCTCTTCTGTAAGAAAGACCCCAGAAATTTCAAAGAAAATTTGTTCAAGATTGCAAACGCTAATTCTAAAAGCTGATATTGATGACAAGTTGTTAGGAAACTTGAAATGCCTGCGTGTTCTAGTTTTAAACAATTATATGATCAATGAGTTGCCAGATTCGTTAGGGGAGCTGAAGCATTTGAGATATCTTGACATCTCAAAGACTTCAATCTTTTCAATGCCGAATACCATCACTAACCTCTATAATTTACAGACGTTAAGACTCGGAGAGGTTCGCAAAGTTCCTAAAAGTTTTGGAAACTTGATTAACTTGAGACATTTTCATATTCGTTATGTTGGTGCTTCTATGCGCTGCATGCTTATTGGGATAGGGCGGTTGACCTGTCTACAAACATTACCTTTCTTTGCAGTGAGTGAAGATAGGGGATGTAACATGAAGGAGTTGGGAAGTTTGAATAATCTTAGAGGCGGCTTAACCATTTTTGGGCTTGAGCACGTGGAAAACTTCGGAGAAGCAATCCATGCAGATTTGTCTAAGAAGTCACACCTTTATACATTAAGACTTTGTTGGAGTAGCAGTAATGACATAAGAGAAAACAAGGTGTGCAATGATGAGGATGTCTTGGAAGGTCTCAAACCTCCCTCAAATTTAAAATGTTTCACGATTGAAAACTTTTCGGGTGGTAAATTTCCATCATGGATGATGGTGGAAAGTCGGACATCTTCCGTACTTTGCAACTTGGTGAAAATTGAACTACGTAGTTGCAACGGATGCGAGCAAATCCCGCCACTCGGACACCTTCGATATCTCAAAGTTGTTAAGATGATTGGGATGGGTAATGTGAAAGTTATTGGGACAGAGTTCTATGGGAAGCATCTAGCTGGTGCTGGTGCGAGTACTAGCAGCAATGGGCCAGCTGAAGTTTCGACATTTCCAGCACTGAAAAAACTCACTCTAAGGCAAATGCCAAGGCTAGAGAAATGGTTAGAAGCAGTGCATCAATCGGGTTCAGTGAGTGTATTTCCTTGCCTGGAAAAGTTGAATATTCAAAGCTGTTCAAGTTTGAAAACTATCCCCTGTCATTTTCCATCGCTAAGAGAGTTGAGCATTTCAGATTGCACCCGGTTCTCATATTTGCCAGACAATCTAAGAGCCGTTATCTCTGACCTGTCCATAGTTAGATGCCTCGGTCTGAGTTGTCTATCAAACAACCTCGGGGCTCTTGAGAGGTTAAGGGTAGTGTGCTGCCAAAATCTAAGAGATATACCATTTCTGCCGTCCGTAAGGGAAATTTATATTTTAGAATGTGAGAAGTTGATTGGGTTACCAAGTTTGACCAAATTCTTTCCACTTATTGAGAAATTGGTCATTAATGATTGCCCTAAACTGCTGGCTTTTCCAAAAATACGCTGCCATACTTCTCTGCGGGAACTTGTTATTACTTCTTGTAAAAAGTTGACAAGTGTTCCACAACTATGCACGTCTCTACAGAGTCTTCAAATTTTAGGGTGTAAACAGTTGACAAGTTTGCCAGAACTGGGCACAACTCTGAAGGAATTGGACATTCGCTACTGCCCTGCTATAGTGTCTTTTCCGAATTTTCGATATCTCCAAAAATTGAAGTTGTATCTGAACCTAGAAGAGCTTGATTATTTCCCCTGGCCTTCCTTGTCCACTTCTAGTACTTGTGATATTGCAGTGGAAGATAATGATGGCATCCAATGCCTAAAGCATGTAGATTTGAAAGGGTGTCTGGAGATCAAGTCACTGCCTGAGCAACTTCAGCACCTATCTGCCTTGACATATTTGAGATTGTACTCATTTGAGGGGTTGGAGTCCCTTCCCGAGTGGTTGGGCAATCTCTCCTCTCTTCAATCTCTTTTTATTTCCAATTGCAAGAAGCTGATGTATATGCCCTCTGTGGAAGCTATGAGATGCCTCACCAATTTATGTCAATTGGATATTTACAATTCTCGACTTCTAACAGAAAGATGTAGCAAGGGTTCCCGCCCAGAGTGGGAAAAGATTTCCCATATTACTACAATTAAAATTGATGGGGCAATAATGAGTAAGTTACCTATGCAATCTTTACATTCATCCTTTTATATTTGTGAATATGTATATATATTAGGGGTGTCACCCAGTACAATTTTTACGGTAACCGACTGAATAAATTAATCCGAAGAAAAATGGTTTTGGTATCACATATTGAAGTACCGAAATACCGTAACCAAAAGTACCAAAAAAAATAAAAAAATTGGTTTGGTTTTGGTATTAGTATCACCCTTGTGCATTTTCAACCGTTAAATTTTTTGATGATCATCTCACTCACTTCTATGGTGAATTTGTTAATGAAATTTGGTAGTGGTGATCTACTCATCTTATAGATCATCTCTATAAATTTTCGTAAAAAAAAATAATAATTTATTTATCTCTTCAAATGAGTATCCCTTCTATTTGTTAAAGAGAGAGAATCTCTCTTTAGAGCCTAACTAGCTATGTACATATATATATATATATATATATATATTCAGGGGTGGAGCCACGTGGGGGCCAGGTGGGGCCATGGCCCCACCTGGACTTTTTGAAAATTTTCAGAGAGTACAGGGGCTTATGTGTGGGAAGGAAAAGTTTAGGGGCCCTTGCTTATAAGTTCAGGGGCAGGGAATGTAATATAAGTTATGGAGGCAATGGTTGGTGACGCGCGCGTGTAGTTTTTGCACAGGGGGCTTTGTGTAATTAGAGTATAAGTTGAAAGGGCAAGTTTGTAACATAGACCAACTTTTCACTTTCTTCTCTTTTTTCTTCAAGGAGCCGTTCTTCACTACTGTTAAATTTTTTTTTTCTTTCTGAAATAAAGCTTTTTTTTTTGGATTATATATCAAAAGATATTTCAAAAGATATAATTAATTTTAGTATATTATTTTTAACTTTTCCGAAATATTGAAATAGAATGGAGAAGTATTTTAGTAAAAAATTGATCTGGAAACATAATTATTGAGTTTAATTTGACTTAAATTTTTTTTGGCCCCCTCTAAAAATTATTCTTGGCTCCGCCACTGTATATATTTATGTATATATATATGACATATATGTTTAATTTCGGCCATTAAAATTTTAAATGACCATCTTACTGACTTCTAAATTGAATCTTTTAATAAAATTTGGCACATAAAATCTACTCATTATACACATAAGGATCATATCCACCAAGTTTCATGAAAAAAAATAGTTCTTTTAACCCTTGAAATGGGCAGTCCTTTTCTTAAAGAGTGGACAGTCCTCTTTAGAACTGACCCGTATATATTTATATATATCTTTGTTGGATGAGTTATATATATTGTTCTGAAAATTGCACAGATCGATGAGGAAGGGACATTGGGAAAAAGAAGACATCAACCAAGAAGGTGAATTTCATTTACCATTATTTTCAACTGGCCTGAGTTCTCATATATGGCTACTGCTAATTGCTTTATTCAATGATATAGTGCACAAAAATATGCGCCTTGCCTTAACGAAGTCATATAATACAATTTCATGAGCATGGAGCTTAATTTTAATTTTAAAAATGGATGAGCACTTGCACTTGTGAGTTTGTGTCTGTTTGTTGAGTTCAGTTGAGTTTGCTTGAAATTAATTTCGCCTTCCAATATTTGCATATATATATATATTCTTTGTTTTTCAGAATTCTGATCTTTCTTTTTGATGCTACACTTGTGAACAATCGTATTTTTTTTAGTTCTGAGCTACACATGACACAACTTGACTGATGGTTTAGTGCATCATGATTTCACTTATGATTTGACCTTTTAAATGCAATAATACTTCAACTCATATATATATATATATATATATATGTAATTACAAAAAAAAAAAGGAAAAAAAATGAAGTTATTTGACCCGTGTCGTTGCCACACTGTTTGAGATTACCACGTCAATGTGTTGTGTTGCAAAGGAAGAAGCCACTAATTAACAGCAAATTGAGTGGTGCTTGGGAGCAGCAGCTCCTCTATTGGATATATAGGCTGGTCACTGATATATATATAAGGTCAACTGTATTTTAAACCTTCGATATATGTATTGTAAATATAGATAAGATCCCTAAAGAGCCATTTATCACTTTTGTCCTTCATTTACATTGTGAACTTGAGTTCATAAATAACTTCCCTTTGTTTATTCAATCTTTTACGGCTTCGTTTGATACTTTTGCATCTGCTCAAGGGCGAAGTTCCACATCTGTACATGCATATATATCTATATATGTAAATGGGATTATTTGTTTTGATAAGCGAATTCTATTTGTCAACTTGCACAGCTATCGAAGTTTCATGGAAGAGAGTGAGTAGATGAAGTGTTTGATTCAGGGAGAATTAGAATTTCTGCAGTGAATTTAAAATCAAAATCAGTAAGTTACTGTTATATATCCCTCTCGAATACATTTTTCCTTTCTACAAGTGGTCAATAATATGTACTCTAGTATGTTGATTAGCATTCCTAACATTAGTTCCAAGGTCAGATGATTAACCTTTCTTGTTTAAATAAAGTGCAGAGCTTTTCAAAGGATACGGAGTGGATTTTTGGCAAAAACCAAGATAGCGGAGTTGAAGCTTGGAAGGAGTGGTTATTTTTTGGTAGGATATAGGAAAATACTAAAATGAGACCGTAAATAATAGCTGGATAGTTAGCTGTATCTGTTCAGCTAGTCTGATGTATTTGGAACTCTCATTCTTCCAATTCAGGCAGCAAACAAATTGTCTTAGAGCAGAAACTTTAAAAGATCTTTTATGGAACTATATTAAATTTATCTGGCAGGCAACAAAGAGCTGAAGCCTCCGCAACAGTGGCATTAACAAGGAAGCAGAGGATTTTGAGGAGTTATTTGAAGGCGATTTTGTACAAAATTTTCCTTCACAGTTTAGGAATATCCCAACTATTCAATACAGTTTTTGTAACCATAAATTCTGTGAAGACATACAGCGTCCACTGTGACATGAAGTGGCTTTGCTCTTGTGATTTAATGCAATTTTTTTAATCATGGTTTTCCTGGCATTTCAAGTTTCATACATTCAAGGTCTGGTATTTGATAAGGTCAGTGACTTTATGCATTTACATTGTGAAAATTCTAAATAACTTTCCTTTTAATGACACACATTTGTTACTGTTGGCCTCTCTATAGCATTCTAGAGTTCAGCTTCAGCATGATTTATAAGCAAAAGCATGTAGGAGGAATGGGACACTAAGCCAGAGCTACGTAAATAGATTGACATGTGAGGGACTTGGCCCGGACAAGAGACGCGTCACAGGTACGGATAGGTTGTAAACATACTTTTTGTGCATAATATATGAGTACATATGTATATATAGAAGTACTTTGCTTTTCTGTATTTTGATGTTAGTATTTTGACATGAGTTACAGTTTAGTGCATTTATGATATGTTCGATTATGGTTTAAATTTTCAAGTGCATATTATATCAAATTATATATATAATTATAACAAAGATTTATTTATCTGGTGTCTTTGGCGTGTGATGTTCTGATTTTCTTGATTTAGCGAGTAAATGTTACCTTGTTGTGTTGGGTAAAACACTCGTCAATGCTTCATTGTATTTCATTTAGTTTGTTTATTTGCACATATATCCATACGGAATAAAATGACACATATGGTGAAGATATGAGTTTGTGAGCCTTAACTCATTTTCTTAACACTCCCACAATTGGGTGTTTCACAATCTCAGGTGTTTGATTTAATTTCACAATCTCTTTGTAACGTAAGGATGGGATCGAATCGATGCTAGTGGAACTTCGGTTGCTGTTGGAGGAAATGTGTTTTCTGCGGCTGATGTTCTGCTCCAACTGGAGCTAATTATGTTGATCCAGGTGGATGGCATTCTGTTTTTCAGCAGGGTCAGAAATTGTTGAAATGCAAGTCTAAGCTCGTAAATTCTTGGTCGATGTTGATTCAAGTTAGTTATACCTCCTGCCATCCCATATGTCATTCCCCCACTGCAACCATTTCGTGTACTTGGCCGTTTGCAACACCAGTCCAAATCCTCCAGGGCCCTGTTCAGCACTCCTGGCCCTGTCCTCCATGCCGTTCTCACGCCCAACATTGCACTTGCTCAACACCTCTGTGCTCTGTTTAACCTCGCCATGCGTACTCCCGTGCTTAACTTGGTCCAAAGTTCCGGTTCAGCACCCCCCATGCCCGTGCTCTTTGTTGTTTACACTGTGCGCAACATATATGGTCCAACAGTCCTGTGGCTCTGCTCAGCACCCCTTGCTGCTCATCACAATGGCCCCATGGCTGCCTTAGCTCACCCACTCACCAATGCTCCCTCAGTGATAAACAAGACAATTTGCATATGCATGGTGTCTTTGTCATATGTAAATATTGTTGCTTTGTAATTAGCTTTAGGACTTTCCTTTGTAATATTTGTCTCTCGGCCTTTCTTTTGTAATTGTTGTTGGCTTTGGGCAACATAGGTAGGTTGATGGTTACTACTATCACTAAGGTTTTTCTTTTTGTTCGTTATATTTGGGGTGAAGATTACATGCCCTATACTCGAGTTGCCTTCAAGTGCACATTGTGAGCACTAGCTGTCTTGCTCTTACTTTTGCAATTGTAATTGTAACCACGTTGTAACCAACTTTCGAGCAATTGAATAATTTTTGTTTTCTGCAAATGCATTCTTGTGAGATTGTTATTGTTGCATAATTTCCACTGGATTCTTAACAAGCTTCCAAACTTGCTTGGCTCAAGGCAAAGTCCCGTGTTGTACATGACCTCCTTAGTGCTATCAAAGGCCGCCCTGTGACACTTGTTCAAGCGGAGTAGGCAGTGGTTGAAATGAAGTCGGTGCAACTGGAGATTATTAGATAAACGAATGTGCAATTTTGTATCTGATAAAAGTTACTGTCTTCTAGTACTCCTTGGTGACTCTGGTACATTAATAAGACTATGGTATGCTAGGTCGATCTCTATGGGAGTTCAGGTCCCCAGCCAGTTTCGCCATTGGAATCTTAGAAAACCATGTTTTCTTTTGCCCTATATGTTTTTTTTTCACACAAACAAACTTTGCGGTTCTCTTCATGCATGCACACAACCCGATCTCAATCTCCTGAACACTTAATGTTCTTTTACTTCATTTTTTTTTAGGAATTGTGCTCTTGTCAACACTTGTAACTCATTGCCACTGTAAAAGTTCTGATATTGAATACAACAAAGCTGGTCAGAAATTTATTAAGCAAAGAAAAGAAATGAAGATAAGGATTATTAAAAAAGAAGCTATACTCAAAACAAACCAACAGTTAACTGAAGCTATACTTGGACTAAAAGTGCACACATATCCTGAATCATAGCTTCCTGCTCCACAGCATTAACATTTGAATAGAGTAATTTGGCGTGAATAATAAGGGACTTCAATTCAACAACTGAATTGTACCTGCAATGGACAAAGATGATATGCCTCTCCACCCTTCCATCTTAGATTTGATAACATCAAAACTATCAGATAAGTGCATCCACCGGCTTACTTTAATAACTTTATTAGTAATTAAGGTTTACTTTCTAATTAGTCTGATGACAGAAACTTGAATGATTTCTACAATTATCTTCGATATAAAGAAAGTAAATTCAGCTTTAAATCCGGAAATAAGATAGGAGTGGGATGAATAGAAAAGGCGATTGCTTGCAGGTATAACGTGAAGCAAAAAACAAAGTTGTTCTTCATAGAAGATTCTGAACTCGTAAGTTCAACGCAGGTATGAGGAATTTGAAACTAATAATATTTTCTCCAAATCAAGGAGCAAATATTGACAACTGAGAATACACACATTATTGTTTGAAATACCCGTGTATCGAGAGCATCAAACGGGTGGTGTTTCAGATTATGGGCATCTAGATTGGATAAAGGTATCTTCATTTTGGAGAATTGATGCCAACGCAACTAATCTTATGCCCCCAAAGTATTAAAAACACACAAGGTTTAATTAAGGAGAAATGGAAAACTGAAAAAAGCCAATTTTCGAGAGTACAGAAAGCAGAAACACCTGTTACAAAAACAGTTATAATTTCTTCCACAGTGATCCGATTTACAAACCATTTCTTGAATTGGAAACTAGACTTACCAGAGATTTCTCTTGATATGTGGATTAGCTCGTAAATCAGGCCATGGAGATCGCACAAAGCCCGAGAGCAGACCCCATAACCGTTGTTTGCAACATTCTGTTTTTAATGCCTTTCAATGTATTTGGTTATTTGAGTCTCCTTGTCTTCTTCTCTTATTAATGTTATTAAGTAGTTTATTTATTATGGTTCATGTACCTATGGGTGAAGGGACGTTCCATGCCATCTATATATATGAATTAACTTGGACCCTTGACTAAACTAGTTTAATTCCCCCAGTTTCCCATAGGAAGGCAACGACCTTAATCCTCGTTTGATTCCATGGGTACATTTTGAGGAACAAATTGTACGGATAACATGCTTTTATGTGTTCTCTACTGATGATCTGAATGTTAGTGATTAAACAATCTGACTTTCATCAACCGTTGGCTCCAACACAGCTAGAGCCAGAACATGATTACCATGAACCAACTTCTTAAGTCTATTCATGGTAGAGGCATTGGCACCTCTTAATTTCCAAAATAAAGTGGAAATCATTGAAAAATTTATGAGTGGAAGTCTGGGATGTCTTACCCTTCTCCTTTGTAGCTTTCTTTTTCCTTTCCCTCTTTTTCGGTCGCATCTGGCCCTGCTCAACACTAGTTTGTAAATTTTCTGTTTTCTTAAGAAACGCATTGCTGTTAAAGTGTTTTACCCTCTCATTAAGAAGAGCACCATCTTGGATTAAAGTAACTCTCAGATCTTCCTTATTCAACCTAGCGTAGGTGACTTTTAAATTCTCAGTAGCACGAGGGGATAAACCTATTTGTGCCATGCTAGAAGGAACAGGAGCCTTCCATGGCACAATTTCAGTCAGAGCAACTGATTTATTCTCCTCAAAGTCAGACCCAAATCCTTCAACATTATTCGTATCGATTGAGCTGGATTCAATACATAATTGATAATTCTTCCACTTGAACACCAGCTGACTCATCCCTACCCAAAACATCCTCCACATCGACATTGCTTGCCTCTCCTATCCACACTTTCTCCCCTCCCCTGATTTCCTGCCATTTATCTTCTAAATCATGGTTAGCAAGACCAGATCCAACACAAATCTTCCCAGTTGAAGTCCCAATATGCTCATCAAAATGCTTAATCTGTTGATAGACCCTTTCCTCCTCCTTAGCCCCCACTACCTGTTCCTTTCTACCACCAATCATCAGATTTCCCTGCATTGCCGGAGCCTGAAACCCTGGCACAACATCACCAAAGCCTTTATTCGCCATTATTTTACATTCAATAGCGTCATGACCCTGCCTCATACATTTAGTGCAAAACTTAGGGATATTTTTATATTCAACAAATTGCCAAAAACCACTGGAACCACTTCCCAGCCAGACATGCTTATGGAATTTCTTCAAAATATTCATTTCAACAAAAACACGAGCCACACTAGGTCTAATCAGATTCGTAGTCGCAGCATCCATCTTTGGAGAGCCTAACATACTAGCAATGGAGAATAAACTTGATTTTTGAAAAAAAATGTATCGGAAGGTTACGGAAATTTAACCAAATGGGAGCAATTGAATTCTCAGCATCCACTTGGAAGTCCCGTGTCCACTTAAAAATCTGCATCAGAAACCTTCGAACATACAACTGTTCTTGTAACCAGATCCGGTGATAATCTTCCTCGCAGTTGAATCATCGAAGAACATGCCGCCTATCCAATAAAGGGACTGAACAAACAGATCTCAAGCCAAACATCTATAGACCAGCCTTAATTTCCTGCAACGATGGCCGACCATGAGAAAATCTACCAACCAAAGCAAATTTGAAGGGGGATGCTAAATTGGCAATGTCCTTGTTGCTGAAGAACATCGCTGGTTCACCACAATACGTACTACAAGCTTTCAACGGAATACCAGGCGATCTCTTATTTCCAACAACATCAGCAAAAGATTTGGCCAAATTTAGTGAAGAGCACATTTTGGTTGATGAAACCAAATCACCTAAATAATTAGAGTTCTAATTTTGCTGTTAGTGAGATTAAGTGAATGGCGCAATCAAAGAATTATACTAAAGCCCATTGCCGTTAACTTCAATGATACTTATTTCGCTTTTGCAAAAACAGTATCAAACATGTTAAAATGAAAAAAAAGAAAGAAAGAAAGAAAGAAAGAAAGAAAGAAAGATTTATTCAAATGCATTTTCCATATATATATATATGCAGAAGTCATTTTCAGTTGTACTGAGATGAAACTATAGCCAACTATAATTCTGAGTGGTTCCTAGCTGGTTATTCCGACCAAGTGAACATAACAGGATTTTAATTTACAACTAGAGAAACCGTTGACAAATAAGTACATTGTTTAGATTTATATCCCCGTTTGTGGAGTTCATTTGTTACACTGCTGGCTCTCTATTTGATTCTGAAATTAAAGTTCAGCTTTATTTACAGGTAGCAAACATCTAGGAAGCACAGGTCAGTACCCTTGTCCGAAACTTTGTGGACACTTACATGGGCACGAAACTCCTAAGACACTTGATCGACACACCAGCTGGCATTTGTCAATTTTGGCAATTTCAAATATATAGTCACTCGTTAGGGACATACCTCGGACATAAGAGAGACATGATGCAGATACGGCTAGGATGTAAACATATTTCTAAAGTGCATAATATGTGAAAATATATGTATAAATATACAGTTAGCTCTTACGTATTTTGATTTAATATTCTTTATGTTGTATATAGATATATACATAATTTGAATGAAATAATTATTTTTGAGAGCATAGCTCAAGTGGGAGAGGCTTGAGAAAATTGGCTTGGTTCAAGCCCCACTGACTACATATATTATTTAAGGGCCTTGAGCCATTGGGCTTTGAGCTTCTTTGAAATTTCTAATATTTTTACTATTTAATTATTTTATTAATTAAGTTAATTTCGTTTTTTAATTATAAAGTCATTTGACCGTGTCTTTTGAGACGTTGGGGAGGTTGCGACTTCTGCGTGACACACTTCTATCCCCACGTTCATACTGTTGCATTGTATCTATACATAATATCTCTGAGAGAGAAAAACATACCAAAACAATATTCTTCTTTTTCATTGTTTTTTTTTCTTTCATATTTTCATAATTCATTGTAGTACTTTGAGAGTTCCATTAGGGTTCTACAATTCTTATTTTGGACAAATTTTAGAATATATAGCATCGCTATATATATTTATAGTTTATTTTTATATATTGACTGTTTTTATCAACATGCATTGTGTAAGCGAGTTGTACCTTGTACATTACGAGGCAACTCATTTACGTTTGATTAAGTGGGGTATCTAACAAGATTATGTGTTTTGGGTTTTTCATAGGGAAATGGAGTTCTCATATGTTCTCAAATTGCGCACGCAGAGGAGGCCACATTGAGACATGATAGATTGAATGATTTTATTGATGATGCTTATGAAATCCATATACCGAGTAACACTCCGGTAGTTGATGTTGATTGTGGAGTAAAAATTAATCAAGATCACCAAGGAGATTTTTTGGCTCATGTTGATCCTAATGTCAACCAATTATTAACAAGGACACACATCCTTGTATGCCATAGTTTATTTGCATAACTTGTATGCCACAGTAGGTACTAATATTATTAGAATGTGATTGAAACTTGATGTCAGAATACATTGTTTTATATTTACTTTTAAACAGGGGAAAAAAAATCTGGTTTTCAGATTTTTTAAATATATTTTTTAATTTAGTTTAATAATTGTTACCGTCAATAACCGTGATAAATAACTATGACAAAAGTGAGAAATAATGTTTTACAATGACTGTAGCAAACCTTTAGCTTGCCATGGTCAATGACTGTGACAAATAGCCACAACCAAGGACAAAGGCAATATATGTCATTGCTATAGATCAAACTCACACCTTTTTATCGAACATGTCATGGTTTTCGACCGTGACAAATGTGTTTGTCCCGGTGCTAGTTGCCACAATCAATGATCGTTACGATCATTGATCGTGACAAATTCATGTTTTTGGTGTAGTATCTAAAGGTTCAGTACTTCTTTCTAGAGATGGAAAAGAAGTTCTTGTTGATTTTGATTCCACACAAACTTCACATTTATGATTAGGAACAATTGAGAATTTAGGTAAGTATTCCAAATTAATTAAAGAGGTGATGAGTATTAAAGGATTTTATGTCGACTTATTTCATTACAACTAAGGATATGAGAGAGTGATATGAAAAGAAACCACAACTGGAAAAAAAAATTATTGTTAATTAATTTGCTTCTCCTAACAGTACTTCCTACTTAATTTTCAAGGAAATTGAATTAATGGAATAACAAGCTATATATATATACATGGAGTTATTAATTCAGTACAATATATCCTTATATATGCATATAGTAGCCAAAAAATGAAATGTGGTACTCAAGCAGTGAAAATTATACGATTATAGAGGTTGTTGAAGCAGAATCAACTTTTTCCCTATCTATGAAAAAGAGAAAACCAAAGATGACAAAAAGTTACTTACCCCATTAATAGTAAACATCACCCTAATAATAATAATATTAGGTTTATGCCACTTTGATAGATCGAGTATTTGTACTTTGCTATGAGAGATTTTTGGTAAATAACTTCAAGGTAATCGTAGTTTATGTGTGTATATACATCAAGGTTCTAAAAGGCGCTAGGCGGACCTAGGGCGGTGACCTAGCGTCTAGTTGGGGCCTAGGCGGTTAGGCGCCGGGCGATTTTTTTAATTATATTTTTAATTTTTAAATATATCTAAAATTATATATTCAAAATAAAATATTGAAAAATGATCAAATCAAACATAGCACTCAAATAAACATAAAAAGAAGTTCAAATGCTCAATTAACAAAAATACCACCAAACTAAGAAAGTCAAAGTTCCAGCCTATTAATTAAGAATTGCGAAGAAAAAAAAAATACAAAGAGAAGATTCAAACCCTAATTGTATATAATACTTGTATAAAATACAAACAAGCGAAACATAGTCATTGGGCTCACTGTCGAAAACAAAATTGAACACATGCTTACATCTATATGAAATTATTAATTTATTTTAAGCAGCAACAATAATAACAACAACAATAATAACAATAATAAGTTAGTGAAAAGAAAATGCAACAATAAAAGAAAAATAAGAAGAAAGTTCAAGATAAGATTGAGGAAGTAAGGTAGCATGGTGTGTGTTTATAAGTTATAACTAATCAAAACAAGCTCTTTTTAAATATTTTCTAACAATTGCAATCGTTGGCTAAGGTTTTGTTTCAATCGGAGGAATGAAAGATGAATTTATTTATGATGGTTGGATTGTATCAATTTTTTTAAATGGCAATTTTTTAACAAAAAGAGAAATAAGCAGCTCCTTCAAAACAGGAAAAAAAAAAGTCTATCCGCCTAGCCTGCCTAGCTCCTGCCCAGCCCTGCCCAACCCGCCTAGGCACCCTCCTAAGGCCATCTCCAATGGTAATTTCTATTTTTTCATTTATATCCTATGTATCAATATTATTTTATAATATTTCTATATCTAATTGGTAATATATTCACATAGGTAGAAAAATATAGAAAAGATGGTCTCCAAGGGTAATTTCTATTTTTGCATTTCTTCCTTACTTGTCACTTATTTAAGACGAGAGAGAATTAGTGGGTTTTAAAATACTCAATGAGAATGTGCCATGTCATATAGGGGATTTCTGTCACCATTTCTACATGTAGAAATGGTGATAGAAATTACCAATATGACTCACCTTCCACATCACATATAAATGGTGATAGAAATTACCAATATGACTCACCTTCCACATCACATAGAAATGGTGATAGAAAATACCATTGGAGCATATTTTTTCTATTTGGCTTTTCTATCATAGAAATTTGGTTGGATAGAAATCACCTTTGGAGATGGCCTAAGCCCACCTAATTTATCCCGGCGCTTAATCACCCGCCTAGGCACTAATCGGGACATCTGGGCACCACCTAACGCCTAGGCTGCCGCCTAGCCCGCCTAGCTAGGTGCCGCCTTTTAGAACACTGATATATATATGTGTATAAATATTTATAATCTTTTATTTTTCTCAATAGATCTAATGATCTTAAGTTAAAAAGATTTGAACTTTTTTCACATACATGTGATGTGTGACAATGTTGAGATATCAACTTTTCCGTAGATATGCAATTATTTGTTTTATCTATGCATATTTCTCTCTCTCTCTCTCTCTCTCTCTCTCTCTCTCTTATGTATATATATTTGGGGATGATGGCTTATGTTTCTGTGATCATTTGTTGTTATTTATGCATATGTGCTTCTCTCTATATATATGTTTAAATGTGCTATATTTATATATATGATATACTAATTCCATTTTATTTCTATCTATCTATATGTACATTATACTTTTCTTAGGCTTCATAATAACAACCAAATTCTTCCTTGCGCCACTAGAACTTCTTAATGTAATTGAATACTTCAACCTAGTATTCAATTTGTCACACACATACATATTGTTATTATAAATTTATATAAAATAATAAGCTTTAAAGTTATGTTATTCTTCAGATGAAATTGAAAAAATTGCGCATTATTGAATTTATACATTGTCTATACATTATATTACTATTTATTCAAAATCTTGCTTTTGTAGAAAATCTTTTACAAAGTATTTAAAAATATATTTTTCTCATAGCTACATTTTTTTTACATGTTATTTTCATTTTCATTTTGTTAATAATTAATAATGTCAAATTTGGTGGATGTGAGCTACTTATTATATACATACATATATATGTTCAAAAATTATCATTAAAAAATCATTTATTACCCCTCCAACTTAAACAAAAATAAATTCATTTATCATAGCCCCTATTTTTTGGACAATTTTGAGGTCTCTAAATTTTTTTAATATGTGCTAATACAAATACAAACTTGATCCAGCTTTTCCAAAAGTTCTTTTAAGGGCTTTAAGAATCTAATCTTTGAGTTTGAAAATTTTTAAAATACTGTTTTGGTATATGACTCTTGCGAAAGCTAAATATCTGGCGGAACTATGTTACATATACCAAAAATAAGGCTAGTTGATACAAATAATGAACATCAAATACAAAAATGTGCGTCAGTATCAAACTTAATTAGAAACTATATATATCATTCAAAAAAAAAAAATAATTAATTGTGATTCGCATTTAAAAAAAATATTTAAACTTGATCTTAAAAACCCCTAATTAGTGGAAATGGAAAATTATGCAAACCTTTAATTTTTAATCTTATGTTAGAGCTATATGTCCATGTGATAGTGAAAGCTCACCAAACGAGAGAGGGAGAGTCATATGATTGAATAATGAATGTTGATATTTCAAAATTACTTCTACCACAGAAATTAGCATGATCGATTTATATTTTTCATATTTAATTCATTGTCGTATTATAAAACACAATTATCAAAGGACAGTAATCAATAAAGGAAAAAATAATTCATGGTAGTCCCTATTTTTTGTTGGGTTATGTTTCCAGGAAAAAACAAATAATTGCTTCTACCTTCTTTATTAATTAGTCCCAATTTTTGATATATTTTTTTTGTTTGTAGGACAATTAATAATTTTTTTGTACAGAATTTTGGTGTTTTCCAACGAATCCAATAAAGATAAAAACAAATGTAAATTAAAAAACAACAGATACAAGAAGTAATTTTTTTTTAAAATTTTTATGGAAATATAGAGAAAAATCTTGTAAGTGATAAAAACAAGAAGAATGAACGGCGTTACTCCTATCTAGCTAACTAAATGGTATAATTCTAATCAAAATTAGGTGTTCAGTGAACATGTGAATATCCTGGCCACTGATTTGTAATCAACGGTCTATAATGTTCCACTGTACCAGTAATAATGCAAATTGGCCACTTTAGAAGAGCCAAATCCATGGCATGTGTGGCTAAATTATAGTTAAGCTAGGTTAAATAAATGAGATACCTGTCTTAGATATGTTTCTTCTTGTGAAAGACCAAGCAAGTTATAGCTTTATATTTAATTTATTTTCTATAATGTGATAGAGCAATTCAAAGTACCACTTATAATAACAGTAGAGATAATGATGGAAGAACACAAGCCCATGTGAAGCCTTTTCTGTTTTTAGCAGAGACAAGTGCAATAAGAAGCTCTTGCTCTCTCTACCTCTCTTTCTTTTCAAAATATAAGATTGTATGTTTTTATTTGAAGATTCAGGCTCCGTTTGATTGCAAGGCGGAAAAGGAAAATAAATTTAGTTAGTTTTAGTAAAAAAATGAAAAATAAGTTGAGTGATAGAGGTGATATCTTCTTGATTTTTAAAATTTTTACATGAAAAAATTTTCTTTGCTTGGTGGTGAGTAAAATTTTTTTACCAAAAATATTGAAGAATGGAAGATATATACTCATAAATAAGTAAAATCTCTTACCTTATATTTCTATCTTTTCACACAAACTAACAAAATTTATTTTTCTTTTCTATCTTTACAATCAAACGGAGTCTCAGTGTATGGAATGGGTGGCTAAATTATAGTTACGTTAGGTTAAATAAATAAGATATCTCTTAAATATACTTTTTCTTGTTAAAGACGAAGCAAGTGAAAGTTTTATATTTAATTTATTTTCTGTAATGTGATAGATCAATTAGTATCTTAATTAATGTGATATTTGCAGTGAAAAGAGACGCATAAAAATTACTATCTCTTAAATTTATTTTTGCCTATTAATTATAATTTATTTTTAATGAGTTCCTTTTGGGCCCAGTTTTTCGATATTAGTTACATTTCACTTTATTAACATAATTTTGTTGGAAATAATTGCATTTTCTTATAAAATTTGTAATTTAAAAAAAATTGTCTAGGGAATATTATTTTGTATTTTATTCATGATAACTATTTAATAGCATCTCCAACTGTTGTGTAAATTTTTTTGCATAAATTTTATGTGTTAAGACACTTGATGGTACAAATTATTAATTCAATTTACCCTGCCAACCACAAGTTAACACGTGGAAGGCCACATCAGCAATTAGACCTGCCCTAGCGGGAGGAGCTCAAAGGAGCCCTGTTGGGTCACCATAAGAGACGCATAATCCCTCACGAATTGGACCCCCGTTAGAGAGTTAATTATGAATGGCAAATTGTAGAACTTGGGCCCTAGAGCTCTTTCGACGAGCTCTGGAGCTCCCTCTCGCCTAACCACTATGCTAAAGTGGTTAGCAGAAGTATGGGCAACTGCCACTTGCTCTGCAGAGCGCGCAGAACTCCCTTCACTTTCATTAAATGCACACCAATTGCATTTAATACATCGGAATTCATGAAGAAGCGATGTCAGAGTTGGTGATGATAGAAGCATGGCTTCGGACTTGCTCTGAGAGCTCCGGCCACACGTTTCCTCCAAATCATATATATACAAGAAGCATTTACTTCTTTCAATAACCTAAGAAGTACAAGAAAAACCTAAGAGTAGAGAGAATTTAGCATTCAATAGCAAGAAGACAAGAGAGAAATAGAAGCTCAAAGTACCCAGTAGAACTCATAAAATAGGGAAGTCAAAACTCATGTAGCTCGAGCAGACTCTTATTATAATATTGTGAGGATAGAATAGTTAGAGAGGCTTCTGTGAGTTTGTAATATATGTCGGTTTCTAATCAATACAAATCAAACCGAGTTCCTAGCTCTATTCCATAGAGGAGGATTAACTCGTATCTTCATATGAGGCAAACCTCATTTATACATCTTTGACTATTTTAGTTTGCTGTATTTACTATATCTACAATTTGATCTAATCATTTGACTGTGGGGTCTAAAACACCCTTCCAGTTTTTAGCACCAATGGTTTAGCACCGTCTGTGTAAACGTCGCGTTCTCAAGTCACATACACTATTTTTCCAACAAAAACACACAATAAACCATGCCTTCTAGAAAGTCTAAGCCAGACCTCCTATTGGCATTGCAGGAGCAATAAGCTGCCCTCCAAATCCAGATTAATAGGCTCATAGCCCAAAGGGAGACATCCCCTGATACGACCCACGGTGACATTGCACAAAACCCACAAATACAACGAATTGGTTGTGCGAACCTAGCACAGATATACACAAAAATAGTAGCAAATTAATAAACATGACCGTTTCTACAATCAGATTATAGTAGAAATCGAAGACGCCACAACCGGGTGCGAAATACCAATTGATAAGTCGAATGAATGCCACAGGCAAACCGATAAGTTCAAGTAGTTCGTGAAGAACCAAAGAGGATTAATATCAATCAATATTATTATGAATAAAATCTGAAAAATACACAACATTCACCCTCTTTAAATAAGGTGTAGAAAACTTAAGCAATAAGAATCCAATCCAATAAGAAAACCTCAAGACAAAACAAATCCTAATTAAAAAAGGACTAGTCTCTTAAATTACTTAATAATAATAATAATAATAATAATAATAATAATAATAATAATAATAATAATAATAATAATAATAATAATAAATGCTAAAAACGCGTGGGCTTGACTTCACACTATTGGGCCGCATATACATGGTCTTCTCACTCAATTTGGGCTTGAATAAGTGTAAATCAGTCTCCACTTTGTGCTCCACATTTTTTTTCCTTTAATGGGCTTAATTGTGCCTTTTTCTTGAGCCCAAATAGCTTGAATCAATTCATTAAGCGCTACCTTTAATTTCTTAGTCAAAGACCTTGTAATTGGGCTTGTTAGAACTTGAATGAATTCTGAATTGTCTTCATTCCACACAACAGCCTTGTCTCCATCATTCCCCTCCTTTTGAAAAGAATTTGCCCTCAAATCATTACCGGCTTCAAACAGACTTAAGTTAGTGACGTTAAAAGTAGCGCTAACATTATACTCTCCTGGTAAATCAAGCTTATAAGCATTATCGTTGACGCGTTCAAGAACTTGAAAATGTCCATCTCCTCTAGGAAGAAGCTTAGAACGACATTGCTCCAGAAATCGTTATTTTCTCATGTGTAGCCATACCCAATCTCCGAGTTCAAAAACTAGCTTTTGACGATCTTTATTCGCTTGCTTTGCATATTGCTCCGTCTTCCTTTCAATGTTGAGTCTTGCTTTCTCATGAATCTGCTTAAAAAACTCAGCCTTTTTCTTTCCATCAACATTAGTATATTGAGAATAAGTTAATGGAGATAAATCTAATGGAGTCAAAGGATTAAATCCATACACAATTTCAAAAGGTGAAAATTGAGTAACAGAATTAATGAATAGTGCGATTATAAGCAAACTCAACATGCGGTAAACATTTCTCCCATGTTCTAATATTCTTTTTAATGATAGCCATTAACAAAGTAGATAAAGTTCTATTGACAACATCGGTTTGACCATCAGACTGTGGGTGACAAGTAGTAGAAAATAACAACTTAGTTCCTAACTTACACCACAAGGTCTTCCAAAAGTAGCTTAAGAACTTAGTATCTCTATCTGAAACAATGGTCCTAAGGATACCATGCAATCTCATAATTTATCTAAAGAACAAATCAGCAACATGCGAAGTATCATCGGTTTTGTGACATGGAAAAAATGAGCCATTCTAGAAAATTTGTCCATGGCCACAAAAATCGAATCTCTTCAATTCTTAGACCAAGGTAAACCCAAAGCAAAATTCATGAAAATATTTATCCAAGGTTCACTAAGAATAGGTAATGATGTATATAAACCATGCGGTTACACATGGGATTTCGCTTGCCTACATGTGACACATCTTCCACAAATTCGCTCAACGTCTCTCTTCATACGTGACCAATAGAAGTGTTCTTGCAAAATATATAAGGTCTTAGCAATCCCAAAGTATCCCATCAATCCTCCTCCATAGGCTTCTCTTACTAACAAGTCACGCATAAAGCAATTAGGCATACATAATTTGTTTTCACGAAAAAAAACCCATAATGTCTAAAGAACTTACCCACTGCGTTTTTCTCACATGCTTTATATTCCTCACAAACATCATCATCAATTGGAGACAATTCTTTTATATGCTCAAAACCAAGTAATTTAGCATCAATAGTAGAAATTAACACATACCTTCGCAAAAGCGCATCAGCAACAATGCTTTCTTTACCTTGCTTGTACCAAATGACATATGAAATGTCTCAATGAACTCCATCCAGTGCGCACACCTCTTATTCAGCTTGTGTTGGCTCCTCAAATGCTTCAAAGACTCATGATCGGTGTGAATCACGAACTCCTTAGGCCAAAGGTAGTGTTGCCATGTTTCCAATGTTCTAACTAATGCGTACAACTCCTTGTCATACGTCGGATAGTTCAAGGATGCCCCATTCAATCTGTCACTAAAATAAGTTATTGGTTTTCCTTTTTGCATAAGAACAACCCCTATTCGCAAACCCGAAGCATCACACTCAAGCTCGAAAGATTTAGTAAAATCAGGTAATGCAAGTGCGGGTGCATGGGTCAACTTCTCCTTGATCAATTTGAATGTCTTCTCTTGCTCATTCCCCCATTTGAATCTCACGTTTTTCTTGATCACCTCGATCAGCAGCGCGACTATGGTACTAAAATCTTTCACAAACCACCAATAAAAGCTAGCAAGTCCGTAGAAACTTCGTATATTCCCCACACTTATAGGATTCGGCTACTCTTGTATTGCATGTACTTTCTTTTCATCAACCTGTATACCTTGTGCACTCACAACAAAACTAAGAAATACAAGCTTATCGGTGCAAAAAGTGCACTTCTTCATGTTAGTAAATAACTTTTCTTTTTTTAAGCACTTCCAAAAAATGATTTTAAATGCTCAACATGATCTTCCTAGGCTTTGCAATAAATCAAGATATCATCAAAATAGATAGCAACAAATCTGCCTATAAATGTACGCAAGACATGATTCATTAAACACATGAAAGTGCTCGGTGCATTAGTTAGCCCTAAGGGCATCATTAACCACTCATATAAACCATGTTTGGTTTTAAAAGAAGTTTTCCATTCATCTCCTTCTTTCATTATAATTTGATGTTACCCACTTTTTAAATCAATTTTAGAAAATACATAAGCTCATTGCAACTCATCCAACATATCATCTAAGCGAGGAATATGATGGTGATACTTTACCGTTATATTATTGATAACTCGACAATCAACACACATTCTCCACTTTCCATCTTTCTTAGGCACTAAAATCACTGGAACGGCGCATGGACTCATGCTTTCTCTAACGTACCCTTTCTCCATCAGTTTAGACACTTGCCTTTGTAGTTCCTTTGTCTTCTTCGGGTTGCTTCGATAGGCTGGTTTATTTGGAATGGTAGCGCCAAGTACAAGATCAATTTGATGCTCAATCCCTCTAATTGGCGATAATCATGTGGCATCTCTTCAGGAAAGATATCCGCATAATCCTAAAACAAAGAAACAATAGAACTAGGCAAAGACGAGTTAAGTTTGTTAGTATTTAAATATGCCTCCTTGTATAAAAGTACAATCATCGGCTGACTTGAATACAACGCTCTTTTAATTTCACCCGCTCTCACATAAAAGTTCTTTTGTTTTCTCTCTCTTTCATTTTTTGCAACTTTACTTTTTTTTCTTTTCCTCTCTTTCTCTTTTTTTCTCACTCTCTTTCTTTTGCTCACTCTCCCTTTGCAATTTCAATTAATCTTAATACACTTGCTTTGGTAACATGGGGACAAGAGTAATCGTCTCATGGTTGAGCACAAAAGAATATTTGTTGGTGAATCCATCATGCTTCACTCGGCGATCAAATTGCCATGGCCGCCCTAATAATAGGTGTCGGCTTGCATTGGTACGACGTTGCATAAAACCTCGTCTTCATATTTTCCAATACGAAACGTGACTAATACTTGTTCACCTTGATCTCTCCACTATCATTTAACCATTGCAATTTATGTGGCTTGGGATGCTTAATAATAGCCCTAGCTTCTCCACCATAATAGTACTTGTAACATTCGTACAACTTCCACCATCAATGATCACACTACACACCTTGTTGTTCACGAGGCATCTAGTATGGAAGAGATTTTCTTGCAACCAACAAATCTCCTTGACCCGCAAGCTCTTCTTCTTCATCCACATCTTTCACATCTTTTAATGATGGCATAGAATCAGCATTGGACTCTTCATCGGTCTCAATTTTCCCATTGTTTCGAATTACCGTAGTGTGAGAACCCGCATTCTCGACGCCTGAGGTCCTCGTGAGCGGCGATTCCGATATTGCTTTGAAAATCGATTTTGAAAAGAATAAAAGTCACTAGCTTGTTTTACTAAACAAATAAAAAAGGTATGTGTAAAAGAGACGTATTTATGAACTAAATATCTTCTTATACACAATTTATACGAAACCAGTTGATTCGACGGTTCGGGGATTAAGTTACGAATTGGAAAGGTGATAGGCACCCAATTCACCCTTTCGGTCTCTTAAGTAGGATATACGCGTGTTATAATTCGGTTCTTGCATGCTATTACTATTACTTTATAGCTTTCTGTGCTTATCTTATAAACTAGGATTTTAGGGATGGGATAAAAACGATGTGTTTCCTAATTCACCCACGATTTTGAAAATAAGTATGTGTGTGTGTGTGATTTGAAAAAAAGAGAGTTTGATAATAGTAGATGCAATAAAACAAGTGATTTTGTAAAGCTTTAGGCTTTTCGGAAACTGATTCGATGTGGAATCTTATATTCGATGTAATATAAGGCGACTTGACTGATCGTATATGGTCTATTGATTAAACATGTATAGATGGCAATATTGTTCTCAGAATCAAGTATTCATCACATATACACATCAATCCATGAGTTAGACTGGATATATAACGATTATCGATTCTTTCGTATAACAATACTGCTAATTTGGGCTTTTGAAAAAGTAAGAAAATAATAATACTATTTTGGAATTGGATTAGGGTTTGTTGTACACCTTTGATTTTGAAAAATAATTTGAAAAAAGATTTTGAAAAGCTATCAAGTGATAGAAATTATGCAGACAAGAATATGAATTATAAAACTGACGAATAAATAAAATAAGATAGAGAAAATTATACCTGAGCCCCCTTGGAGGGAGAGAAGAAGGATCTCTTGGTGTGTACCACGAAATCCCCTTGATTGTTGATGAAAAATATGAATAGAGGGGGGGATCTATTTATAGTTTAAACAAATGTTTGGAGAGCAAGAAAAGAGATTGTAACCAGGACTCTTAGAGCTTATCGCGAAACCTTCCCACTCTTGGATCATGCTAATTTTTGGATATGTGTTGGGAATAGAAATATTTTAGATTTTTTCAAAATTTCAGGTCGATCGGAGTTCGGGAAGGACTCCTATTGCTCTGATTGGTACAAAGAGTTTGTTTTCGCGTAGGAAAGATACTTGTTGTAGACAAAGTCACTTGTTTGTACGACAAGTCAATTTCTAACCATTGGATGATTCTGATTTTTGGATATGTATTGACAATAGAAGTCTTCTAGACCCTGTATAAATTTGAATACGATCGGAGTTCGGGAAGGACTCGGTCTCTTCAGATTAGTACAAAGAGTTTGTTTCAGCGTAGGAAATGTACTTGCGTACAACAACCTCGACAATTTTGGATATGTTTTCCCTCCAAATTTTTTATAGCTTATATCCAAATTCGAGGTCAATCAAAAATCGGGAAGGCCTCCATTTACTATAATTTATACGAAGGACATTTTGACTAGAATTGCACGGTAAACGAATTAATTCTTAATGATCTCATGTCCGATGAAGACAAATTATTGATATTTTCTTCCCCGCGACAAGCCCTATATACTGACCAAATTGGAACTCAGTTTAATATCGGGAAGGCCTCCATTTGATCACTTGAAATGAACTCCCAGTTTTCTGAATTTTTGGAGATCCGACGGTCGAATCGAGCTAATTTTCGAGTATGATACTCCTTATGGTAATTTCTAACAACCCCCAAAGGTTGAGGATGATAATAAATGGATAACTCTCCTTTTTCAAGTTTTCAGGAGTTTTGGCAGCTACCGGTTCTGGTAATTCTCATAACTTCTCGTTCGGGTGTCCTTTCGACTTCATTCTTTGACCTGTATCACATGTATATAGTATGTATGCATCTAAAAATGCTCGTGCATGCATGTATGCTTATTTTCTTAGAGATTGAAATTCTTGCAAGGGTAGCAAAATGAGTGTTCACGCATAGCTCTTTGGTTGAGACAATGGTTCGCCTTATGACCCCTGCCTTAACACTTAAAACATTTAATATCACGATTTCGAGGTGTATTATGATTAGATTTACCTTGGTTTTCAAGGCTATTCGTCCCTTGTTTTGGCTCGATTTTGGGCTTTGATGCGGCTGATTTCTCATCCTTCTTCCAAAAGGGATTTGATTTCCAAGATGGTGTGGTTGGACTTTGGTTTTGGTGTAGGCTAGCCTTCCTCTTGAGTTGATGCTCAATCTTGACCACCATGTGCACCATATCTTCCAACTCAACATAATGATGCAATTCCACTGCATTAGCAATTTTTCAGGGCAATTATAATTCTTTAGTGGTGTGAATTATAATTTATGGAAGGGAATAATTCATAGGAAGTCCAAACACTTATTTCTCCGTATGGTCACTATCGTAGCCTTATATATACGCCAGCCTTGACTCTTTTCATGGAAATAAGAATTCTCACAAATTAGGATTTGCTCCATTGAGAGAGGGAAAAATCTTGGTGATACCGTAGCCCGATACTCCAATAATAAATCAATTGCAACTTTTGATCGCACCGTTGGATCGAGTTGAGTTTTGGATATGTTATTCGGAAAGAAAAGTTACTAATATTAAATGAAAAATTAGGACAATCAGACGTCGTTTCGATGGCGAAAACGACCGATTTCCGCAGTCCAGCGAGACTTGAAACAATCAAACCAGATCGCAATTTGACGCTATGAAACCCTAGTATCTTCATATATAGCTTATACATGATCCGCAAAGGTGAAATCCCTTTCTTCCTATTAAGTTTTTCAAAATTATTTTGTTCAATCTATACGCAATATCAAACGATCATGTAGTTATGTCTCCATCAACAATAAGTGTCATGTATGCTATAACAAAATCACCACAACGAACAAACGAAGGTTATTAAAAAACTTTGGTTCAGTTTTCATTTTTGTAACCATAAACTAAATACAACCACTTAAATAAAAAGCAGTTGCATTCTTTAAAAAGAAATTAGTACTATAAACAAAATAGTGTTAAATTAAACTCACTTTCCTTGATTGTACATTAATCTCCACTATATTATCTAAGCTTGTTAGCCGGATTTAACCTATCCCATCTCCTCTCATCACCTTTCCGCAAGTTTTTCTATTAATTTGCTATGTGAATCCTAATTCTTGTTGTTCCTCAAATTCTCTCTTAACTCGATCTTTTGTACAAATTCTTTGTATATATTAACTTATCCTGAACTCTTTAGTTTCTTATTAATTCATATTCCATAAACCTCCCTTGATTTTTGTGATAGCGGATTACAGATTACAGCAGAAAAATAGCAAGGGTTGGATGTGTTGTGCTATATTCTCAATCATTTTCTTTCCTCTACTCATCATCTTCTTGGCTTTCATCATATTTACTTCGGTCAAGTATGGCCCATCCTTTCACCAATTTAATTTAATCGGTGTCGAATATTTCTCGGTATCATTGGACACTGAGAAAATATTAAATGTAAATATTTCATTGGTTGGTACTGTACCAACCTAAGTAAACACTCGGTTATTGAAGTACATGGCCTTGAAATGCCTCTTTCTCACATTGCTGGATGCGAAGTCCTTGCCACGACGTCTTTCCCTCCTTTTGCAGTCAAGAAATTGGATCATTTATTTGTTAATGCTCCAATGGTTGGCACCCGCCTCTCCATTTGGCCCAAACACCTTCAAATGACA
Source organism: Lonicera japonica (assembly GCA_021464415.1). Classification (NCBI taxonomy): domain Eukaryota; kingdom Viridiplantae; phylum Streptophyta; class Magnoliopsida; order Dipsacales; family Caprifoliaceae; genus Lonicera; species Lonicera japonica. The sequence goes on from JAKCWG010000852.1 coordinate 41,147, forward strand.
AGGGAGGAGTTTGAAAGAGATTTTCTCTACTTCAATCTTAAGGGAAAGTTTGGCTTGTACCAACACCTCTGGAGATCATTTCATGTGCCACTTAAATTCTATTTTAACTGTAATTTTAGTGTGCATCGAGACGAGTCTTTATGACACTAGAGTTATGAGGAGATACAATGGGATATATAGTGTGCTTTTTACTTTTTTGTCCATAAATAATACTTGTATTTATATTTCAGTATGTTTATTTCTTTTTAGTGCACTTTTTATCATAGATGTGGTTTTCCCAGTGGCAAACCTATGATTGACAACTATATAGAACAATACAAATCGGATGAATATATGCTTTAGTCCATTGATTTCGAGGCCCACGTGACTGACGTTATTTTGTGGAACTTGTGCACTCTACTGCATGGACTTACAATTTATTTGGCACAAATGTCAAATTTATGAATTCTTGTTTTAATACATTAATTTTTATCAAGTAAAAGTATAGTGTGATAATAATAATAATAATAAAATTAAATATATTTGTGAAATACAAACAATCAGCTTAGCCTTTTTCGAGTTGAGTGGAGGTAAACATGCATGCTTTTAGGTCTATTAAAAGTAATCTTAATTTTTTTTTCTGACTAAAACCATGTGTATTAGATTGAGCCGTTATGATTATTTGATAAATGAAGAAAATAAGAATATCTTTTTCTTAAAAATAATTGTTACATTAAAGTATTATATAGTATGCCCTATCATGGTTTGACGAAAGAGTTAAAAAAGGTATCATGAATAAAATACAAAATAATACTCACAAGACATTTTTTTTAAGTTACACATTTTATAAGAAAATAAAATTATTTTCAACAAAATTATGTTAATAATATGAAACGTAACTATTTCGAAAAACTAGGCCAAAAGGAACTCATTAAAAAGAAATTATAATTAATGAGAAAATATCAATTTAAGAGAGTAATTTTTATGCGTCTCTTTTTACTGCAAATATCATATTAAGATACTAATTGCTCTATCACATTATAGAAAATAAATTAAATATAAAACTATCACTTGCTTCATTTTTTACAGGAAGAAGTATATTTAAGACATATATCTTATTTATTTAACCTAACTTAATCATAATTTAGCCACCCATTCCATACACTGAATCCACAAATAAAAACATACAATCTTATATTTTGGAAAGAAAGAGAGGCAGCAGAGAGTAATAGCTTATTATTGCACTTCTTTGCTAAAAACAGAAAAGGCTTCACATGGGCTTGTGCTCTTCCATCATTATCTCTAGTATTATTATAAGTGGTAATTTGAATTGCTCTATCACATTATAGAAAATAAATTAAATATAAAACTATAACTTGCTTCGTCTTTCACAGGAAGAAGTATATCTAAGACAGGTATCTCATTTATTTAACCTAACTTAACTATAATTTAGCCACCCATGCCATGGATTTGGCTCCTCTAAAGTTGCCAATTTGACATTAACTGTACAGTGTAACATTATAGACCGTTTAATTAGCTAGATAGGAGTAAACGCCGTTCATTCTTCTCCTTTAAGTTTCTCTCTTCTTCTTCTTCTTCTTATTTTTTTATCACTTACAAGATTTCTCTCTCCTATCTTTGTACAAATTTTAAAAATTTATTTCTTGTATCTATTGTTTTTTAATGTGCATTTCTTTTTATCTTTATTGGATTCATTGGAAAACACCAAAATTCTCTTCAAAAAAAATTATTAACTGTCCTACAAAAAAAAAAAAAATCAAAAATTGGGACTAATAAAGAAGGTAGAAGCAATTATTTGTTTTTTTCCTAGAAACATAACCCAACAAAAAATAGGGACTGTCATGAATTAATTTTTCCTTTATTACTTACTGTCCTTTGATAATTGTGTTTTATAATAAGATAATGAACTAACTAAGAAAAATATAAATCGATAATGCTAATTTCTGTAGTAGAAGTAATTTTGAAATGGCAATTTTCATTATTCAATCATATGACTCTGCCTCTCTCGTTTGGTGAACTTTTACTGTCACATGGACATATGGCTCTAAAACAAGATTGAAAATTAAAGGGTTGCATAATTTTCCATTTCCACTAATAAGAGTTTTTTAAGATCAAGTTAATTTTAATTTATTTTTTAATGAAGTTTATAATTAATTATTTTTTTTCGAATGATATAGTTTCTAAGTTTTGGTACTCGCGCACATTTTTGTATTTGATGTACATTATTTGTATCAACTAGCAATATTTTTAGTATCTGTATTGGCACATATTAAAAAAAATTATAATTATATTATAATATATAAATATATGTATATATAATAAGTTAAATCACATCATTATTTGCCATAAATTAGCAAGAAATCAAGTGCATATCATATTACTCATCGTATATATAATTAATATAACAATTAACAGACCATCGCTCCTAAATATAACAAAATTATATAAATTTAGAGAGGTACTCACCATAGTTTACCGTAAAAAATACCTAGGATCCAACTACTCTAGACATACATTTATTATTATTATTATTATTATTATTATTATTATTATTATTATTAGGGTGATGTTTACTATTAATGTGGTAAACAACTTTTTATCATCTTTGGTTTTCTCTTTTTCCTAAATAGAGAAAAAGTTGATTCTGCTTCGACATCCTCTATAATCATATAATTTGCACACATTGGAGGACCACATTTCATTTTATGGCTACCATATACATATATAAGGATATATTGTACTTAATTAATAACTCCATGTAAATATATATAACTTGTTATTCTATTAATTATTCAATTTTCTTGAAAATTAAGAAGGAAGTATTGTTAGGAGAAGGAAATTAACAATATTTTTTTTTTCTGGTTGTAGTTTCTTTTCACATCGCTCTCTCCTATGCTTAGCTGTAATGAAAGAAGTCGACATAAAATTCTCTAGTACTCTTCACCTCTTTAATTGCATGTGCAATATGCCCGTTAGATCAAATAATGCAGTGCTACACTTACTGTTGTCAGTTACATAATATTCAATACTAGATATATTAGTAGATTGTAAATAAATATCGGCTAAATTTTTCTGTCCCAAATAAAGCTTTACTATTTTACTAGTCAATTTTTCAAATTACTAATTTCAATTTAACTAATGATAAAAGTATTTAGTTATCTTAGAGATTTGGAACTTCAATTCTCCAAAATACGATAACTAATTTCAAAGGTTTCAAAAACTGAGTCATGACTATTAACTGTTTTAGGGTTGTCTTTTGTGAAAATGGCAGTGAGATAGTAATCAGCGTTGGATACATTGTATAATCTATATAAACTGAAAGCTCAACAAAGTTTTGAAACTTAAAATTGCAAGAAAGAAGCCGGTAAAAATTAAATGTTGTGTAATTTGTACTACAGTCAGATCATCATATCATCAACTATAGTGCTCTCTTAACAGCAAATTGAATCTAATACAAGAATATATTAGCATAGAGACTTAATTGTCTCATTTATATATAGACATATGTCCAATTTTATAAAGACTAGTATCTCTGTATATGCACATATTTGATAGTAGTAGATGACGAGCTTCACAAGGATTTTACGATGCTCAATTAATATTACTGAAAGAGATATGTCCTAGGACTATTCATAGATTATGATTTGTACTTGGATATCTTATGCTTATTTTTATTAATAAAGTTTATTTATTTTACTTTATAATCTCTTGTAAATAATATTTATTAATACTAGTTCATCAAGTACGTGACTAGATTGTGGGATGCTAGTAATGTAATAATAATATTGTTTAGATGTCCCTAATCATGTATCAATAACCTAGGATCACATTGATATAATGATTAGAGTATGGGTCAGCTGATGACTATGTTCCACAAGTCATGGATATGGAGATATCAAGCTGAACATACTGATACTTGTTAGGGAACAAAGTATTGGACTGACCCGCTTTGGGGACACTGCGAGGAGTGTTACATAATGTCATCAGTGATGTTCCCCATTTGTGATATCGTATTATCCTCAGACCTGAGATCGCCATGGTTACCAACATAGGGATTAGCATGTCAGGCATTATCAAACGTTGCTCTTGACCGAGTAATTATAAAGATGATGACCGAGCATACTATGAACTATGTAGAGGTATGTGGTTGATCAAGATGGGATTTGTCACTCTCATATATTGAGAGAGATATCGTTGGGCCCCTTGATAAGTGTAATTAATATTTGCATGGCCATGCACAAATGAGATGTCATTTGTTTTGGATTAATTATACTTAGAGATCAAGAAATAAAGATTGAACTATACAAGAATGACACTTGCCTAGTCTTGTGTTCAATCTAGATATCGATTGACAAAAGGAGTTAATGTGTGAAATATCAATTTAAGGTTGTGTCGGTTTTGACCTTTATACCCTTTGGATAATAGTAATGTTTTACTAGAAACCGCTTACTGTTCGTATAATAAAACGGGTTTTAATTGTACGGCCAAAGAGTGTAAAACCTACAGGGTCGCACACCAAAACAAGTTGGATCAAAACGAATTAAAACGGGCCAAGTTGGACTTGGGCCCAGTTCGTTTGTTGCTTAGGGTTCTCACTAGGGTTCCCTTATAAAAGGGAACCTTTGTTCTTCTTGGCCGTCAACGAAATTGAGAGAGGCAAGAAAATTCGAAATAGCAGAGAGAACCCTAGAGGGCGCTAGTACACCAAGCAAGATCTCATCTCGTTCGTGTGTGCATACCGTAGAGGCGTCGTGTTTTCTACGCTAAGGACGACAACAACAGAAGGATCAGATCCATCCTGTTCGTTTCATTGACATCAAATCTCGATTAAGGTATGTCATCTGTCGATTTTATTGAACTGCATAGATCATAGGATTCAATGATTAGTGCGTAAATTAGTGTATGCGATGCATGATTACTGCCCTAATTTCCTAACAATTACTTGTTCTCTTGAATGCGATCCCCCTTCAGTTAGTACGTACTAGATGTTTGAGATATGGAATGCGATGAACCAGCCAAGAAAAGTGGCAAATATAGCCCATCAGAAGTACTAACTCGGAAGTAAAAATTGACAAGAGGATCGAGAACGAGTGCCTCACAGATATATTTAACAACAATTAATCAATATATAGTTCAATACCAAGTTCGCCATTAGAGCAGATATATACATAAATAAAAAAAAACACACAAAGTAATAATAGAAGATGATATTATGTAATTCTAGTTAAGGTGTATAATTAAGCACTTCTAATCAAGCAATCCCATTGACTGTCGTAAAGTGGGGAGAAATAAGAGTAACGTGAGGGAACAGCTCATGAGTTCTAAAGCTACAACCAAACCAATCAGCAACAAGCAATTATCTTCGTCTTCAGCGACACAAGAATTATAGGTGGTTGCAGATGCACAGGCAGTCACAAATGTAAGGGTGGACGTTACCCAATTCCCGATATTATATACATAAACAGCTCTGTAGTTGCCTTGAACCCAACTATTTGCTAAATCTGCGTAACAGTTGACAAGAACCATGAGGAGGCTCCAGAAGGCCTGCAACCCCATAGCAACAAGGCCAAGCTTGAATGCTGAGAAGCAAGCTAAATGGTCACAGATCACAATCATAAAAAAAATGGTGAAAGCTGCCAAACCAAACTGAAGGAGACGACACGTAATGGCAGCGGCGAAAACTGCGGAGTACTCCATCCTTCTTGTATGCGAGCACGTATATATGAGTTTGAAGAAAACCTAGTAAATATATTATACATAATGCATGTGTTGCTCTAGCTCATCAGTTTATATACTATAGAATGAGTACCATGGATATAAGATATACGCACACATAAAATAAATGTTTATAGCTTTCATTTTATTTTTTTTACCAGGTGGTAACTCGTGTTAAAGACAATATTATATATATATATAATAAATGTAGTCACTTTCTTACCCAATGATGACATAAGATGAGAAAGATATATCAAGATAGAGAAAGACGGGGAAACAATACGTGAATTGAATTGTAGAAATAGTGTTGAAGGAGGACGTCAACTTAAACGGTGTAGGTTTAGTATGATTTGAGTAAATTTGTGATGTGTCAATAATCTGAAAATTGAAATAGAAGATTAGTGTGGCAGTGATCAATCATATCATTGAATTCACACGTGTGAGAAGGAGAAGAGTCGGTGGAAATATAAAGTTGAGAATTTTAATTCACAATAGGATTTTTTATTTATTTATTTATAAAGGAGGTGGAAATGTCAATGTTGAATTTGCATTTTAGAATTTCCAACAAGAAGAAAAACACGACTTTTGTTGGAGATGTAGTTGTTTTCAAACTTAAACAGGCGGATGTGATAGTTTTGAACTTAACTAAGTTTATATGGTAAGATTTAAAAACATGAGACAAACTCACATTTTTAAATGAGTTCAAGTGGCGGTTTAAAATATTGAAAAAGGGGATCCAAAAAAATGTGAGAAGGTATCACAGTTTTTAACACTAAAACCATGACTTAGTTTCGAGTTAAAATTAACAATAAGACCTTCTCACGGTTCTTAATTACTTTATGCATCATTTTTACGTACATACACCGTTTACTCATATATATAACATTGTTCAAATATATACACCATTAATTGAAAGATAAACACTTATTTCAATTGAGAGATGGGCAGTGGAGATGGCCACCGAAGGAAAGAGATTGAGAGTAGAGAAGGGTTAGGGTTAGCTTGCAAAATCTGGCCACAGAGAGATTGAGAGTGGAGAGGGGTATTACTTGGCGACCAATAGAATTGGAGTAAATTCCATTAAATAAATCCCTTCCTTTCTCTTTAGTGGCGGGCCCACTTGTTTCCAAAACCAAATAATTCCCAACTAACTAAAGAGGATTCTAACCGAATTTGTTAAATAAAATTGGGGGACCATATTTTGGGCAAGAAGCTATTTTTAGAAAAAGGCAAACCTTTTGTCCAAAATTGGGGGACCCTTTTTTTTTGTAATTCCAATTAAGGACACGCTACAGAAATCATCTGAGTCCTTTTTTTTCAAATCCCAAACCTGAGACCTTTTTGAAAAACAAATTATCTTTGTCCTGTTTTAATTGTATAATAAGAACTGCAAATTGAAATAGAAAAATCAATTTCATATCACACGCTAAAGAAGGTCCCAAAAATGGGAAAGGCCACGGCCTTTGATAAGGGAAAAGGTTTTTGTGGCCTATTTTAATATAAATTAAATAAGCGTTAATAGGTTACAAGTGAATTAGGTGTACTCTAGTATTTATTGGCCTATTTTTTCTAGGTTAGTCATAAAAATAAACTTTTTTAATATCAGTCCTAACAAAATGTAACTGCAATTCAAATATATACATTTTTAAATAATTGATGATAATTTTAGAACGGATTACGACTTAGTTTATATATATAGATACAAACCCATCACAGATCTTTAGCATCTCGTCTTCCTTGGTTCAATATCTTTATGCCTTTTTTGATATATTTAAATTTTTAAGAAGATGAACTTTACAATACAAAAAGGGAATTTGGAATAGATGGAGTATGAATTTGGGTCTCGTGACTGAAAATGTACCATCCACTAAAAGGGAGGTTTTTTGTGAACCATTGATGGCATTTAAATCAACGGCTTGTGTAGTTAATCCTGAAAATCTAAACAATCGTGGGTGTAAATGACGCAACCGAAATAGCGCGCTTTGATGTAGCCCAAGTGCAGGCACGTCAAGTTGTAATATAGTCTCGGAAGTCCGAGTGTCGAACCACAGGGATAAGTGAAAAGGAATGGAATGGATTACGGATTAAGTGGTTTTCCGATTTTGTGTGAGTTGGATTTGTTGTAGAACAACGAAAATGTAAAACGGTTGTGAAAATTGCTAAGAAAGCACTAAGGTAGGTGGAGGTTAGTTACGATTTAATAGACGATGATCGATAGCTCATACAAAGATTTCAACACAAGGTTTCTCACGATAAGGGGAATGTTGGTGCATCTCTCAATAGCAAAGGGTGCGACGCTAGGCGCCTCATTCCCGGATTGAAGCTATATCAAGAGAGAAACAAACACCATTCCACCAAAGACGAAGTTATCGTTTCTATCTCTTAGCTACGGATGTGAAGCAAGGCAACCCATTCCCAATGAAGCTAATCCGAGATAGATATGACAAACTCATCATAAAAAGATTTAACATAAAACAAGTGTATGCAATCTCATGATTTAAAGAATGAAAATTATAAAGTGAATCCTAACAATGAAAACGGGATGCAGTCTATGGGATAAATTAGTCAAGTCATCATTTATCACATATGGTAGAAAATAAAGAGTCTAAGTATCACATAAAGTGTAAGAAGCACTCAATATATCAATAAATGAATCAAAGATAAGCTAAACAAATTTATAATCCATCTATGGAGTTTTAAGAACTATTCATAATTTTTATGAAGAGGGAAAAACTCCATGGATGGGGGAAAGAGACTACAAGCTTTCTAGAACCATATAAATATGTTGTATGTTCATTAACAACCAAGAACTAAATATACAAGGCATATAAAGTCTTAACTTAATATGAAAATACCTAGAAAGCTTGAAATAATGGAGGATATGATGAAGAAGAAGAAGATTCACAAATAGTTATCAAACTTTAAACATGGATTGAGCCATTAATCACCAAAAATCATATCGCAATCAACCTCCGTAACCTTAGTAATAGACTACTCCATAATAGATGCAAGAACAAATATTATAGATGAAGAAATCATTCTTACAAACCAAGACACTTACAAGGGAAAAATGAAGAACAATACACAAGAGCTCTCCCTTCTCTCTAGAACTTGCAAGTCTCAAAACTAGATGATATGATCCTCCTCTTATCTCCCTAGACTAAACAATAGCTAAAGGAGAACTTAAATTAATAAACTATCAAGGGAAAATATCTAGGAACAAGTTTCCCCAAATTAAGGCTAAAAGCAAAAGATAGTTGGTGCACTCGCGGGGCCATGATCGATCATGGCTTTGCCCATGATCGATCATGGGAGTATTCTGCCAGAAATTTTGCAAGTCATGATCGATCATGGCTTTGCCCATGATCGATCATGGGTCTGGAACATTGCCACTCAGCACATTTGCAAGCTACTAGGCTTGCTCTTGATCAATCTATGCAACACCATTGTACTCCAATCCTACAAACACATGGAATACTACAAAATACACACCAACTTGGGCCATGTTAGATACAACACTTGCTAAGGCATTAATCTCGAGATAAGCGGGTAATTCGGCAGAATTAAAGCAACAAACGCGTCAAGCGACTCTAGGAAAGAGCTTAAACATGACAATATTATGCGTTTATCAGTAAATATATAGAATAAAGGGATATTCGGTTGGGTCGGTTTTTACATGGTCTAAATTTCATGAAACCGAAGACCGACGAAACGTCTTCGACCCTTCATTTCTAAGAGTAAAACCGAACTTTATTATAAACATAATCCGTGAAAAATTCTGCCTAATCAGTTTGGTTCGATTTCTGTACGTACAACTCTACTTTTAATTGCCTAATTTAGGGTAAATTTTCATTATTTGTAATTAAAGGAAAAGACTTAGATCTCTTTCTTCAGAACAAGTGGATTAGCGGGAGACACCCACTCGGATATAAAAGAGATCTCAAGTTTGAATTTCGTTATTTAAGTTAAAGAAAGTGGATTAAATATTTTCTTAATTAAAAAAATAAATCCTATCACTTTATTTGAATGAATGAACCATTACCCTAAGACAGAACATAATATTGTCATTATTATTTCTATTCAATGAATGCTTATTTTTAAGGACATTAATAAAAATCTCTTTTGTTTATGTGAAGAGTTAATTGTTAAAAGACCACCACCACCACCATCTCATTGGCTTGAAGCTACACTCTTAGCCTCTTAGGTACCTTCTACAAAATTTTCTTCTTTATGTGTACGTGAGTAAAATAGATAGGGAAAAAGAAAGAAAGAAAAAGGTAGTATGCAGGCAAGTAACAATAACGTGACACAGTCGTAAAGTAGGGGTTAGGGAAATGACAATTTATCTATACGTACTATAGAAAAGCAAAGTCACTCAGTTCAATTATGACATCAGTTTTAGACATTTTCCTATTTTACTCTTATTTCATTAATGTAAAAAAAAAATATGTGAGCAACAAGATTCAAACCTACAATCATTTAATAAATAGTGGGAACTCTAACGCTAAATAGTCTCCTATATACTCTGTTTACGTTTTAAATTTTAAATTAAATTACTTGTATGCATGAAAATTAAGCACGTGTCTTTGTTGTGTAATTATAACAAAGTGAAATACATTTCTTCCCATGTTCTTCTTCTGAAAGCCACTCTCTCTCTCTCTCTCTCTCCCCCCATATTTCTCCACGCCTATGACAAGTTCTCTCTCATTTTGGACCACCATTCAAACTCATATTTTTCAGTTTGGTTGTGGGCCGCACCATTAAGAAGTTATTGATAGTGGACCAAATGGGTATTTTAGGAAAGAGATGGAGGAAAAAAGAGTTCAGAAAGAGGATGACAGGCAGCAACTTTTACCAAAAGAGGAAAAAGATGACACGTGATCCTTTGGCTAAGGAGGAAATTTTTCTTTTAAGGAAAGTCACGGTCTATCGTGACCCATTTTTTATTTTATTATATTATATTTTTTTTCAGTTGTGACAATGATCTTAATATATATATCATAAAAAAAATTGATCTTAATAATACTTTAGCACAAGTTACGACTTAATATATATATATATATATATATATAAGAAAAAACAATGATCTTAATTTATTTCTTAGATAAAAGAGGCTAATTTTTTATTCCAAAAAAAATGGCTAATTTTATTTTTTTGATAAAACGGTTGTGCAAGTTGGGCATTTGAAGTTAATTTATAATCCTTCGTATTTTCCTTTATTTTCAAATTAAAAATTTATCAAATTTTTTTGTTTAAATTTTTAAATAAATAATCCATTTTTCTTTTAAGAGAATAGTTGATGTTGGTTTTATGTTCATTATTAGTTATGTTTAATGAAGTGTATCCTATAAAAGTGTGAGTCGCAACTCGCCAATCTATATCTCACATTAAAAACTCCACCATTTATTTTTAAAAAATTATCAAATAAAGAATTTAACTTTGATGATCAATATACTTAAGTTATATTTGATAACAACATAGAAAATGATAGAAAAATCAATGCGTTATTGTTAGAATATAGAAAATAAGTTGAGAGATATGATGAGATTAACTCTTACGTTTTGACTTCTTCCATGGAAATTTTTTCTTTGGGTGGTAGTGAAGAATTTTTTTTTACAAATATAAAGGATGATGGTGGATATTTACTCACAAAAATAAGTATGAGATAGAGAGCGTCTCACCACATCACTCTACTTATTTTTCATTTTTTCACTCAAATTAATTTTTTATTTTTTTTTTCCTATCAAATGCAGCCTTATAAATTTCTAAAACAGTATTTTTCAAAGTTGATCCACACATGAGACTAAATGATTAAGAGATGGGAGTGGGGCCGGGCAAACTTTGGAGCTTTTGGAATGGGGGAATCTCCTTTAATTTCACTTCACTGTTTTTTAAAGAACTTGCTCAGGAAGCAATAAAAGGTCACATGATCTGCACTTCAACTAGTACATTTTTAAATGTCGTCCACTCCTTATCTCTTTCTCCGCCAAGTAAATTCTTTCACTTCTTTTAAATTTAGGCTTGTGTGGAAATCGTTAAATACGTGATATTTTATATAAAGCGACATTATACAATTTATGATCTAGACTTTTTTAATTTTTTTTGAATCAAATAAAATTATTTTATTAGCATCTTTCTTGTTATTACCTTTGACTCAGCAAAGTAGTACCTACAACATAATTATAGACACTGAATAAAATAATTAAAACTAAATTTGGAAACCTATGCCCCACCTCCCTTTAATTGTGTAATGGAGAAAGTTATTTTCCTCTTCAATAAGGGTCCCCACTACAACTATTCGCAATTTTAGCTCTTTTGTTATTCGAGTTTGTAATTTTTGGGTTGAAAAACTGTGAACAATGGTCCTCATTTCTCCTTTTGCATGTACATTCTTTTTTGTTGTAAAGTCTCTTCCATAAATAAATTTTAGTTTATCTTCATGTTATATTTTATTTTCTATGACCATAACATATAAGAAATAGAATCTTTCATGAACCTAGATCGATCTAATCTCATTATTTTCTACAACAAATGTCCAAATTAATTAATAAATTCAATATACAATTTAAGACAAAATTCTTTCTCAACTTTCAATGCCACTTTAATCATTTTTTTGTTAGAGTCATCGTTATATTAAAAAATATTGATGGGCACATTTGTGGATAAGATTGTTCGTTAATTTTGTTGTTGTATTAATGAAAATTAGAAATAATATATATGTTGCTGAGTATATTTTTTGATTTTTTAAAAATATTTTTACTTTTTAGTAAGAAGAAATTAATTGGAATCTTTGTAATTAACAAAGTATATTTCTTTTAGTTAAAAATACTTCTTTGGTACTAAAGAGGCCCTAACATACTAAAATAAACCAGGAAACTATTACAAATGTGGTATTAATATTAGCAAGCATTTTGATATAAGTTACAATACATATAAACACATAAAACTAACTTTTTAACAAAAGTTTTTAGAAAATTTTATACCTAATTGTCAAATTAAGAAATTAATTAATCATTTTATTATTTTATAATTATTTAATTATATTCTCATAATTGTTTCAGCTTTCCCATGACAAACTTTCTCTCAGAATTTTGTGATTTTTGCAAGATGTGTTTTGAATTAAAAAAAATCCGTATTAAAGTTGTAAGAAAATTATAGATAAACTTTCATGCAAACCAAACACATCAAGAGTGCAGGAAAATGCAATTTCCTTCGCTTTTCTTTCACTTTCCTGTCATCCAAACGCACCCTAGCTATAAGAAGCTTCCAAAGTCTTGTATTTTGAAAAAAATATCCTAATGAGTTGAATCAAAGAAACTTCAAAATGTCAAGTGTTCTGAATATTCTCCTAGCATTTATTGAATTTTTATAAATTTATAAAATAATTATCAACAATTTGTTAAATACTTGGTGCCTCAAACTTAATGTCCAATTCTTTTTTAGAATATAATTAATTATTTAGTGCTAAAAAATAAATTGCATTCTTATTGAGTTCTATAATAAGAACTGAAAATTGAAAAAGGAAAATTAATATCATATCACACACTAAAGAAGGTCCTAAAAATGGGAAAGGCCACGGCCTTTGATAAGGGAAAAGGTTTTTGTGGCCTATTTTAATATAAATTAAATAAGCGTTAATAGGTTACAAGTGAATTAGGTGTCCTCCAGTTGTTATTGGCCTATTTTTTCTAGGTTAGCCATAAAAATAAACTTTTTAAATGTTGGATATTAGGTCTAACCATTAGCTTCCGTAAAAAAATGTACATGAACAAATGAATTTTTTTCAACTTTCTTTATATAATTATTTTCTGTACATTCAAACAGATCTCGTTGTTAATTAAATCTCAGCTCGGCCAATTGTTATAAACAAAACTTGTATCATCTTATTTATGCATAAAAAGCAACAAAAAAAGGGAAAATTTGGTTTGAGATGTACACGTTAATGATTTAATCTTTGTAACAAGTTTAAATAATCAATTAATGTGCACTGCTCAAAACAAACCCATACCCAAATACACATTAATTAATAAAACAATTCCAAACTCCTCATAAATATGAACCCCTGTTGCCTCTTTTTCTACTGCACTCCTCTCTCTTCTCCTCACCCTCCCTCTCATCATCACTACTCTCTCTCTCCCCCAAGTGAAATTACAAAAATTACCTTCATAATAAGAAACTCCACACTCCCCTCCTCCAAAACCCTAAACTTCCACTACATAGCCCTTCAAGAACCCACCAAGAAAATTGTACTCTCATGGCCATTAGTTGATTTTGGTTAAACACACGGATAAGGAAAAAGAGTACGACGTTTGATTGAGCCACCCCCTTTCTCGATCATCCGACAGCATCTTTACTTTTGTTTTGGTTTAACATAAGCAAATGGAAAAATTTGGAGAGATGCACATTCGGCTAAAAGAAAATAAAAAATAATAAAAATTATTTGTATGTGAGAGTTTATTGTGTGTATATTATTGGTGTGAGTATTTTAACCATGATGTGTGTATAAAACTCATTCAATGGTGTAGAACTAATGCACATTATGGCATGTATATTTTTAACCATTGAATTCATATATTTTTTTAATTTTTTTTAATGATGAGAAACCTTTTTACCCCTAGACCCTTTGGACCCGTGGCAGCCAAGGGGTTTGAATTTTAAAAAGTGTATAAGGAAAAAATAAAAAATTATATTGTTAATTTTAAAAATACTTTTTAAATAGTTGATGGTGTTAGGCACAAGTTACAACCTAAACTACTAATAAGAGCATGTTTTTTAATCTTAAAATATAATAGAAAAGGAAAAATTGTGTAATTGAAATTCAAATATATATTTTTTTAAATAGTTGATGGCAATTTTAGAACGGATTACGACTTAGTTTATATATATAGATACAATTAACCCATCACAGATCTTTAGCAACTCGTTTTCTTTGGTTCAATATCTTTATGCCTTTTTTGATATATTTAAATTTTTAAGAAGATGATCTTTAAAATACAAAAAGAGAATTTGGAATAGATGGATTATGAATTTGGGTCTCGTGACTAAAAATGTACCATCCACTAAAAGGGAGATTGTTTGTGAGCGATTGATGGCATTTAAATCAACAGCTTGTGTGGTTAATCCTGGAAATCTAACCAATCAGTTTGGTTCGATTTCTGTACAACTTTACTTTTAATTGCCTAATTTAAGGTGGATTTTCGTTATTTGTAGTTAAAGGAAAAGACTTAAATCTCTTTTTTTAGAACAAGTGGACAAGTGGGAGGCACTCACTCGGATCTAAAAGAGATCTCAAGTTTGAATTTCGTTATTTTAGTTAAAGAAAGAGGCTTAAATATTTTCTTAGTTAAAAAAAGAAATCCTATCACTTTATATGAATGAATGAACCATTGCCATGAGATAGAACATAATATTGTCATTATTATTTCTATTCAATGAATGCTTATTTTCAAGGACATTGATAAAAATCTCTTTAGTTTATGTGAAGAGTTAATTGTTAAAAGATCACCACCACCATCTCATTGGCTTAAAGCTACAGTATTCTTAGGTACCTTTTACAAAAAAATTCTTCTTCTTAACTATCATGTAATGTTGAGTAAAATAGACAGGGAAAAGAAAGAAAGAAAAAGTAGTACACGGTCAAGTAATAATAATGTGATACATTCGTAAAGTAGGGATTAGGCAAATGACAATTTGTCTATATATACTATAGAAAAAGCAAAGTCACTCAATTCAGTTATGACATCAGTTTTTAGTGGTTTTCTTATTTTACTCTAATTTCATTAATGCAGAAAAAAATATGTGAGCAACAAGATTCATAACTACAATCATTTGATAAACAGTGGCAACTCCAACACCAAATAGTCTCCTACTCTATTTACGTTTTAAATTTTAAATTAAATGTCTTGTATGCATGAAAATTAAGCAAGTGTGTCTTTGATGTGTAATTAAAACAAAGTGAAATACATTTCTTCCCATATTCTTCTTCTGAAAGCCACTCTCTCTCTCTCTCTCTCTCTCTCTCTCTCTCTCTCTCTCTCTCCCCCCATATTTCTCTACGTCTATGACTAGTTCTCTCTCATTTTGGACGACCATTCAAACTCATATTTTTCAGTTTGGTTGTGGGCCACACCATTAAAAGTTCTAGAAATTAGGTAGAATGTCTTATTATATATTGATTTTTATCAAAAATTCAATGAATAATATTTTTTTGAATGAAGGGTCTATTTTTAATTGGTAATTAGTGTAAGAAGCTTATTTTGTTTTATATTTTAAATGAAGGTATTTGAATAAATTTAAATATCATTTAATTAATAAAAACATGTTATATGTTACCAAAACTACTCTTCTTTATGAAATTTGCACAAAAAATATGGACTGAAAAATTTATATTGCAATAAAATATGAACTGCAAAGTTCATATTGCAGTGAAATATGGACTACAATATGAACTTTGCACTAGAAATATGGACTGCAGTATGAACTTTGCACAAAAAATATAGACTGCAAAGTTCATATTGCAGTAAAATATGAACTGCAAAGTTCATATTGCAGTGAAATATAGATTTCAAAGTTCATATTGCAGTCCATATTTTAATGCATATTAGTATTTTTTTAGTTTATTTAAGGGTTGGGATGTCATTTTACAATGAAAAAAAAAAGACAAATGTTATATTATCAATAAAATAAAAAATAGGCCATTTATTTACAAAAAAATTATTCCTTGACTTTAGTGAGAAATGACGCAACTAAAATAACGCGCTTCGATGTAGCCCAAGTGCAGGCACGTCAAGTTGTAATAAAGTCTCGAAAGTCCGAGTGTCGAACCACAGGGATAAGTTAAAAGGTATGGAATGGATTACGGATTAAATGGGTTTCTGATTTCTTTTGTAAGTTGGATTGGTTTCGAAATAACGGAAATGTAAAACGGTTGTGAAAATTGCTAGGAAAGCACTAAGGTAGGTGGAGGTTAGTTACGATTTAATAGACGGTGATCACTAGCTCATACAGAGATTACAACACTAGGTTTCTCAAGATAAGGGGAATGTTGGTGTTTCTCTCAATAGCAAAGGGTGCGACGCTAGGCGACTCATTCCCGTGTTGAAGCTATATCAAGAGAGAGACAAACGACATTCCACCTAAGACGAGGGTATCATTCCTAACTCTTAGCTACGGGTGTGAAGCAAGGCAACCCATTCCCAATGAAGCTAATCCGAGATAGATATGACAAACTCATCATTAAAAGATTTAACAGAAAGAAAGTGTAGCAATCTCATGATTTAAAAAATAAAAATTATAAAGTGAATCCTAACAATGAAACGGAATGAAGTTTATGGGATAAATTAGTCAACTCATCATTTATCACTTAATGTAGAAAATAAAGAGTCTAAGTATCACATAAAGTGTAAGAAGCACTCCTTATATCAATAAATGAATCAAAGATAAGCTAGACAAATTCATAATCCATCTATGGAGCTTTGAGAACTATTCATAAAAAACTATAAAGAAGGAAAAACTCCATGGATGGGGGAAAGAGATTACAAGCCTTCTAGAACCATATAAATATGTTGTATGTTCATTAACAACCAAGAACTAAGTATACAAGGCATATTTAGTCTTAACTTAATATGAAAATACCTAGAAAGCTTGAAATAATGGAAGAGATGAAGAAGAAGAAGAAGAAGAAGATTCACAAATATTTATCAAACTTTAAATATGGATTGAGCCATTAATCACCAAAAATCATATCGCAATCAACCTCCATAACCTTAGTAATAGACTACTCCATAATAGATGCAAAAACAAATATCATAGAAGAAGAAAGCATTCTTACAAAATTAAACACTTACAATGGAGAAATGAAGAACACTCCACAATGAGCTCTCACATCTCTCTAAAACTCTAAGTATGAAAAACTAGATAATAATAATGTGTCTCATCCCCTAGACTCATCTCAAGCTAAAGGAGAACCAAAAAACTAATAAACAATGCAAGGGAAAATATCTAGGAACATCCATCCACGAAATAAGGCTAAAAGCAGGAGTTGGTGGCTATCCCCGCCAGGCCATGATCGATCATGGCCTACCCATGATCGATCATGGGGTTCTCTGCCTGAAGACCAGTTTGCACCATGATCGATCATAGGTTACCCATGATCGATCATGCTTCTGGGAAAATCCTCATATGAGCATTTTGCGAGCTTTTCACTAGCGCTTGATCAGTACTTCGAGGGTCATTGCATCCTATGCTTATAAACACATAGAAACACAACAAAAGCACTCCTAGCGGGACGATGTTAGATACAAATTCGCTAAGACACTAATCTCGAGATAAGTGGATAATTAGGCATAATTAAAGCAACAAACGCGTCATGCGACTTCGGGAAAGAGCTTATGCATGACAATATTATGCGTTTATCAACTCCCCTCAACTTATCTCTTGCTAGTCCCTTAGCAAGACAAAAAAAATATAATAATTACAAAAGCACTACGCTATACAAAAAGTTGTTAACTTCTATGTTCCCAAAGAAGACGAGTTGCATCTCGTGAAGGTTTTCAGAAATGATACCTACAAACATTAGAAGTTTGATCATAATGAATGATGAGAATGAAGATTCAAGTTTCAATGTGCAAAGCAAGAGGCATTACTATCAATTTTCCAGAACAAGGGACTTTTGAATGATCATCTAATTCGCCTATCTCCTTTAGAATGCAATCCCATATTCTCCGATGCTCACATACTAGACTTCGATTCAAGCAATTCAATATAAACACAAAGAGTCATAGTCATTTGAGAAGGAAGAGAGAACTTTTTCAAAAACAAAAGCTCCGAGATTTGTCAATTCTAAGCACTTTCTTTATCTTTTCTTGGAAATTTTTGCTAAATTAGATCAGGGCGGTTTTCATCTCTTTGGGGGCAGCGGTCTCACTTATGAAATTTTCTCAAAATTCTGCTCATTCATTGGAGCTCAAAGGAAGCTATTCACCCTTTCCCATATGGCAACCTATACCCATCCATAATATTAGACAAAGAGACTTAAGATTTAGTTAAGTGAAGCTTTAAGTCAATATTAGGATAAAAGTCATCCAAGTTATCAAAGTGCTATGCTTTTGTCCTCTCATTGGAGGATCTTTTCGAAAGAGCTTCAATCATTTTTGGACAAAAATTTCTCTTCTCTCAATGAAAATGAATCTAAGTGTTATTACCGAATTGGAAACAATCAAAGCAATCTAGCATGCGGAGCAAGAGAATATAACGGGATATGAGACTAAGTGGAGCAAGGCAATTTAGATTATCATTCAAATTCCTACCCAAATCAAAGAATTCATGCCAATAGCTAAAGAATCAATAGTCTTCATTGAACAAAACATCAATCAATCATCAATTTTCAAACTTCTCAAAAAAAATTTGAAACACATCTCTTCTACTCATGGAAATAGACAAAAGCAAGCCATAATAAAAAGAAAACTCAAAACGTAGCGTACCCCCCTCAACCTGAGGCAACCATTGTTCTCAATGGGGAGAGAACAAGAAAATGCACTGGCGCTACTTTGGTTTTGCTTTCCATGAAACAAAAATAAGAGATAAACAACAACTATACACAAAACGGGTTAGAATTAGAATTCAACAGCAAAAACCATAACATTTAACCATTAAAAGCAAGTTCTAAAGTTAACATCATGTCTGAAATCTAATACAACCCAAAAAGAAATAAAATAAAGCTAAGCATAAATATGAATACTTAAAGAGTTTTCAGAATTATCAAATATCATCACAGTCCGGGAGGTGGGGGCGGGGGAAAACGACTATACAACGCCTCGAATTGCTGGCGTATGAACTCCTGCTGTGCCGCCATATGAACTTTCACCCTAGAAGCAATCTCCGCCTCCATATGATCTTGGCGGACCAGCATATCATCCACCCTCGAATTAAGAGCATCAAACCCAGCATGCATTGTGGCATTCATTTGCTCAAATTGCTCTCTCAAAAATTCCCTAGATTCATCTACCGGCCCAGAACTTGCCCGTCTTCTCCGTCTTGAGGGCCCTGGGAGATCTGCTCCGGCTTCCTCTGCCCCGTCTTCTTCAGATTCCTCTTGAGGAGGTGCGGTCGAAGAACTTGGCCGGTTCCTTAATTGACCAGTGGCTTGAGTTTGGGTTGATCGGTTAAGTGGTGCTCGAGGCATTTTCCTCACAGCCCCATCTCTCTCGGTTACCCCCGCTCGCAAACATACCTTGGTGATCAAAGACCCAAATTTGATTGTTTCATTGTGGGCGACCAAGTCTATGATTCAAGCAATTCGCCCAATGATGTGACGAAGCAAACAACAACGCTTGTTTGTTGCAATAGCGTATAGCACATACGCTTGAGAAGGGTACAAGTGTTGGGTATGTGAAGTCGGGTCCAAAGCGTTGGCAACTACTAGCCAAAGGGTCCTAAAGGCCTCGAGTATATTATTCCTATCCAATTGGTTTCCAATCCATTCCCTAGGCTCACCGGCGAGAAATGTGGCTAAAGCATTAGCCGTTGGCTCTACATAAGGGGTGCTATCCGAATAAGGAAGGTCATGAGCATTGGGTGGTAAGGCCGGGATTCCCGTAATCTCACTCAACACCTCTAGGTTAAAATGAACCGTCTTGCCTCGAACATGAGCAACATATCTATATGATGTATTCGGAACTTGAATTAAACTTGCAACACATTCACGACAAATGGTGAGGTTACATTGAGTACCTTGTTCACGCAAGTAATTAATCCACTCCGGGTATCGCTCAAACGTTGCTCGTTGAGGGAAATCATCCAGCGTACCGATGTACACCGGCCTCTCAATCACTACCGTCCTCGTCTTGAAGGCGTAATTCCACCAATCGAATTCTTGGCGGCTTTGAAAACCGCGGTAGCCACCCCTTGCGGCTTGAATTTCAAGAGGCTTGGTGGGAGGGTTAGAGGAAGCCATAAGAGAGTAATATGCTTTAGAGGAGGGAGAGATGATAAATTTTGAGATTTGATTTGATAGGGCCCGAAATTGGTGAGGGGAGAGGGAAAAGGGGGATTTTTGGATGGGTTTGATGAGTGAGGTTTGAAATTGGAAGATTTGATGATTGATTCTAGGTTGGGAAGGTTGGTAATGGTGTTTGAAGAGTGTTTTGGATCAATGGGGGAAGAGGGGCTAGGGTTTGGAGAGGATTTGGGGGAAGGAGAAGTGAGAAATGGGGGTTTAGAAACGGATCCCCTGTTTTATTACGGGACCATGATCGATCATGGTTAACCCATGATCGATCATGGGTCATTCTGCCCAAGTGAAAATTTGTACAATGATCGATCATGGGGTGACCATGATCGATCATGCTACCTTCTGCCCAAGTACCTCCTCTTCCATGATCGATCATGGAATCCCATGATCGATCATGCCATATGCTGCCTGAGAAAATTTTCTACCATGATCGATCATGGTAGGGGCATGATCGATCATGGACCAATCTGCCAGAAAATTTTTCTTTGCCCTTTTCGCACCGAAACACCTTACTGCTCCCCTCAACTTGGTCCGTTCAGACTTAATGACACCCGATTCTCTGATGATGATTCCTGAAACTCAAAAAAACACTAACAAAAACATTATTTACAAAATCGACACATGCCTTTTAGGCATAAGTCGGGTCTTGGAGAGGGGTGGACTCCTCTCGAATTGGGAATTCTAAAAACGGCTTAAGACGTTGTCCATTCACCTTGAAAATGTAGCCGGTTTTGGGATCCTCAACATTCACAGCCCCAAAAGGAAATACATGACGAACGATGTAGGGGCCGGTCCAACGAGACTTTAACTTTCCCGGGAAGAGATGCAGACGAGTATCATAAACAAGAACTTTGTGCCCAAGTTTGAATTCTTTTCTCAAAATAGATTTATCATGAAAAATTTTGGCACGTTCCTTGCTTATCTTTGCATTGTCATAAGCATCTCTTCTCAGTTCCTCTATTTCATCAATTTGCAACTTACGGTCAAGCCCGGCCTTTTCTAAATCACAGTTAACCATCTTAGTTGCCCAGTATGATTTGTGTTCCAACTCTACTGGCAAATGACATGGTTTCCCGTACACAATGCGATAAGGAGACATATCTAGAGTTGTTTTATACGCAGTACGGTAAGCCCAAAGTGCATCAGTCAGTCTTAACGACCAATCCTTGCGATTCGGGTTTACCTTTTTCTCTAGAATCTGTTTGATCTCCCTATTTGCCAACTCGGCTTGACCATTAGTTTGAGGATGATAAGCGAGCGATACTTTGTGGTTTACACCATACTTTTGCATTAATGATTGAAATGCTTTGTTGCAAAATGAGTACCGCCATTGCTTATTATTGCCTTGGGAGTGCCAAAACGTGCAAGAATGTGTTCTTTCAGAAATCGGATCACCACTTTGTGATCATTTTTCTTGCATGCTTGGGCTTCCACCCATTTTGAAACATAATCTACGGCAACTAAAATGTACAGATTACCGTAAGAGGATGGGAACGGTCCTATGAAGTCGATGCCCCAGCAATCAAAGATTTCAATCATCAGAATGGGGTTGAGTGGCATCATGTTCCTCTTGGAAATCCCCCCAAGCATTTGGCATCTTTGGCATGCCTTGCAAAAGCGTTGCGCGTCTTTAAAGAGCGATGGCCAATACAACCCATTTTGTAAAATCTTCGCGGTGGTCTTCTTTGCCGAGAAGTGTCCTCTGCAAGCCTCAGAATGACAGAAAGATAGAGCTCTCTCCACTTCTTCCTCTGGAATGCACCGTCGAATAATCTGATCCGCACAATACTTAAACAGGTATGGTTCATCCTAGTAGAATCGACTTACTTCACTCAAGAATTTCTTTCTATCTTGTGCGCCCCACGACTTTGGTATCTTGTCGGTTACAAGATAGTTTACAATGTCGGCATACCATGGGAGTGTCGAGATTGTCAACAATTGCTCATCTGGGAACGAATCTTGGATCGGGCTTTCTTCAATGTTGTTTGTAAAGGTGAGATGAGACAGATGATCGGCCACCACATTCTCGACTCCCTTTTTGTCTTTGATGCTCAAATGAAATTCTTGCAGTATGAGTATCCACCTCAAAAGCCGCGGCTTGGCATCTTTCTTTGTGAATAGGTACTTCAACGCCGCGTGATCCGTGAAAATCATAATTGGCAATCCTATCAAATAGGATCGGAACATGTCTAGGGCGAAGACAATTGCTAGAAGCTCTTTCTCTGTCGTGGTGTAGTTCATTTGCGCATCATTCAAGGTCCTACTTGCGTAATATATCACACCCGGTTTCTTGTCTTTCCGTTGACTAAGAACTGCTCCCACCGCATAGTCACTTGCGTCGCACATGAGCTCGAATGGCAAGCTCCAGTCCGGTGTCTGCATAATCGGCGCAGTAGTGAGCATATGCTTTAGAGAGACGAAGGCTTCCTCGCACTTGACATCCCACTCAAAGGGTGCATCCTTGAGAAGTAGACTACACATCGGCTTGGAAATGGAACTGAAGTTCTTGATAAACCTCCTATAAAACCCAGCATGTCCTAGAAAGGATCGAACATCTTTGACATTCTTGGGTGTAGGAAGTTTAGCAATCAACTCGATTTTTGCTTTATCCACTTCAATTCCTTCTGATGAAATGATGTGCCCAAAACAATTCCCTTGGTAACCATAAAATGGCACTTCTCCCAGTTCAATACCAATTGTTTTTCCACGCATTTTCCCAAAACCTGTTCCAGGTTAGTCAAGCAATTGTCGAATGACTTACCATAGACGGTGAAGTCATCCATAAAAACTTCCAAAGTTCTTTCCACCATATCGCTAAAAATACTTAGCATACACCGTTGGAAAGTGGCCGGTGCATTATATAGACCAAAGGGCATTCTTTGATAAGCGAAGGTGCCAAAAGGACATGTGACGGTGGTTTTTTCTTGATCATCTAGGTCAATCTCAATTTGATTGTACCCGGAAAAACCATCGAGGAAAGAGTAATATTCATGGCCCGCTACCCTCTCTAGAGTTTGATCCAAAAAGGGGAGGGGGAAATGATCGTTACGAGTTGCCTCATTGAGTTTACGGTAGTCAATACACATTCGCCACCCGGTGGTGACTCTTTGCGGAATCAACTCGTTTGATTCATTTTTGACTACCGTAAGACCTGATTTTTTCGGTACCACTTGAGTTGGACTAACCCATTTACTATCCGAGATCGGATAGATGATCTTTGCATCCAACAATTTCAACACCTCGTTCTTAACCACTTCTTGCATGTTAGGATTCAACCGGCGTTGAAATTGTCTTGATGTTTTTGCCCCGTCCTCTAAATGGATTTTATGCGTACAAATCAAAGGGCTTATACCTTGAAGGTCGGCAAGAGTCCAACCAAAAGCTTTTTTGTATTTACCAAGCAGATTAATTAATCTTACCTCTTGTTCATCCGAGAGATCAGACGAAATGATGACAGGGTAAGTGTCTGAAGCTCCTAAGAAGGCATACTTCAAGTTGCTAGGCAATAACTTGAGATCCATTTGTCCTTCAAGCTTTTTGATGGGAGATTGTGTGTTTTCCTCTTTTTTCGAGAATTCAACCTGTTTGTCAGACAAAGAAAACACTTGCATACAATCCTCGGGGTCATCAGAAGTGGTTAGATAACCTTCCGTTGACTCCGATTCGAAATTTGCCACAAAGTGGTCTTGGATACATGACTCTATCATGTTCACGTGTTCATTCTCCTAATTATCATCGTCATCTCTTTGATTGCTCAAAGAGAACACGTTTAGCTCTAGAGTCATGTTTTCAAAAGTTAACTTCACGATTCCGTTCTTGCAATTTATTATAGCATTAGAAGTGGCAAGAAATGGTCGTCCGAGGATAACCGGAATCTCGTTAGCAGGATTTGACACTGGTTGCATGTCGAGGATAATAAAATCAACCGAAAAATAGAACTTGTCGACTTGGACAAGTACATCCTCGATTATCCCTCTCGGGATCTTTACGGATCGGTCCGCCAATTGAATAGTAACCCTCGTGGGTTTCAACTCTCCTAACCCCAATTGTTGATATACCGAATATGGGAGCACATTCACGCTTGCTCCCAAATCTAACAAATGAAATTTCCTATGACACACGAAATTGTGGGACAACCAGGGTCTTTGGACTTGGGGGCTCTCGTGACTTGCATGAGGGAGCTCACTTGCTCAGCCATAAAGGCCTTTTTCTTGACATTCAACCTTCGTTTGGTAGTACATAAGTCCTTGAGGAACTTAGCGTACGAAGGTATTTGCTTGACCGCGTCAAGCAATGGAATGTTGATTTTCACTTGCCTAAAGACATCCAAGATCTCGGTGTTAGATTTGGATGGTTGGTTCAATCTCTCCGGAAATGGGACTTTGATCCTATTTTTGATCTTTTCGAGATCCTCCTTCCCTTGTCTCTCTTCCTCTCTCTTCTTTTCTTCACCCACAACCTTCTCAACACCCGAAGGCTCAACTATGTCTGCCACCTTGGGGGTTTTAGGAACAATAGTCTTGTCTACCTCCTTCCCACTCCTCAGGATCGTGATAGATTTGAGTTCTTCTATCTTGGTGCTAGACTCTCCTCCCTCTATGACTTGAACTTGCCCTCTAGGATTAACTAAAGGTTGAGAGGGGAATTTTCCCTTCTCTTGAGTAGCTAGGGCGGTGGTGAGTTTAGACATTTGAGTTTTTAACTCACCTACATCACGATCCGTTTTGTCCACAAATGACCTCAACAACGCTTTCAAGTTTTGGTTGGGATTTTGATTCTGAGGTGGAACAAAAGAGTTTTGAGGTTGTTGTTGCCTTTGGTTCTGATGATATTGGTTGTAGTTCTGACTTTGATTTCCTCCCCAACTGAAATTGGGGTGATTCTTCCATCCCTCATTGTACCTTTGAGAGTAAGGATCATTTTGGATACGATTTTGGTTGCTATTTTGGTTGTACTGGTGCAAAGCATTGACTTGGGCGGAATTTTTGAGGACTTCCTGAAAAGCGGGAATGGTAGGACAATCCTCGATAGTGTGTCCTGAATTTTCACAAATGACACACAACTAACTCGAGGATACTACGTTGACCTCCTTAAGCTTACTTGCTTCCATTGCCTCTACTTTCTTAGACAATTGGAATAACCTCGCCCCCATGTCATCCTCATTGGACACTTGGTACAACCCACCCCTTCCTTGAGTTTTGGCTTTGGGTTCCTCGAAATAGGTGTTCCAATTTTGAGCACCTTCCGCTAATTCATCAAAATACAATTAAGCCTCCTCGGGATTCTTACTCAAGAATTGACCATTACACATGGTCTCAACAAACGTACGCATATCAGGGGTGAGAGATTCATAGAAAAAACTAACAAGGCTCCACGTTTCGTGACCATGGTGAGGGCATGCGTTTAGAAGTTCCTTGTATCTTTCCCAACACTTATAAAAAGTTTCATTTTCTTTTGGCGAAAAATTGGATATCGACCTTCTTAAAGCATTGGTTCTATGAACGGGAAATAATTTTTTTAGAAATTCCGCTTGAAGCTCTTGCCAAGACCGAATTGATTGCGGTCTTTGAGCATTTAACCAAATTTTTCCTTTGTCTTTTAGGGAGAAAGGGAAGAGTTTTAAACGCATGACATCCTCATTAACATTTGCCTCACGAAAGGTGGAGCACACTTCTTCAAAGTCTTTCAAATGCAAGTATGGGTTTTCCGACTCCATACCATGAAAGGAAGGGATATGTTGAAGCATACCTGGTTTGAACGAGAACGCACCGGCTTGTCCAGCTGGAAGGACAATGCATGAATTCGATGTTGCCCGAGGCGGTTGAAGGTAATCCCTCATGGTCCTAACGGGAGGAACATTGTTGGCACCTTCTCCTTCATTATCACTCTCGTGATCTGCAGCCCTTCCTTGATTTTCCATTCTTGGCGAACGAGGCGGGCTTATTCTTGGCGAACGAGGAGGGCTTATTCGAATGTCCACGAACAGTTGCCCTTGCATGGGCTTGGAAAGCAATTCGAATAGCTCCTTGGAAAATATACAAAATCAAACAAAAATAAGGGAGAAAAACAAATTAATTAAATGGAGAGATACTCACAGAGAATGGTTTTATA
This sequence comes from Lonicera japonica, assembly GCA_021464415.1. Taxonomy (NCBI): domain Eukaryota; kingdom Viridiplantae; phylum Streptophyta; class Magnoliopsida; order Dipsacales; family Caprifoliaceae; genus Lonicera; species Lonicera japonica. The sequence goes on from JAKCWG010000852.1 coordinate 67,983, forward strand.
CAAAACCCGAGATCCGCCTTTTGCCTTATCCCCGGCAACGGGGCCAAAAACTTGACGCAACTAAAATAACGCGATTCGATGTAGCCCAAGTGCAGGCACGTCAAGTTGTAATAAAGTCTCGGAAGTCCGAGTGTCGAACCACAGGGATAAGTTAAAAGGTATGGAATGGATTACGGATTAAATGGGTTTCTGATTTCTTTTGTAAGTTTGATTGGTTTCGAAATAACGGAAATGTTAAATGGTTGTGAAAATTGCTAAGAAAGCACTAAGGTAGGTGGAGGTTAGTTACGATTTAAGAGATGGTGATCACTAGCTCATACAGAGATTACAACACTAGGTTTCTCAAGATAAGGGGAATGTTGGTGTTTCTCTCAATAGCAAAGGGTGCGACGCTAGGCGACTCATTCCCGTGTTGAAGCTATATCAAGAGAGAGACAAACGACATTCCACCTAAGACGAGGGTATCATTCCTAACTCTTAGCTACGGGTGTGAAGCAAGGCAACCCATTCCCAATGAAGCTCATCCGAGATAGATATGACAAACTCATCATTAAAAGATTTAACATAAAGAAAGTGTAGCAATCTCATGATTTAAAAAATAAAAATTATAAAGTGAATCCTAACAATGAAACGGAATGAAGTTTATGGGATAAATTAGTCAACTCATCATTTATCACTTAAGGTAGAAAATAAAGAGTCTAAGTATCACATAAAGTGTAAGAAGCACTCTTTATATCAATAAATGAATCAAAGATAAGCTAGACAAATTCATAATCCATCTATGAAGCTTTGAGAACTATTCATAAAAAACTATGAAGAAGGAAAAACTCCATGGATGGGGGAAAGAGATTACAAGCCTTCTAGAACCATATAAATATGTTGTATGTTCATTAACAACCAAGAACTAAGTATACAAGGCATATTTAGTCTTAACTTAATATGAAAATACCTAGAAAGCTTGAAATAATGGAAGAGATGAAGAAGAAGAAGAAGAAGATTCACAAATATTTATCAAAATTTAAATATGGATTGAGCCATTAATCACCAAAAATCATATCGCAATCAACCTCCATAACCTTAGTAATAGACTACTCCATAATATATGCAAAAACAAATATCATAGAAGAAGAAAGCATTCTTACAAAATTAAACACTTACAATGGAGAAATGAAGAACACTCCACAATGAGCTCTCACCTCACTCTAAAACTCTAAGTATGAAAAACTAGATAATAATAATATGTCTCATCCCCTAGACTCATCTCAAGCTAAAGGAGAACCAAAAAACTAATAAACAATGCAAGGGAAAATATCTAGGAACATCCATCCACGAAATAAGGCTAAAAGCAGGAGTTGGTGGCTGTCCCCGCCAGGCCATGATCGATCATGGCCTACCCATGATCGATCATGGGGTTCTCTGCCTGAAGACCAGTTTGCACCATGATCGATCATGGGTTACCCATGATCGATCATGCTTCTGGGAAAATCCTCATATGAGCATTTTGCGAGCTTTTCACTAGCGCTTGATCAGTACTTCGAGGGTCATTGCATCCTATGCCTATAAACACATAGAAATACAACAAAAGCACTCCTAGCGGGACGATGTTAGATACAAACTTGCTAAGACACTAATCTCGAGATAAGTGGATAATTAGGCAGAATTAAAGCAACAAACGCGTCATGCGACTCCGGGAAAGAGCTTATGCATGACAATATTATGCATTTATCAAGAAAATCTTTCTCTAATAAAACTTTTTTTTTTTAATTGTCCCTAAGAAGTTATTGATAGTAGACCAAATGGGTATTTTAGGAAAGAGATGGAGGGAAAAAGACTTCAGGAAGCGGGTGACAGGCAGTACCATTTACCAAAAGAGGAAAAAGATGACACGTGATCCTTTGGCTAAAGAGGAAATTTGTCTTTAAGGAAAGTCACGGTCTATCGTGACCCATTTTTTATTTATTTAAGTTTTTTTTTTCAGTTGCGACAATGATCTTAATATCTATATTATAAAACATCAAGTTTGACCAAATTTATTTTTAAAAAGTATAAAAATCTAATGGTTAAAAATATACATGTTATGATGTGCATTAACTCTACACCATTGGATGAGTTTTATACACACATTAAGATGTCACATCAAAATTAAAACACTCACACCAATAATATATACACAATAAATTCTCACACATCAATAATTTTTTATATATTAAAAATGCCATAATTTAAAATAAAAAAGTCAAAATTTAATATTTAAAATATACAAATCAAGATGAATTAAACAAGATCCATCATGACTATAGAATTATGTAAAAAAAGAAAAAGAAAAAATTATTGAGTAACACTTAACACCAATAATATACACACAATAAACTCTCATATATCAATCATTTTTTCTACATTAAAAATGTCATAACTTAAAATAAAAAATTCAAAATTTAATATTTAAAATTTAAAATTTAAAATTTACTAATCAAGATCAATTAAATGAGATCCATCATGACTATAGAATTATGTGTTCGTACATTATTGTTCATCTTAGTATGTCATTTTTAGGAGTATTCACAACATATCAGTTAAATTTTTGAACTATTTTTAAATCATACCAGACGTGATTGAATTATGTTCACATATGACTTTGAGTTTAATTTGTTAAAAACTTATTTTGCTGAGATCAAAATATTTTATGTGTTCGTACATTATTATTGATCATCTTAGAATGTCGTTTTTATGAGTGTTCACAATATATCAATTAATTTTTTGGACTATTTTCAAATCATACCAATAGACATGATTGAATTATTTTCACATATGACCTTGAGTTTAATTTGTTAAAAACTTATTTTGCCGAGATCAAAATAAGATAAAAAAAATATGATTAAACGATTCTTTAAAAATTAAAAATAAGTAGGTCTAATCCAATTTACTTTTAGTTGTTCTAACATGAAGATATATTGAACATAAGTTTATCGATTTAGATTCATCATACGTTACTTCTTTTTATCTTATTATTGGTTCTTATTTAATTTACCGTGCCGGATGGCATGGGTATACCCTAGTATATATATATATTACAAAAAAAAATGATCTTAATAGTGCTTTGGTATAAGTTACAACTTAATATATATATATATATATATATATATATATATATATCATAAAAAACAATGATCTTAATTTATTTCTTATATGAAAGAGGCTAATTTTATTTCTTTGATAAAACAGTTGTGGAAGTTGGGCATTTGAAGTTTCTAATCCTTCGTATTCTCCTTTATTTTCAAATTAAAAATTTATCAAATTTTTTTAAATTTTTTTTAAATAAAGAGTCCAATTTTCTTTTAAGAGAATAGTTGATGTTGGTTTTATTTTCATTATTAGTTATGTTTAATTAAGTGTATCCTATAAAATTGTGAGTAGCCACTCGCCAATCTCCATCTCACATTAAAAACTCCATCATTTATTTTTAAAAATTATCATATAAAGAATTTAACTTTGATGATCAATATGCTTAGGCTATGTTTGATAACAACATTATGAATATGATAGAAAAATCAATGCATTATTGTTAGAATATAAAAAATAAGTTGAGAGATATGATCATATTAATTCTTACTTTTTGACTTTTCGTATGAAAAATTTTTTTTTGGGTGGCAGTGAAGATTTTTTTTCACAAACATAAAGGATGATGGTGGATATTTATTCACAAAAATAAATATGAGACGGAGAGCGTCTCACCACATAACTTAACTTATTTTTCATCTTTTCATCTAAATTAATTATTAATTTTGTTTTTGTTACTATTAAACGGAGCCTTATAAATATCCAAAACAGTATTTTTCAAAGTTGATCCACACATGAGACTATATGATTAAGAGATGGGAGTGGGGCAAACTTTGGAGCTTTTGGAATGGGGGGAATCTCCTTTAGTTTCACTTCACTGTTTTTTAAAGAACTTGCTCAGCAAGCAATAAACAAGGATTGGATAGTACAATCAATCACAACCAGACCACAAAGAAGATGACAATGAAAGCTCACATGATCTGCACTTCAACTACTACATTTTTAAATGTGGTCCAGTCCATATCTCTTTCTCCACCAAGTGAATTCCTTCCCCTCTTTTAGATTTAGGTTTGTGTTCAAATCGTTAAATATGTGATATTGTATATAAAGTGACATTGTTCAATCCCTCCATCCCATAAAAAAAAGACATTTGTTTTACGAGATACAATTTATAATCTAGACTTCCTTAATTTCTTTTGAACCAAATAAAATTAATTTATTAGCATCTTTCTTGTTACTACTTTTGACCCAGCAAAGTAGTACCTACAAAATAGTTATGGACATTCTGAATAAAATAATTAAAACCAAATTTGGAAACCTATGCCCCACCTCTCTTTAATTGTATAATGGAGAAAGTTATTTTCCTCTTCAACAAGGGTCCCCACTACAACTATTCGCAATTTTAGCTCTTTTGTTATTCGAGTTTGTAATTTTTGGGTTGAAAAACTGTGAACAATCGTCCTCATTTCTCCTTTTGCATGTATATTCCTTTTTGTTGTAAAGTCTCTTGCATAAATAAATTTTATTTTATTTTATTTTATCTTCGTCTTATATTTTGTTTACTGATTTTAAAGTTATTAGAATTTATTTATTACGCTAATTTTTCCAACCGAATCTGCGTGGAAACAAACCTCTTTGTATTTCATAATTGGTTGATCTATATATACCATCACGGTCAAGTGAAACTATATTATAAGTTACATGCCATGTCTTTTCCTCCACATTTTTTCGAGCTTCCAGAATCTTCACAACAAACATATACACAAATAAGAACATCCTTATTTTTTTTAATGCAAACTAGACACGATTGTATTTAGTTATAACAAAATAGAAATTGATTACCCACCTCAAATTATAAAATAGGATAGGAGAGAGAAATCAATTGCCCACCTCAAATTCTGAATTTTGGAATCGGAGATTTAGAGACAACTTTGGGTGAGTTCGAGCAAACTGAGGGTCGATTTTGGGTGGGTTAGAGACATAGGTAGAGCTACTAAGGGGCAAGTAGGGGCGAGCACCCCCAAAGGTTGTGATTATTATTTTTTTTTATTTTTATTATTATATATGAAGTATTTTTTGTAAAAAATATATTATACTGGGACTTATATCCAAAAATGTATACTTGAGGGTGCTTAAGTGTAAAACAAATTAAAAACTTTCAATAAATTGAACCCACATAAGCAGTGGCGTAGCCAGAAATTCGAATTTGGGGGTGAAAAATTTGAATAAACTCAAACACGCCCAATTCAAAGCCACTGATCTACACAACCTATAAACACATCCAAAGGAAAGGAAATCTAGGAACCTAAATGAATTATGATCAAGATAAGTAGGTTCTCTTGGAAGCGTAGCCCATGGTCTGGTAGCTTTTCTCCCCAACTTCCTACGGTTGTTACTATTTCTTATTTGGGCTATGTCTCCTAGTAGCACAAGAAAAGGAAAAACTAATTTCAACTTAGAATAACAATTCTCAAATACATAAATTCTTCTCGGGACTGGAGTCAGGTTATAAAAGTTCAACTTAGTACAAGAAAGTAGGACTATTTCTTTGTGACGGAGGGAGTATGAACTAAAAAAAGGTTCTTGGTGGCTTGGTCGATGATTACTGGCTAAGGCTTGAGTGCGTGGGTGGTCGTCGATCGGTGCTGAGTACGGGATGTCGCTGGACCGAGTCAGAGAGTGGAGTGAAACGGAGCGGAAAAAAAAAGAGAGAAATAAGGGACATGACTGAAAAGAACGGAAAAATAAAGGGGGAGAGTGAGGTCATGATCTCTCTCATCATTTAAGTATATTTCAATTCTCGAAATGCCCCTCAACTTTTATTTCTTACAATTGCATACCCTCAACTATAAATTTATGCATATAAGTCTCTATTTGAAAAAAAATAATTTAAATTGTCGAAATCACGGGGGTGCGAGTGAACCCCTCGTCACTATTTAGATACGCCCTTGCACATAGGTCTTCCCTCTTACTCTAATTTCTACTTCTCTCACTCTGTCTCATCTCAGCCATCTCTCTTTCTTTTACTTCTCCGCTCCATATGGTCATCGCTCGAAGTCGCCACCGCTCCACCTCCACTCCTCCATGCCGCCACTGCAACACCTCCGCTCTCCTGTTGTTTATTTCTCCATCACAAGCTCCTCCGCTCCTAGGTAATATTTATAGATCTACTTTTCAAAATTAGGGATTATGTTATTTGTTGATTAGTTACACAATATTAAGTGTATTTCTTGAACTATTGATTATTTATCGAATATTTTGTGATTTAGGTATAAACCCCTAATTGTTAAATATTATTTCTATTGTTAATTAATTACGTAATTTTGATTCTATTATTGACTAGTTTTATAATATTAGTTGATTTAGGAATATTAGTTCTACTTTCATAAATTAGTTGAAAAATCGTAGATGCTATTATTATTTCTCGTAATTGTTCGCAATTGCTATTTTAGTTATATAAACTATTACTATTAATACTATTATGTTTGTGTTGAAATTTTATAACTTTAAGTATTATTTGATATGTTTTGAATTTTGCCCCCACTTAATCCAATTCCTGGCTCCGCTACTATTGAGTAGTATTCTTTAATTAATAGTTATAAAAATAAGCAGAGCTTCTGATATATCCAAGAGGTTCAAAGTGTGATAGCAAAGCAATAAACTTTAATTATTATTACTCACAATCCTGACCATTCATGCTTGGTGTAGAATTAAAAGATGCCCTCGTTTAAAAAAGAAGCAAATGTACATAAGTGGAAAATTTGGGAGGTAGTGGCTGAGGAATCTTTGGCCCTTTGCATGTTCAAACTCGGTTAAGGGTGTCATAACATCAATTACATTTCCATTAGTATTTATTGTCACTCGCTTTTTGATTCTTCTCATTTTAGGATTTTTTACTGTAGTTGAGAATGAAATTTGTTAACCCAACCAGTGCTATAAAATTAAGTGAAACAATATTGACAAAAACATAATACAGATGGAGATAAAAAAGAAAATGTCTTCACTATCATCAACTCCCAAATTAGTGCAATAATATACAAAACTATTTTAAGGAACAAAAGCACACTGGAAAATTAAGCAAAAATCAATATTATATGAGGGGAACACCATAAAAAGAATATAGGGCACAACTGTCGAGACTATAAGAATAAAGTGTTACTCCACTCATTGCCAATTAGTTTTGAATTGGATGCTAAAAAACTCTAATATGATATCAGATGAGGGTTATTCACCATGTCAAAACACAATGGTCACATGGAAGTGTTATGCTGAAACACGTGAGGGGAGATGCTACTCCAACTTATATAATTAAAAACAAGGTAATAAACATAAATCACAACTTGGATAGCCATTTTTGAGAGCAACATCGTGGGTGGTTATAAAATTTAAGTGGAAAAAAACCAACATGTGCTCTTGTAAATAATGGGCATGCATAATTAGATGTGCTCAATTAGATTTAAAAGCTTGATGCTATTTGTGTCAACTTGTTATTGGCATGTGAAGCTCGTTATTTAGTTTTAATTACTTTCCGCAAAGGATCATTTATTTCCCTCATGAAATTTGAATTCTTCAATGGATCATTTATTTCTCACAAGAAATTTCAAGTCCACAATGGATAATTTATTTCCCATAAGAAATTTCAAGTAATTTAGTTGATGCTCAATCATAGCCACAAAAGACTTGGTCCTGATCCTTGTCCTTCACTTTTTTTTTATATCTTTTTACATACCATATTTATTGCTACTAAAGACATTGCCATTGTTCCTGACCATAACATATGAGAGATAGAATCTTTCATGAACCTAGATCAATCTAATCTCATTATTTTCTACAACAAATGTCCAAATTAATTAATAAATTCAATATACAATTTAAGACAAAAAAAATTCTCAACTTTCAATGCCACTTTAATCAATTTTTTGTTAGAATCATTGTTACATTAAAAAATATTGATGGGCACATTTGTGGATAAGATTGTTCGTTAATTTTGTTGTTATATTAATGAAAATTAGAAATAATATATATGTATATATGGTGTTGAGTATATTTTTTTAAGTTTTTTACTTGTTAGTAATAAGAAATTCAATGGAATCTTTGCAATTAACGAAGTTTATATCTTTCAATTAAAAATACTTCGTACTAAAGACTAAGTCCAAAATAAAACAAAGCAAAGGAAAACAAAACAAAGCAAAACTAATGCACTTTAAAGCATCCACTTCTAAAAGTAGGTCCTTAATTAACATAATGGGGAGGAAAATTAAAAGACAATGTAGAAACCGCGTGGTCTCGCCACTACTAAAAACTTTTTTTGCTGTCTTTCTTCATAAACATGTAGAGGTCATAAATATGTATCTTTCTATGAAGTTTCCATAATTTGTGTGCAAAAGAACATGAATATGGGTCTTTCAATTAATCTTCCCTTATTATTGTGTAACTGGGTGCGGACATCATGAAGAAAATAGTGTCTTAATTTTCAAGCAACTTTTGGGTATAAAAAGGGGTGAACACATGGTCTCTAAAGAACTCATTAGCTTCCGTGAAAAAACGTACATGAACAAATAAAATTTTTTCAACTTTCTTTATATAATTAATTTTTATACATTCAAATAGATGTGTTGTTAATTAAATCCCAGCTCGGCCACTTGTTATAAAAAAAACTTATATCATCTTATTTATGCATAAAAAGCAACAAACAAAAAGGGAAAATTGTTTTGAGCTGTACAAATTAATGATTTAATCTTTAATAAGTTTAAATAATTAACGTGGACTGCTCGAAACAAACCCATGCCCAAATATCTTTAAAAAAAAAAAAAAAACCACTCCCAAATACGCATTAATTATTACTATAAAACAATTCCAAACTCCTTATAAATATGAACCCCTCTTGCCTATACAAAAAAAAAACCCACCACCACATTAGAGAAAGATAGAGAAAGCAATATAATGATTGAGACAGAAATCATTAGCCTCGAATTGTGTCGATTCGATTGGTATTTGATCAATTTCAGTTTATATAATAAGGGGTTTGAATTTTAAAAGTGTATAAGGGAATAAAAAATTGTATTGTTAATATTAAAAATATATTTTAAGTAGTTGATGGTGTTAGGGACAAGTGACGACCTAATTTATATAATAAGAGCATGTTTTTTAATCTTAAAATATATAAGAAAAGGAAAAATTGTGTAATTGAAATTCAAATATATATTTTTTTAAATAGTTGATGGCAATTTTAGAACCGATTATGACTTAGTTTATAGAACTAGATACAAACCCATCACATATCTTTAGCATCTCATCTTCTTTGGTTCAATATCTTTATGCCTTTTTTGATATATTTAAATTTTTAAGAAGATAAACCTTACAATACAAACAGGGAATTTGGAATAGACTGTGTATAAATTTGGGTCTCGTGACTGAAAAGTGAAAATGTACCATCCACTAAAAGGGAGGTTGTTTGTGAACCATTGATGGCATTTAAATCAACACCTTGTGTGGTTAATCCTAGAAATCTAACCAATCAATCTTGTTCGATTTCAATACAATTTACTTTTAATTGCCTAATTTAAAGTGAATTTTCGTTATTTGAAGTTAAATAAAAAGACTTAAATCTCTTTTTTGAGAACAAGTAGACAAGCGGGAGGCACCCGCTCGGATGTAAAAGAGATCTCAAGTTTAAATTTCGTTATTTTAGTTAAAGAAAAAGGTTTAAATATTTTCTTAGTTAAAAAAAGAAATTCTATCACTCTATATGAATGAATGAACCATTGCCATGAGATAGAACATAATAATGCCATTATCATTTCTATTCAATGAATGCTTATTTTCAAGGACATTGATAAAAATCTCTTTGGTTTATGTGAAGAGTTAATTGTTGAAGGACCACCACCACCATCTCATTGGCTTAAAGCTACACTCTTTGGTACCTTTTACAAAGTTTTCTTTTTCTTTTTAACTATCATGTATTGTATACGCGAGTAAAATAGCTAGGGAAAAAGAAAGGGAAAAAAAAAAGTTGTATGCGGGCAACTAATAATAATGTGCCACATTCGTAAACTAGGGTTAGGCAAATGACAATTTATCTATATATACTATAGAAAAAGCAAAGTCACTCAATTCAGTTATGACATCAGTTTTTAGTGGTTTTCTTATTTTACTCTTATTTTATTAATGCAGAAAAAAATATGTGAGCAACAAGATTCAAACCTACAATCATTTGATAAATAGTAGTAATTCTATCACTAAATAGTTTCCTACTATGTTTACGTTTTAAATTTTAAAATAGATTTTTTGTATACATGAAAATTAAGTGCATGTATTTGATGTGTAATTATAACAAAGTGAAATACATTTCTTACCATATTCTTCTTCTGAAAGGCGCTCTCTCTCTCTCTCTCTCTCTCTCTCTCTTTCCCCATATTTCTCTACGCCTATGACTAGTTCTCTCTCATTTTGGACCACCATTCGTAAAAAAAATTTGATTTTAATAGTGCTTTAACACAAGTTACGACTTAATATATATATATATATATATATATCATAAAAAATAATGATCTTAATTTATTTCTTAAATAAAAGAGGCTAATTTAATTTCTTTGATAAAACGGTTGTGCAAGTTCGCCGTTTGAAGTTAATTTCTAATCCTTCGTATTCTCTTTTATTTTCAAAATAAAAATTTATTTTTTAAATTTTTTAAATAAATAATCCAATTTTCTTTTAAGAGAATAGTTGATGTTGGTTTTATGTTCATTGTTAGTTATGTTAAATGAAGTGTATCCTATAAAAGTGTGAGTCGCAACTCGCCAATCTATATCTCACACTAAAAACTCCACCATTTATTTTTAAAAAATTATCAAATAAAGAATTTAACTTTGATGATCAATATACTTAGGCTATATTTGATAACAAAATAGAAAATGATAGAAAAATCAATGCATTATTGTTAGAATATAGAAAATAAGTTGTGAAAAATGATGAAATTAACTCTTACTTTTTGACTTCTACCACGGAAAATTTTTCTTTGGGTGGCAGCGAAGAATTTTTTTCACAAACATAAAGGATGATGGTGGATATTTACTTACAAAAATAAGTATGAGATAGAGAGCGTCTCACCACAACGCTCAACTTATTTTTCATTTTTTTATCCAAATTAATTATAATTTTTTGTTACCGAAGAGGCCTAAGGCCAAAACAAAACAAAACAAAAGCAAAGCAAAACAAAACAAAGCAAAGCAAAACTAATGCACTTTAACGCATCCACTTCTAAAAGTAAATCCTTAACATAATGGGGAGGAAAATCAAAAGACAATGTAGAAACCGCGTGGTCTCACCACTACTGAAAACTTTTTTTACTGTCTTTCTACATAAACATGTAGAGGTCATAAATATGTATCTTTCTATGAAGTTTCCATACTTTGTGGGCGAAAGAACATGAATATGGGCTTTTCAATTAATCTTCCCTTGTTAATGTGCAACTGGGTGCGGACATTGTGAAGAAAATTGTGTCTTAATTTTCAAGCAACTTTTGGGTATAAAAAAGGGTGATCACACAGTCTCTAAAAAACTAAAAAAATTATAAAAATACTAAAGAATAAATAAAGACAGTTTGCTTTGATAATTATGGTTTCAAAAATGAAAACTGAAGCAAAGTTTTTTGAAAACCTTCGTTTGTTCGTTGTGGTGATTTTGTTAATAGCATACGTGAAACATGTTAATTCAAAAAAGTCCTTCGTGTTTAGATTGCACGGCCTTGGTTTTTATATTTTTTTGGGTTCGAAGCCGTATCCGAGCAAGAGCTGCGGATCTTAAAGTTTAGGTATATTTTTTATTATTCACTTAGAATATTTTACATAAGTTCTAGAATTTAAAAAAATGATTTTTAATTTTTTTTTATTGATCTTAAGTGTGTGTGTGTGTTTTTAATGTGCTTTTGTGCTTTGATCCATGTGAAGGCTCTTTTCAAATGTATTATAGCTCTCTTTTATTTGTGACCATTAGATTAAAAATGATCTAAGTCTTTAATTAACACCTCATATATATCTTTCTTCTTTCTTTTTAAAAAGCACCTACACACCCATATATTTGCACTTTTTCTGTTTTGCAACAAAAAAGGCATTCATATTCTCTCTCTTAGCACTCAGATTAAAGTGATTTTGGCCTTTCATTTTTGACACACACATGTATATATATATTCTCTTCATTTCATTTGTGCCCTAAAAGAAAAGGAGAAGTAGTAGCTCAACACAACCCCCACATTGAGCCCTAAATTCTTCTTTCCTCTCTCACTTTCGTCTCTCTCTAGAAAATTGATAAGAACAGAAGTTCTTTAAGGGTATTTGAGTATTAATCTAGAGGTTAGTTTGATCTTTGTTCATCTCTTAACTTGAGAGAGTATTTTGAGTGTTTATTTGATAAATTCTCTTGAGTGTTTGTTTGATAAATTCTCATAGGAAATCGTTGTTGGGGTTTGATATTGATTTGGTTTTTTTTTCGGAGTCATAAATGTGAAGATCTGAAGTGTTTGTATTGCTGCATTTGTTTTGTTGGATCTGATGTGGTGCTTGATACACCGTGGTGCTGTGTTTTTATTTGATTTGCTTTTGTGGATTCTCTTCTAAATTCGGGTACTATCTTTCTACATTCTATTGTTTCTTATTCTTATTATTCTTGATCTGTTTTAGCTTTGTTTTGTACTCGAAATCTATGATTAATTGTTGATTGTTATTGCTGCGAATATAAGTCTGAATTTGATGCTATTTGCGATTGATTATATTTGGTTAAGATTGGTAAATTTGTTGTTATTAAAAGTTGCTGCTGTCTTTGTTATTTTTATGTGAAAAATCTGTTTTGTTTTGTGCTAATAAATCTGTTTATTGCTGCAAAATATTGTAAACAAAATCTATTTTGAGTTGTTCTTATTGCTGCCATATAAATTCGTGTTTAAAACTGCTTTCTATTACTGCGGAAAACTGATTTTGTATTGTGTTATTGCTGTGTACTGTTGCTGCGTAAAACAGTCCATATAAATTTTTTTTTTGGTGTATTTTAAAGTTATTTTTGTGAGAAAAATCTATTGCGTAAACTGTCTTCGATCTCTTCCATTATTGCTGCCAGAATTTGTTCAAAGCTTGTATTATTGCTGAGCAGAAATCTGTTAGATGAATGCTTGCATGTCTAAGAAATTACTAGGTGATTTTGATATGTGTTTTGATTAGAAATCTAGTATGTATATATATATATATATTATGTTTTGGAAGGATTGTTTATTGAATATCCGTGGAATTTAGTTTGTGTTTTTTTTAATTAAAATATTGATTTATAATATGTTTTTTAAGAACTTCTTTTGAAACTAAAGCTTTGCAAATCTGGAACTTATGGAATTTATTTTAGCTGAGCTTATTTGTGTTTAATTGATTCTTGTTGTATGGTTATCTCGAAAATCCTCTACTGTTGGTCAAGTTTTGTTGAGTTGGCTTGGTGAAGGAAGTGTGTAGCTTTAGGATTGTACGGGTGTGTGCATTAGGGTCCTTGTAATTCCTTTTGTCCGTTATACTCTTGTAAAAAAATTTTAAATAGCGGATTTTGTCTTGACGTAGGGTGCCTCTGTAGATGTTTCTCTCACGTTGAGAGTTTACCACGTACAAAAACTCTTATGTTATGATTGCTTGATTAATTTCTATTTTTAGTTCAATAATTGCATCACTATCACAAAAGGTTTTTAAGAATCTTTAAAATTAATCAAGCTTTTCGTAAAATTCAAGTTTCAACAGTTTTAAAAAGTAAACGTCTAGTCTATTATTTATTATTATTATTGGATTGTCGATTGTGGGAATTTCATTTTAATGTAAACAAAATTAGTTTGTGAGAGTTTATTATTTTTTTATTATTGGCATGCGTGTTTTAATTATGATGTGGCATATTGATCGATGTGTGCATAAAACTCATTGAAATGTGTATAACTAATACACACTATAACATGTATATCTTTAATCATTGAATTGTTATATTTTATTGAAAAAAAGTTTTGATGAAAAATATGTTTTGTAATTACATTAGAATATAGGTGGACCAAATGACACGAGGATGACAAGCGCAATGACACCAAGAACTGTGGCCAAAAGAAGTAAAATATGACACGTGAAACTATGACCAAAAGAGGAAAGAACACGTTAGTCACGTCACGGCTATAATGAGTAAATTGTTTTTGAGAAAGGGAAAGAAGAAGAAGAATGGAGTTTTGGACAGAGAGAAAGAGAGAGGTGTCACGGACGGGCTAGAGAGAGGGGAAATGCTTTGAATGAATAAATTAAGTGGCAATTGGGCATGCAGAGAGAAAAAGGAGTTGTAGGAGCTTTTGCTTTTTGAAACAAGCAAAGAGAGAAAATAATAGTGGGTCCCGCAAAAATTTGTAGAATTTTTAAAATTGAGTTCGCACTTTATGAACACTTTATTGATTTTTTTTATAAAATTTATTTAAAAATGTAAAATTAATACACATTATAATATATATTTAATTATTAAATTTTTATATTTTTTAAATAAAGTTTTGATCAAGATCCCATTTTATGATATAGGTGGACCAAATGACACGAAGATGGCACGCACAATGACACCAAGACCTTTGGCCAAAAGAGGTAAAAGATGACATGTGAAACTATAGCCAAAAGAGGAAAGATTACTTTAGTCACATCGCGTCACGTCTATAATGTCCTTTTTCTTTAAAAAAAAAAAAAAAAAAGAGAAAAAAGACGCAAGTCATTATAATGGGCCAAATGCGTATGTTCCTTCAAGGAAAATCAAGGTCACTGATGACTTTCCTTTTTCTTTTATTTTTTTTCTTTCTTACGCAAATTTATAATGGGGTTTTTGCCTTTAGCCGGAGGATGTGTATATCTTGTCTAGTCAGAGATCTGAAAGAACCTAATAATTTTTCAGTGTTTGTGATTTAGAACTAAAGGCTTTACCCCTACTCCCACAACTTTTGAACTCCGATCGAATGTTTATGTAGTGTTGATGATGCGATTTGGTACTGTATAGACGATCTAACTTTACTTTTCTTCTTTGTTTTTTTTTCTTTAAGTCGGGGAATACTCACGGACAATTTGTGATTTAGACTTTCTTAGCTTCTTTTGAACCAAATAAAATTAATTTATTAGCATTTTTTTATTGCTACCTACAAAAATAGTTATGGACACTCTAAATAAAATAATTGAAACAAAATTAGGAAACCTATGCCCCACCTCTCTTTAATTGTATAATGGAGAAAGTTATTTTCCTCTTCAACAAGGGTCCCCCCACTATAATTATTCGCAATTTTAGCTCTTTTTGTAATTGGAGTTTGTAATTTTTGGGTTGAAAAACTGTGAACAATGGTCCTCATTTCTCCTTTTACATGTATATTCCTTTTTGTTGTAAAGTCTCTGGCATAAATAAATTTGTCCTCTTCCATTTGCCTCATTTCCTCTCTCATTTACACCAAGATAGTAGAGGGACAGAATCTAGAGAGAGAAAGAGGAGGAGCAGGCCATTTTCTTTGGATTTTGGCTTTGTTGGTCTTCGATCTACAATAATCTTACTATAGATCGATACCTCATTTTCACTGATTTTCACTGAGGCTCTAGTTGTTTGAGCGAGATATTCTCGGTCAGCATCCGATGTACATTCATGTTATAGTGGGCAGTTGACCACCTTAACTTTTATAAAATTTATCTAATATTTTATAGGTGAGACTTTTTTACCACCCACTTAAAAACAATTTGACCACTCATTTCTTCTGTTGTCTTGTAAAGAGAGAAAGAGAATGTTGGGGTTCTCTACTTTTCTTTCTAATTTCTTCTATTGTCTTGTAGAGAGATAAAGAGAAGGGTGGGGTTGTCTGCCTAATTTCACCCAAACTCCATCATGGCTTTTTGCAGAAGAATCCTCTCCTTTAAGGCTTTGCTGGCGAATTCCGATTTCTGAGTAAGTTTTTCTTGGTGACTCCATCTTTGTTCTCTTCATAATTTCTTCTATGCTTCTTTTTTCTGTATCTTTTTCTTTTGTTTTTAATTAGTTGTATTTATTTATTTTTACTTTCCATCTCTATTCGACTATTCTCTTCCCAAAATTAAATCTCCACAACTACATCTCTATTTTGATTGATTAAACTGAAATTAGGGATTTAGGAATATACAATTAAACTGAAATTTGCAATTTGCTTGATATAATTGATTAAGCTGAATTATATAATTTTCTATTTGTAAGTATGGATAAATATTTACATAGTACAAAACGTTTGTCTCAAAAGAACTCGTGTAGATATAAATTTAAATGATCTTGAGACTAATAAGAAATGAATTTTTTTGAATTCGTGTATTTTATTCATATATATATATATATATATTAGAATTATGTTGCGCACAATTAATTTGGCCAACCATGACTAATCAACATTGACGGTCGTCAATTTTAACTTCACCCACCCCACACAAAATTCCTAAATACACTACTGGTCTTAGTAGTAAAAAAAAACTTCACACGACGAGAAATCAAACTTAAGACCGTGTGCTTACCAACATAGTATCAGTTTTTGCATGCATTCTACTTGATCGGTTGATTCGATTGCCTGATCTGGTTTCATTTCCGTGGAACTGGATGCTTTTAGTCATAGGACAAGATATATTTCATCATAGTCTTTTCAGTACTGTTTCAGACTATTAGATCTCCGAAAGTTTATATTGGTTATTAACTCATAATTATAATTGAATTCATCTCAGTTATTGCTCTATTACAAAGTTATATACATTTTATTTATTTATTTTCTTTTTAATTCAAAATAAAAAACAGGGCTGAACATGCAGTGGCAAGCATCACGTGCCAGAAGTGTGTCTATACTTTAAGATAAAGAAAAATGTAACAATTCGGATGAATTTGAAGCACCCATATATTCTTACAATATATGATAAATTTCAAGTAAAGTTTTAAATTAAGGATCCTAAATCGCAAGTAGAGCATTTGAAGTAGACTTTTCGATTGATATATTTTTTTTTTAATTTAGTGAAAGTAATCTACTAATCATAAAAATCAACTATACCAAATTTCGTCCAAAAACTCATATGTTTGAACCGTTCAAAGTATCTGGTCCGTGACTTAATTAAGCCAATCCACAATTAAAATATACATTATCTATCTATCTATCTATCTATCTATATTTAATGTAAATAAATATTAAGGGTTTGCGGTGGTGGACCCAGTGATTCACCATGCATCTGGTTAAAACCAGCAGCTTTCTTCACGCTCTTCAGCTCAGACAAGTGTATATATATAGTGGTATTGTATTTCTTCAATTCCTAGTCAATATATGGATTTATATACTAATACTATAAAATTTTCATATTTTTACTGATGTGTATTATTTAGTAAAAATAATACGTATCAGTAAATTACATTTCCTGAGGAATCTTTTGCCCTCTGCATGTTCAGACTCGGTTAAAGGTGTCATAAATTACATTTCCTTTAGTATATATATTGCCACTAGCTCTTTGATTCTTTTCACTTTAGAAACTTTTAACTGTTATTGAGAATGAAATTTGTTAGCCAATCCGGTGCCATAAAATTAAGTGAAACAATATTGACAAAAACATAGTACAAAAGGAGATAAGAAATAAAAACACAAACAAAAATGTCTTCACTATCCTCAGCTCCCAAATTAGTGCAAGAATATATAAAACTATTGTAAGGACAAAGCATATTGGCAAATTAATCACAAATCAATATTATCCTAGAGGAACACGGCAAAAAAATATAGGGCATAACTATCGAGACTATAAGAATAAAGTGTTACTCCATTCATTGCCAATTAATTTTGAATTGGATGTTAGACAACTCCAATATGATAACAGAGGAAGGCTATTCACCATGTCGAAACCCAATGGTCACACACGAGTGTTAGGCTCATACACGTGAGGGGAGCTGCTACTCCAACATATATAATTAAGAATAGGGTAATAAACATAAATTACAACTTGGGCAGCCATTTTCGAGGAGAACTTGAGTGGTTATAAAATTTATGTGAAAAAATAACCAACACGTGCTTTTCTAAATAACGGGCATGTATGATTAGATGTGCTTGATTAGATTTTAAAGCTTGATGCTATTTGTGTCGACTTGTTATTGGCTTGTGAAGCTCGTTATTTAGTTTTAGTTACTTTTTGCAAAGGTTCATTTATTTCCTTCAAGAAATTTTTGTTCCACAATGGATCATTTATTTTTCACAAGAAATTTCAACTCCACAATGGATCATTTATTTCTCACAAGAAAGTTCAAGTCCAAATGGATCATTTATTTTCGAGGAGAGCTTGTCTTTCATTCTCCTTGCATCCCATCACCTTATTGGTTTTGATATGTTATAAACTCAATTTTGCTATTTTAATGAGAATTTTTATGAGAAATTGTTGCATTATATTATTTATTTAAATATTATGCATATCTATCTTGTATTCCATATAGTAGATGATTTGGTTTGTAGAGTTTAGCTTACACACATAGGATTATATTATCGGTTCTTATAGAATATAGGTTTAGTGATTCACAGTCTTAAATGGAACTGGACACCCATCGGTATATGATTGTAGCGTAAGTTTTAATAGTTTATCTTGACTATAAGAAACGGTATAGTTTCAACTTATTGTGCTAGTACACTTTATATGTATTGAACATGGCCAGTTTTGATTAATTATCTTTATACTAACTATATAAAATAATTTAAAATCTCATGGTTATTATGTTTGCTTATACTCTTATTCTTGAAATAACTAATAGACATATATATGTAGTGCTTGTTGTTTTGACTCATTAAGAAAATGAGATTCATTTATGGATCCATGAGCTCCGTGAATTGGATAACGATACTATATGTATGATGGATATTAATTAGTGACGGAATTTACGTTCCGGTATAGGGATTGATGATAACCCTTTGAGAAATTTATAAGTTTTAATCATGTCCGTAGGTGGATTATATCAATCCCAACATGTTAAATAAGTTAAGTGGTAGGTTCAATGATTAAGAAGTCATTTAAATATAATTGTCAGTAATTTAATTTAAACCTGTAATCTTAATTTAGGGAGAATAATAAGCATTAAAAACAAGTAGCTTGAAATATATTGCGAGATAAGGACGATAGTATAATTATAATTCTTTAGTGATGTGAATTATAATTTATGGAAGGGATTAATTCATAAGAAGCCCAAACACATAATTCTCCGTAGCGTCCCTATTATAGCCTTATATATGTACGCCGGCCTTGACTCTTCTCATGGAAATAAGAATTCTCACAAATTAGGATTTGTGTCATTGAGAGACGATGAAATCTTGGTGATACTGTAACCCACACTCAGTGTAAGATTTGATGATAGAAGGAATACGATAAAAGATCTTTAGGTTTTCGGTACTCCAATAATAAATCAATCGTAACTTCTGATTGCACCGTTGGATCGAGTTAAGTTTTTGGATAAATCTTTCGGAACGAAAAGTTACTATTACCATTCAAAAAATCAGGACAATCAGACATCATTTCAATGGCGAAAATGATTTATTTTCGCAGTCCAATGAGATTTGGAAAAATCTGACCAGATTGCAATTTGACGCTATCAAACCCCAATATCTTTATATAGATCTTCTACATGATCCACAAAGGTGAAATTCCTTTCTTTTTATAGGGTTTTTCAAAAACATTTTGTTCAACCTATACGCAATATCAAATGATCCTATAGTTATGTCCCCATCAATAATAAGTTTCACGTATGCTATAACAAATCACGTACCACAACGAACAAACAAAGGTTATCAAAAAACTTTGGTTCGGTTTTCATTTTTGTAACCATAAACTAAATACTACCATTCAAATAAAAAGCAGTAGCATTCTTTAAAAAGAAATTAGTACTATACACAACATAATGTTAAATTAAACTTACTTTCCTTGATTGTACATTAATCTCCACTATGTTATCTAGGCTTGTTAGCTGTATTTAACCCATCCCATCTCCTCTCATCACCTTTCCGCAAGTTTTTCTATTAATTTGCTCTGTGAATCCTAATTTTTGTTGTTCTTCATATTCACTCTTAGTTCGATCTTTTCTACAAATTTTCGATATATATCAACTTATCCTGAACTCCTTATTTTCTTATTAATTCATATTCCATAAACCTCTCTTGATTTTTGTGATGACGGATTACATATTATCATAGAAAAATAGCAAGGGTTGGATGAGCTGTCCTATATTCTTAGTCATTTTCTTTCCTCTACTCATAATCTTTATGGTTTTCATCATATTTACTTCGATCAAGTATTATACCCAACCTTTCCCCAATTTAACTTAACCAGTGTCGAATATTTCTCGGTATCATTAGACACCAAGAAAATATTAAGGACTTGTTTGATTCGGGTATTAAAAAGTGGGATGTGATTATTAATACCTATTATTTTTATAATATCTTGTTTGGTTCAAACAAATGTGTTGAGATTATTAATACAGGGACTAACTTAATACCACTATTTGTGGTATAAGTTAATACCAGTGGGGTTGGTATTATTTATTCACGATTAAGAAAAAGAAACTGTATATTTTCAAAAATGCCATCATTATAATAATAATATTAATAATAATAATAATAATAATAATAATAATAATAATAATAATAATAATAATAATAATAATAATAATAATGATAATAATAATAATAATAATAATAATAATAATAATAATAATAATAATAATAACTATTAATATTATTATTATTATTATCATTATCATTTTTTTTGTTATTCCAAATAATAATAATAATAATAATAATAATATTATTATTATTGTTATCATTTTTTTTGTTATTCCAAATAATAATAATAATAATAATAATAAATTATTATTATTATTATTATTTTTGTTATTCCAAAATATAATCCCGTATACGAGTTACATAACCAAAAATGGTATTAACATCAGTATGGGATATCCCAGTATTAATAATGCATGAATCAAATAGGGTATTGGAATTGAATTAATAGCAGGATTAATAGTCTAGTACTATTAATATTGGTTTATTAATCCCACTTACCCTAATACCTGAATCAAACGAGTCTTAAATGTAAATATTTCATTAGTTGGTACAGTTACCAACCAAGGTAAACACTCGGACATTGAAGTACATGGCTTGAAATTGACTCTTTCTCACATTGCTCGATGCGAAGTCCTTTCCAGGACGTCTTTCCCTCCTTTTGCAGTCAAGAAATTGGATCATTTCTTTGTTAATGCTCCAATGGTTGGCAACCGCCTCACCATTCGGCCCGAACACCTTTAAATGACAATGGAGGAGTTTGAAAGCGATGTTATCTACTTCAATCTCAAGGGAAAGTTTGGCATGTACCAAAACCTCTGGTGATTATTTCATGGCCATTTAAATTATATTTTAACTGTAATTTTAGTGTGCACCGAGAGGGGTCTTTATAATACCAGAGATGTGAGGAGACACAATGGAATATATAGTGTGCTTTGTACTTTTTCGTCCATAAATAATACTTGTAAATAGATTTTGTTATGTTTACTTCTCTTTAGTGCACTCTTTATCATAAATGTAGTTTTCCCAGTGGCAAACCTGTAATTGACAACTATTTAGAAGAATACAAATCGGATGAATATATGCTTTAATAACGTCAGTTACTTGGGCCTTGAAATCAATGGAGAAAGCATATATTCATCCGATTTGTATTCTTCTAAATAGTTGTCAATTACAGGTTTGCCACTATGAAAATCACATATATTATAAAAAGTGCACTAAAGAGAAGTAAACATAACAAAATATATGGACGAAAAAGTACAAAGCACACTATATATTCCATTGTGTCTCCTCACATCTCTGGTATTATAAAGACCCGTCTCGGTGTACACTAAAATTACAGTTAAAATATAATTTAAGTGGCACATGAAATAATCTCCAGAGGTGTTGGTACAGGCCAAACTTTCCCTTGAGATTGAAGTAGATAAAATCTCTTTTAAACTCCTCCCTCATCATTTGAAGGTGTTTGGGCCGAATGGTGAGGTGGGTGCCAGCCATTGGAGCATTAACAAATAAATGATACAATTTCTTGATTGCGAAATGAGGGAAATATGTCGTGGTAAGGACTTCGCATCCAGCAATGCGAAAAAGAGTCGTGTCAAGGCCATGTACTTCAATGGCCGAGCGTTTATATGGGTTGGTAACTATGCCAACCAAGGAAATATTTATATTTAACATTTTCACGGTGTCCAATGATACCGAGAAATATTCGACGCTGGTTAAGTTAAATTGGGGAAAGGATGGGTCATACTTGATCGAAGTAAATATGATGAAAGCCAAGAAGATGATGAGTAGAGGAAAGAAAATGACTGAGAATATAGTGCAGCACATCCAACCCTTGCAAGTTCTTTGTTGTAATGTGTAATCCGCCATCACAAAAATCAAGGGAGGTTTATGGAATATGAATTAATTAGAAACTAAGGAATATAGGATAAGTTGATATATACAGAAAATTTGCAGAAAAGATCGAGCTAAGAAAGAATATGAAGAACAACAAGAATTAGGATTCAAAGAGCAAATTAATAGAAAGACTAGCAGAGGTAACAAGAGGAGATGGGATGGGTTAAATGAGCTACATGGGTGCTTTAAAATGAGCTATAAAGGGTCCGTTTGATAAAAAAATAACTGGTTTGTGTGAGAAGTTAGAAAATAAGTTGAATGGTGAGATGAGACGCTCTCTATTTTTTATGAATAGATGTCTTCCATCATTTTTTATCTTTTGTTGAATTGTTTTCTTCCTTTCACCCAAAGAATTTTTTATAGGAAAATAATAATAAATAATAGAGTAGCTCACCACATCCTTTAACTTATTCTGCAACATCTCACATAAATCAATTATTTTTTCCATCAATGTTTATGTTATTATCAAATAAAATTTAATATTATAATGTGTGCTAAGAAAAGGATAGTAAAATTAGTTTTTTAGGGTGCTTAATTCTTGTACTAGCACCACTATTTACTTTGAGACACCATTTTAGTAATCGGTTAACACTGATTGCATCTATATACTCCTTATAAACACCATTCATTCTTTTTCAAAAGTAGTGTAAAAAAAAAGAGATTTGATGAATATACATAAGGGACTTTTTCAAAGATGTTTGCAAATTGCATTGAATCTTGAATGAGACTTAGATTCGTGTACATTAACAAGGCATAAATATTTTGATATTTACAAAAAAATAAATATTCAACTTTGTTAATTGTGTATTGAAAAAAAGGTGCATCAAGTTTATATGAGGCATAGCAATCTATATAGTTAATAAATAATCGTCAATTTGATATATATTTTTTTAAATATCAAATAATCATGCCATGTAGAAGAAGTCGTTTAAATATTTGTTAATTAGGTTCAAATTGACAATTTTATTTTTCTTTTTAAATTTTAAAAAATTATTAAGATCTAGTTGTGCCACAATAATATAAAAGAAAGTTTGTCAATAATAATATATTCAAGTCTTCTCTCTTTCCCCCTTTTTCCCGTCAATTCGAAGTATAAATCTCATAAATTTTACTGATTACATAAAATAAAATACTATTAACATAGTAAATAGTGAATATAACATAAGAATATTTACACTTAGGGGGTGTATTCAATTCAGATTTTAAAATATTCTAATTGACTTTTTAAAATCCGTGGATTCTGTTAAGTCTATGAATTGTTTTAAATCCTTATAGAATTAGACATATTTTAATGCATGGATTCTTTTAAATTTATGCATATTTTAATAAGTCCATGGATTTCTACAAATTTTAATAAGTCCATGAATTTCTGCAGATTTTAATAAGTTCATCAAAAAAATAAAAAATTAAAAGACAAAAGACAAACAATAAAATAAATTAATTACAAGTTTAAAGTAACATTATCAAAAATGTAAAGATAATTAATGAAATACATTATAAAAATTCATACTGCACCCACTAGTATTTTTTAATAAAATTGACATGAATTGTTTTTAAAATTTTGAACAATAATTAGTGGTTCAATCATTTGAAATTATGTTAATGCATGATAACCACATTCGTAAAAGATAAAATAAAGACTTTCTAGGAACGAAGAAAAAATTATAATGCGTTCATCACATAATAAGAAATTTGGATTTTGAGAAGGAGAGAGGGGGAGGGGGAAAGAGGAGAGAGATTGAATGTTGAGTAAAGTTCTTAAAATGAAATAGAAATCCATCTGAAATCTCTGGGTAAGTGAGAAGATTTCAAGATGGATTTTTATGTATAAAAAAGGCTTTAGAATCCACCAAAATCTACCACTAATTAAAATCCTACTAAGTCATTAGAGTTTTGAATACCATAAGATTTAGATGGATTTTTTTAAATCTTAATTGAATACATCAAGATTTTAAAAGACTTTTTAAAATCTCAATTGAATACATCATGATTTTAAAAGACTTTTTAAAATCTCAATTGAATACCCACAAATTTTAAAATTCCATAAAAATCCTATAGATTCTAAATTCAATACCCCCCCTTAGTTACATGGAACTTTAGCACTTACCATATGCTGAGGATTGTACTTAATTAGTAGCCCATTATATATAGCCTGTTATTTTATAAATTCAATTTCCTTGAAAAGAAGGAAGTTATGTTAGAATAAGGGAAATTAACAATAATTCTTTCAACATTTCCAAAGTCACCACCGGTGACTTAATTGGTAAATATGGAGCAGATGCTTTCCTATTAAAGAATATCCCAATGACATACGCAAACACTTAATTTTTTTTTTCATTCGAGGCTTCATCCCCATGTGGTGTTTGGATAAGATTTCGCGCACTTACACTAATTTTCGTTCGCAGTTGGTGCCTACCGCTAGTCACAGCAAATTTCTCGTTTCTGGGATTTGACCTAAAAAAGCTCCAAGTCAAACCCAGGAAGAACCCAAAGTGGACGAGCCACTGGTCCCTACTTGTGCTTATTATTTGTTTTTTTACGGGTTGTGGTTTTTTTTCACATCACTCTCTCGGTGTGCTTAGATGTAATGAAGTAGACATAAAATCCTCTAATACCCATCACCTCTTTAACTGCATGTGCAGTATGCCCGTTCCAAATCTCTAAGATAACTTAAATAATTTTAACTTTTATCATCATTTAGATTGAAATTAATATACTGATCGAAAAATTGACTAGATAGTGAGATAGTAATACTTAATTATATTTGGGATGGAAAAATATTATTCCTCTTCCTTTTTCTTTTCTTTTCATTTTTTTTGTTGGTGAGAAGAGGGGCGCAATAATCAATAGGGATACGACACTACTCACAGTGTAGTTGATGACTCGGGTTGATTCGTAGGCTGTGATATATACATAACTGAAGGATTACAGAATCTTTTGAGGTATGTATATAGAGGAAAAATGATAGTCTTACCGGTTTCATTTACTGGATATATATTCATCTACATCCTACCAATCCATCCAATAATGAATATCTAGTAAATAATGAAACAGATAAGTGCAACAATGCTAGCTTTATATGGAGTCATGTAGCGGGCATATTGCACATGTAGTTAAAGAGGTGATGAGTATTAGAGGATTTTATGTCTACTTCATTACATCTAAGCATAGCGAGAGAGTGATGTGAAAAGAAACCACAACCCGTAAAAAAAACTAATAATATGGACGAGTAGGGACCAGTGACTCGTCCACTTTTGGTTCTTGTTGGGTTTGACTAGGAGCTTTTTTAGGTCGAATCCTAGAAACGAGAAATTTGCTGTGACTAGCAGTAGGCACCAACTGCGAACGAAAATTAGTTTAAGTGCGCGAAATCTTATCCAAACACCACATGGGGATGAAGCCTTGAATGAATTTTTTTAAAAAAAAATAAGTGTTTGCGTATGTCATTGGGATATTCTTTAATAGGAAAGCATCTGCTCCATATTTACCAAGTTACAAATAGTGACTCTGGAAATGTTGAAAGAATTAATTTTAATTTCCCTTTTTCTAACATAACTTCCTTCTTTTCAAGGAAATTGAATTCATAGAATAACAGGCTATATATATAATGGGTTACTAATTAAGTACAATCCTCATCATATAGTAGCCTTAAAGTGAAATGTGGATCCTCTCTCTGATTTGGGTTATAATACATCTGGTTGTTACAAATACATGAACAAAAAAAGATATATATCATTATAGAGGTTGAACGAGCAAGGCAAGCTGGCAACTAGTGTTGAAGCAGAGAAAGGAATAATCTTTTTCTCTATCTAGGAAAAAGAGAACCAAATATGAAAAAAAGTTGCTTACCACAATTATAGTAAACATCACCATTATAATAAATTGATAATCATAAAAGTGTGAATGAATTAAAATACTATCTACTTTATTTGATATTCTGGTTAGAAATATCTCTTCTATTAAAAAATTAATTATACTCATGTATAGGAATTTTTTTTCTAGTAGGTTTCGAACTGTCTTTTTTCAATTTAGTTTTGACTTTGCGCAATTAATTCTAGACCCATTAAATTTATTCTATATAAATGAAAATCTTATCATAGGTTTTTATAAGAATTGTATAGTATTATTTTATAGGTAAAATAGAGAGTATATTTGAGAGATAACGTTAAGCACTCTAATTGGTGGCCAGGGTTTGTTTTGCGTTTGTATTCAAAATTGATCTTCATCAATAATAGCTATCACCCGGTGGATTATTAGGGTTTTGCGGATACCACCTAGTTCATTTTTGCAACCAAACGATTAAATTAAGTAATTCTCGAATTAAGCAGTTTTAAATTGTCTAATTCGTAAATTGTAGGACAATCAATGTTGGGTTTTTGTGCAGCAAAAGTGCGATACAAAATATATTTTCCCCGATTATATTTTTCACTAGAGAATTACAATTACAATATTTTTTTTTGCTTAACACTATTACACCTTTTTTTTTTTACACTTTACTCTCTTTTTCTTCATTCTCTTTTTCACTTTTCTCTCTTACTCTCTTACACTTTTCTTTCTTACTCTCACACATCAACCAATGCTTACTAGTACATCTATTTATGGTCTCCTAGAGAATATTCTAGGCTCCTAGATATTTCCATGCACTCTAGATTTTTTCATGGACTTAAGACTCTTCTAGGTAAAAGATAATTCTTAAAGAGCATTCTAGAATCCATCTTCCTTTTACATGATATTTGCTAGATTTGTATTGCATATTCTAGATAGAATATTCTAGAGATAATTCTAGAATATTACACAATCTAGAATTTTCAAAATTACTTTTCAACACTCCCCCTTAATTTTGAAAATTCATAATTTGTAGCTCCCCTTTGTGAAAAATTCCTTTTGGTGTTATTGCTTCCTTCATCATCTTTTTCAACACAAATTGTGCAAACCCGATCATGCCACAACTTGCTTGAACTTTGTTACTGTAGACACCCCAATCCGTGACCCCCGTAAGAACCCTAACGACCTTCGAGAAGTGGTCCGGAACCCACCCGAACACCTGAAACTGCCCTGAAAGGGATTGTTGGCCAAACAAACCTATTTTTAAGGGGAATTGTCGCCCGACAAAAGAGTATGTCGCGCGACAATCTCCCTTGTGTCGCGCGACAAACCCTTCTGATACCAGACCATCCACTCTCTGACACATCAATCTGTCAGAAGCATCACTTCAGCCGTATGTCGCGCGACATTACTCAACGTATCGCGCGACACTTACCCTTTCTGGGGAAATGTCGCGCGACAATTCTCCCCGAGCACTATAAATAGGCCAACACCCCCAAGGGTTCAAACACAAAACTTGGGATTGAGAAATTATTGAGTTATATCTGATTTTCTAGTCTTTTGTCAAGCATTCTTGATTATCATCTTATTTCTGAAGAATTATCGAATCTATTCTCGACACTCGACGTGTCCTATTTCTGGAATCGAATTCTCGGAAATATCTAAAGAAGAAAAAGATTATTATCGCCGGAGGTCTCTTTGCCGTATTATATTTTCTTTCTTATTATTATTCTCATCGGGAAGGTAAAGAAAACCTCTTCTAGTATTTAAATTAGATATCTGTGTACTTGTTTTACTTCCGTTGTTTTGTCCACGTTTTATTTGAACAAACTTATTGCCAAATTACAAATAGTCTACTGTTTTCAAAACAAAGACCCTGATAAAACCATTTGCAAAACCAGAAGAGTAAGTACATTACCATCCGGATAAAATTCTGTTTTTAAAACCCGGACCGGTAAAACCTACTTAGAAATTAAGAACCCGGTATATCCTATCTCTTTCATAGACTATGATATGTCTGGTAGAACTCCCCTCAAGAGTTCTAATTCCATATTGAATTAGTCCCGATACAAAGATCCAAACTTTTCTAAAATAAGTTAAAATTCGAGAAAACCGTCATTATCTGAGAAATAAGACGGAAAACTCTCTCTAAAGTAAAAAAAACTTTTATCACTTGTATTTACATCTTTCAAAATAGAACATTGGATCTCGGAATACAAAGGTTTTTCATACCCTTTCCCGTATTTTCCCGAAAATTAGGGTTTTTCATTTGGAAAGTAATAGACTGTCAATAAAAGCATTCAAGTTTTTCAACATAAAATAAACATATAAGACCACTAGAGACCGAAAGGGCGGAATGGTTGCTTAACACCTTCCCAATCCGTAACATAGTTTTCGAACCCTATAGAATCCTAGTTTCGTAGACAAACGTGTAAAGAAGGGCTTATCTGTAGCCTTTTCTTTTAAAAGCCCCTTTTTGTCCGTTTTTCCGTAAAACGTACTGGCGACTCTAAACGAACCCTCTTGCATCTTGAAATAGGGTAGATGGACACTTGATATGAATTATCAACACATAGAAGCAAATGGAACAACGGAATCCTTTTTCGATGTTTTGACGCCCAAGGTTGGGAGCGAGACCCGGGGGTCGCATTTGTGGATTCTCACAGTGGCGACTCTGCTGGGGACATTAGAAAACTAGACTCTTATATGTGGACTTTTGTTTATTTGTTGAAATGTGGCTTTTACTTACTTGTGTTAATTGATTGAGAAGAAACATTTTTCTAAAAATAGAAGTTTTCAAAAATACGTAATAAAGATAATGATATTTGTAAACCTAACCTTTCGAACTTTGCACGCACTTTCACAAAACATGCATTGGTTCTACGAGTGTGAATTTACCCCAAACCCACGGAAGTATTATAAGTGAGTAGGGAGTTGGCTTGCTTGGGCCAACATAAACCGAAAGCATTTACTTTCACTTTCCTTGGCCAAGTACACCCCCGAGGTATATCAAGTGACGAGAACACTCACGTACCCGGGAAGTATATCAAAAGATTCTTGCACGTACCCGCCCTTGGGGTATATCGCGAGGTCTTGCCAAATAGGAGGGAGCCTGAAGCCTTAACCATTCGTACACCTGCGCTGCATAAAAGATTGAGTCAGCTAAAACACTTGTCAAACAGCCATAGGGGATGTACCACTTTATGGCTTACTTTACAACGCCTTTTTAAAACCCGAGTATTTTCTCGACAATTTTTAGTGGTTCCTTTGGCAAAAATTGAGTTGCATCATAGTCTTCCTTTATCTTTGACACGTGGTTTCATCTACAGCTGTAATACGACGACAGTCTGGAAGGTTGGGCGCTGTCGAGATCATACCGAAAGACTAGTAAGACCAAGCACACCCACAATAGCCGATGGACGCGAGAATCAAGAGACATATCAGAGCCTAGCCGAGGCATCAACAGTCCAGCCAACCTTAGCCGAGATGCAGCATCTACTTATGACCGTCAGCAAGAATCTAGCAAGCCTCACAACTGAGCAACAGGGTTCCCAAGTCCGAGTAAAAGTCTTGTCAGCCGAACGAACTGCACTCTCGGGATTTGAACGGCTACCACCGAATCGAGATCAAAATCAAGGGTAGTCATCATAAGTACTTCCCCCAGTCTAAGGAACCAATCCACCCCAAACGGGCCCCATTATATCCGGTCCCGTTCAAACTGATCCCAATAATTAGAATCAATGGGCCCCGAATTCAGGCCCCACTCATCAACAACAAGAGCCACCCATCGTCTAGCCCTAACCCCAACAAGGTTTTGAGCATCAGTACCAACCATGGCCATAAGTTCCCGCGAGGCCTATTCCACCCCCGGCCCCAATAGCCCCTCCTAATGAATACCCAGACATCAACCGACTTTGGGCAGTGTATGCAGAATCAGTTATAGCTCGGGAACAGCCCGACGAGGGGTCAAAAGAAAGTGAAGAAATGAAGAAACTGAAAGAACATATGAGGGTTCTGCAAAAAGGGGTTTCTCTAATACAAGGAGCAGACGAGATTATAGATATGAACGCTTTCTCCCTCTACCCAAAAGCAAGATTACCTCAGGGATTCAAGCTCCCTTCTATCACCAAGTTCACAGGAACCACACCCCCGAAAACTCACCTCCAATCCTACATCAGATCCATGCAAGTGTCCGGTTGTGGAGAGCCAGAGTTGGCTCGGGCCTTTCACATGACTCTCACGGGGGCCGCCCTAAGATGGTTTTTCGATATAGAGAGACACCACACAAAGACTTGGGGAGATATCGTCAAAGAGTTCATGAATAAATACAGGTCTAACGAAAATTTGGAAATTACCAGCAAATACCTGGAAATGGCCAAGCAAGGCGAGAAGGAAAGCTTCAGCGATTTCGTCACACGCTGGAGAGAGATGGCCTCCAAATGTCCAAACGGCCCGATGAAGAAGAACAGTTGGAGATCATACAAAAGAATTTCACTCAAGCTATATTGAGTTGCATGGGAAAGTATGTATTCCCACACTTCAGAGCCCTGTTAAGCATGGGGTCACAAGTAGAAGAAGAGTTGGCCAAGAAAGTAGAGATTGACACCAAGAAAGCCTTATACACTGGGAGAAAGACGGCCACTTCAATCGTGAACTAACTAAGCTCATACCCCTATCAACAAAACCCGTTTCAGCAGCCACAACAAGCACCTTCGATGAGTTAGCCCGCAACGAGACTCTTCGAGCACCAAGGTTAAGAAAATGAGGAACTTCTGCACCCTTCCCACTACACTGGTCAAAAGTCTGGAACTACTCCGAAAGGCCGGACTAATCACTCCACTCAAGCCACGCCCCCCCCCCAAACCTTATTCCCAGCACCTGGAGAATAAATGAGAATTATGCATACCATCAGGCCGCGGGCCATGACACGGAATGCTATTTGGCTCTCTGCCATCGTATACAAGACTTAATCGAAGCTGGTACCATTCCCGCACCCGGCAGTCCCAATGTTACTAACAATCCCCTTCCCAACCATGCTCCACCTGCGGGAATTAACGCCTTGACCACTGATGAAGAAGACTTTGATCCCGTGGGACTCATTCGAGATGACCCAGCCTACAAGTCACCCACTGTGCTGCCAGAAAGGACTCAAGTTGCACCAGGCCTCAATCCGATAATTGACCAATGGATGGCTAAGATGAACTTCCTACCCGGGCAAAGGTTAGGAAAGGCCAATCAGGGGATCTCACAACCACTTACAATCAAAATCAATCCCGAAAAGTCTGGGATAGGATGGACCCAGGATAAGAAGAAACAACAATGGAAGCCTCGAGGCCTTCCCAAGGAGATAATCTGTATGACAGAGACCTGCCCCAAAACTTTTAGTTGGTCGGCGAAACCAGAATCATTGGAAGCCTCAGAGGCATCAGACCCAGCATCCCTTTGGATACATCAAATTACCCGTTCAGGAAGGGTATATCAGCCACCACCAATGGATGCCGAGAAAACACCTCCTCCTAAAGAAATAGGAGAGGATCGAGTACTGGAACAGTTGAAGAAAATTCAGGCACACATTACCATTTGGGGCCTCCTGGTTGCCTCCAAACCTCACAGGACCGCCTTCATCAAACTCCTAGATGAGGCTATCATATCACCAGACTCTACGCCCGAACAAGTGCCAAACATGATTGGGTCGCTTACAGTCCAAAGAAGTCTGTCATTCTCAGATGGAGATTTATCTCCATTGGGAAAGAAACACAGCCTGACCCTCCATATCACTGTCCGGACCCGAGAAAAAATCCTTCCACAGGTCCTCATCGACAACGGGTCGACTATAAATGTTTGCCCTCTGAAAATCGCAAAATGTCTGGGTATCTTAAATTCAGAGCTTTCTCCATCAGCTGTAACCGTTAGGGCCTATGACAACACTAGAAGAGCCGTTCTGGGCTCTCTAAAGCTCGATCTCATGGTCGGTCTCGAAAACTTCCCAGCTGACTTTTAAATCATAGACATCCCCTCCAGTTTCAACCTCCTATTGGGAAGTGCATGACTACACGACCTAGGAGCACTCCCCTCTTCCTTACACCAGAAGATCAAGATACCATTTGAAAGAAAAATAATCACCAGAAGATCAAGAGGACCTTGGCGGATCTAGAATTACCTGTCTTGGGCATCGGGAGTCAAAGCATACAGTTGGGAGGCTTTTCTTACGAGCCTCAAGTGCAAGCTCTCACCACCCAAAGAATCAAGTACCTTCCCCCTGATAATATCCCCGGTCTCAGCACCAAGATCACGAATATGCTGAGAATGATGAAATACTTACCCGGAGCCAGTCTGGGAATAGGGTAGTCAGGATTACTTCAGGCCTTAGAACCAGTAACGAGGCACAAAAGAGAAGGGTTGGGGTACCGACACACCGAAGAAGACAACCGAGAGAAAAGGGGTCAAGGGCATCAGTATCCGAGTTTTAGCTCTCTTAATGGGTTTTTTGTCAAAAAAGGAGAGGACTTCCCCTTTTGCGGCTTTCAGGAGCCTTGGAGAAACAGCAACGGAGATAAACTTCCAGGATGGCAAATCTTCTATGAAGAGTACCTTTATCTCAAGGAAAATGTTATACACAGCTTCTCTACCAAGTTAACGATCGGGCCGAAAGAGAAAATGAAGGCGAGGAAGGTGAAGAGGAAGAAATGATCGGAAATCTCTTCGACGTCATGGCTCTAGAGGATAATGAGTCAAGAGATGACCCTGTACACTTAATACACGCCGATCCATATTATCAGAAAAAGGGGGGAAAGAGTGAAATTGTAAGGGTAAGAGATAAGAGCGAGGGTAGGGCTAAAGAGGAGTCTCTCCTAGATTTACTTTTCAAACTTGTACCTATAATCACTGTTATTAATGAAGAATATTCTATTTTGCGGTATCCTGTTAGTTCTAATTATGTAAGTGCTTATATGGAAATAGAAAGATTAAATGAACACCTTGAACGGGAGAAACAACGAATACAAAGCGAGGAAGGAGATACTTTTATGATTAACCTCAGGACGGAAGAGGAAAGGAAAGAGGTCCGTATTGGGGCAAGTCTAAGTGAGACAGAAAGAGAGGAAATCACACAAACTCTGAATGACTACGTGGATATCTTTGCCTGGTCCTATGCTGATATGCCAGGTTTGAACAGCCAGATAGTCATGCACGAGATACACACCAAGCCGGAGTTTAGACTCGTCAAGCAGAAATTAAGAAAGCTTACTCCAGAATGGCCCCTGAAAGTAACAGAAGAAGTGATGAAATAACTAAATGTAGGGTTCTTGCGGGTGATCGAGTACCCTTCATGGTTAGCCAACATTGTGCCCGTTCCAAAGGCAAATGCGAAGGTCCGCATTTGTGTACATTACCGAGATCTCAATAAAGCTTGCCTAAAAGACTATTTTCCATTACCCAACAATGATTTGATAGTAGATAATACCGCCAACCATGCCTTGAAGTCATTCGTAGACGGTTTTGTTTTGTCGGGTATAATCAGATCAAGATGCACCCGGATCACCAAGAGAAAACAACATTTATCACGCCATGGGGAACATATTGCTACACCGTTATGCCATTCAGGCTAAAGAATGCCGGGGCAACATATCAGATGGCAGCTACAGCTATTTTTCACGACATGATCCACAAAGAAGTAGAAATATATGTGGACGACATGATTAGGGGTGTTTTTGGTTTCGGTCGGGGTAGAGATTGGGGTACCCCAAACCCTCCCCAAACTTTATAATTCGGTTTCGGTTTTCATACCTATGAAACCCAAACCCTCCCCAAATGATTCAGTTCCGGTCCGGTTCGGTTCGGTCTCATTCGAGGTTTTTTTATATTATAAATACTTTAGTTAAAAATTGCATTTTTTTAAAAAAAAGCACTAAAATCTGCACTAAAACTGCTTTAAAACAGCATGAAAACTGCAGTAAAACTTGCACTAAAATCTGCTATGAAGCTGTGCAAAAACTGCATTAAAAAAGCACTAATAAAACAACACTAAAACTGCCTTAAAACAGCATGAACACTGCAGTAAAATGCAGTAAAATCTGCACTGAAACAGCACAAAACCTGCACTGAAATTGCAGTAAAACTAAACTAAATCTGCATATAAATATCCATAAATCTAAAACAATCCATAACAAGCATGCAAAACTTCATAAAACAACTCATAAATATTCAAAAGTCCATAAAAGTGTTCACAAATATTCAAAATAATCCAAACAATAGTCTACAAACAACACATAAATCATTAAAACATGCAAAAAAAAAGTCCATAAAAGTATAAAACAATCCAAAACTCCAAAAAGAAATGCATAAAATAGTCTAGAACTCTAAAAACAAATTCAATAACACGGCATCATCTTTGATTTTTAACTTTAACACTTTGCATCTCTTATCTTCTATCCTT
The DNA here is from genome assembly GCA_021464415.1 of Lonicera japonica. Lineage (NCBI taxonomy): Eukaryota > Viridiplantae > Streptophyta > Magnoliopsida > Dipsacales > Caprifoliaceae > Lonicera > Lonicera japonica. The sequence continues at coordinate 102,788 of JAKCWG010000852.1, forward strand.
TGCCGATAACATGATATTTTTTGACATTTCTACATAAAAAACTATATACAATAATTAGTAAATTATAAAATAAAAAATAGAAACAATTTGAAATAAAGTATACTAATTCAAAAAAAACAAAATTACCTTTTTCAATCTTCTCACAAAACTCCACTTCTTCCGCCGTTGGTTCATGACTTAAAGCAACGTGACTTCCCCTTAGCCAATTTTGAGTACAAATTAAAGCTTCTACCATCTTGGGACTCAAAGAAGAGAGGAATGAATCAATTATGCGTCCACTAGTACTAAAACATGACTCGGAGGCAATTGTTGAAACCGGAATGGCCAAAATGTCATGTGCAATAAGTGCCAATATAGGGTATTTAGATGCCCCATTAACTCTCCACCAATTCAAAATATCAAAATTTTCATCCTCAACGCCTTCTATGGCATCCAACAAATATCTATCTACATCATTTTGTATAATGCTACTTTTTTTAGCTTTTCTCATTAAATTTTTTTCTTGCAACCTCTTTTCAACTTGAGAACTCAAACTTGACGTCTCATTACCACTTGAAATGCATGAACTACTAGTCTCACTTTGTGGTGGTGGAACAACTACGGATACGTCGGCCCCATAAACTTCATAAAGCTTTTTCAATAAATCCTTCACCCCATTTACGTGACATTGAACAACCATTTCACTACAATCATCATCCCCGTATATAACCTCAAAAAAATCAATCACCTTATCCAATTTATGGCGGGGATCAAGCACAATGGCTAAGAAGAAATATTTATTAACTTTTTTCAAATCCCCCTAATATTTGTGATATTTAGATTGCATAGAACCTTCAATGGAATCCAACTCTTTAATGCCATTAGTTTTGTGCAAATGACCAAAAATCTTAAACACATCCATAAAAGCATGATGAACCGTTGGTGTATTTGAGCAACATGCTCTCAAAGTGATATCATAAAATGGTTTCAAGAAATTAGCATTTCCCCAATCTACATCATTTGGTGGCCCAATCATTTTATCACTAGTAAAATACGATTCATAACCGGAATCATCATCTTTTAGCCTATCAAATGCGGTACGAAACTTTAAAGCGGATTGCAACATTAAATATGTGAAATTCCACCTAGTTGGAACGTCCATAATTACAAGCCCGTTGAAAACTATTTTCACTTTATTTACACAATTTTTGAAGGAATCTAACCTTTAGGGAGATGATCTTGAATATCTAACGGCACTACGAATACTTTGAATGCATGAATTCAACTCATTTAACCCTTCTTTCACAATCAAGTTTGAAATATGAGAAACACACCTAACATGCAAGTTCTCACCCCAAGTAAAAGTGCATTAGACGGTGTCCAACGATTCATTCTCTTAATTAAATCACTCAAACCGGCATCATTGGCCAAAGCATTATCAACTGTGATGGTGAGAAGCTTTTCTATTCCCCAATCTAACAAACACTACTCTAAGAGCCTAGCAATTGATTCTCCCTTATGATTTAGAATTACACAAAAGCTAATAATTTTCTTATGCAACATCCAATCCCTATCAATAAAATGTGCGGTGACAACCATATAATTAATGTTTTGACAAGATGTCCATGTATCGGTAGTAATGCAAACCCTATATGCACTTAACATATTTCTTAGTTTTCTCTTTTCGGTATAATACATGTTAAGGACATCTCTAGCAATTGTTTGACGACATGGAACTCTCCAAAAAGGACATGCTTTCGAACAAAAATGACGGAACCCATCTCCTTCCACAAAACTAAAAGGCAACTCATTCATAATTATTATCTCGACGCATACTTTGGTAATTTCTTTTTGATCAAAACCAATAGCAACTTGTGTAGGATTTTCAAAAGACAAAATATTTTGTTTTACATGCACTTTCTCCTTATTGGGGGGGGGGGGGGGGTATTCCCTACATCTTTCTATATGAGTGTTCAAGGATTTAGTGCCATTAGCACTTGTATCACATGCATAATCGGATTTTAAACAATATATACACTTAGCTCTAATTGAGTAACTAGAATCAGAAAAGTGTATATACCTCTCATAATGAGCCCAAACGTGAGATCGGCTCCTCTTTGTCAATGTTTCTAATAACTTCTTTGCATCTTCTTTCGTTAAACCAGAATGATGTGTTGATGGAGATTCACCAACAGAATCCACCTACATAATTATATAAATAAAATTAAAATACAACCCATCAAAATATGTATAGTAAAATATAATAAATAAAATTATAATTTATAAAATTTACCTGAGAAGGTACAGAAGCCTGAGATTGAGAGGATGAATTCGTATTTTGAGCCTTGGAAGTTTGAGAGTGAGAGACGAAGTTCTTAGGTCTTTTAGGTGGAAGACCTTCATTGGCTTAAGACCCTATAGTTCTTTTACTGCTTTCCATCTGTTGTAATAATTTATAAATTATCAAAGTGCTGGATATCGTAAGGTTTTGTACTAAAGGTAGCATTACAAACAAAATATCCAAGTCTAATTTTAATTATTTGTAGGTCATAAAATACTAGAAAGTTTACTTATGTTTTAGTTTAATCCAAATACATGGTACGAAATGAGTAAATTCTTAAAAAGAAGTTAAAAGGTATAAATCCATCACTTGGCCCTCTTTTCCCTTTTTTTTTAGCAAATCCATATTAATATATATACACACATAAAAGTTTAAAGTTATTAAAAAAACTGCTACATTTCTTAATAATAATTAAAAAAAAAACTAAGTTATAAAAATCACGTTCAAGTATTCTTTATTTTTAAATTTTACATTGTGATGGTGGATCCATATATAACATATACAGTTGGCATTTAGAGAGCAAAAAAAATGGTAAATTGTAATTAACTAAAGTTTTGGATTCGTCTGATATGTCAACCTTTACCAAACATTGTGTTAAGTAAGGATTAGTCTTTTTATGCTACCAAATTAAGGATCTTCTTGACTTCTTCACATTTGTTTTGTCCATTCTCAATGTATATATATATACATATAGTATACACAAATCAACAAGACAACAACAATAATTTTAAATTAACAGTATACATACATCAATACATCATACATACGGTTATATATACATTTATTAATTATTAACAACAATCATCCATATATATATTTATGAATTTATGATCCAAAAAAAGGGTAAAAAACATATATATATATATATATAAAGCATATATACACACAGACATAAACACATATATACACATACACTACTAAAGAAAGAGAATCTGAAGATTTTTAAAACAAATCAAGGAAAAAAAATGGTAAAAACAGATCTACATTTAGAGAGAAAAAAAACCAGTAAAACACATAAATATAGATTTAGTAGAAAAAAAAATATGATGGTAAGGTTTTGAAGGTGCGGCAACTCTGAGATGGTGTGCGGCGGTGAGGCGGTGTGCGACGGTCAGGCGGTGTCCGTGTGCGGCGGTTAGTGAGTGAGTGAGCTGAGAGAGAGAGAGATCAGAGAACGAGACGAATAGAGATGTTGAAGTCGTCAAGCCGTCAAGGAGCTGTGGGTAAATGGGTATTGCGATAGTGCGGCGGATAAGGGAGAAAGGTGAGAGAAGTAAGGAACTGAGTAGTAAGTAGGGTTTTTGACTTTTTTTCACCTTTTCTATTTTAAACGGTACCGTTTGAACTTTGAAATAAGTAATTTTTTTTTTAAATCATTCGGTTATTTCGGGTGAACTGGGGGAAACCGAATCCCGAATAATACCGACCTGAATCAGTCGGTTTCGATTTTTTATTTCGATTCTGGTTTTTTTCGGTTCGAATAAATTCGGATTATAACTGATCGGATCGGTTCGGTTCGTTCGTTCGGTTTTCGGATTTCTGACAACACCATTAGACATGATAATTAAGTCAAAGGAGAGGGAAGGCCATGTACCAGCCTTACGAGCCTTTTTTTATTGCTTCCGCCAGTACCAGATGAGGCTCAATCCGCAGAAATGTGTGTTTAGGGTAACCAAAAGAAAACTCCTGGGCTACGTTGTCAGTAAAAAGGGGATCGAGGTAGACCCTGCCAAGGTTCGAGCTATCCGAGATATGCTCGAGCCTCGTATCGAGAAAGAAGTCCGGGAATTTTTGTGTAATTTACAGTACATTAGAAGGTTCATCTCTCAACTTACTCAGACTTGCGAACCCATCTTCAATCTCCTGAGGAAGTCTTCACCAGGGGAATGGGACAATCAGTGCCAGGAGGCTTTTGATAGAATCAAAGACTACCTCTCCAACCCTCCAGTATTAGCCCCACCACAGACCGGACTGCCACTAATCCTATATCTAACAGTCATTGATTCGGCTGCAGGAGCCATGCTAGCCCAACATGTGATTGATACTTGAAAAGAACAGGCCATCTACTACATCAACAAAAAATTGTCCCCATTCGAGATAAACTACACGCCATTGGAGAAATCATGCACCGCTCTTGTTTGGGTAACACAGAAATTACGGCACTACATGCTAGTTTTCCCAGTCACCCTGGCATCACGAATAGATTCGCTGAAATACCTCTTCGAGAAACCACCCCTCTCAAACCGTATAGCAAAATAGTTATTCCTACTCTCCGAATTCGACATCACCTACATGACCTAGAAGGCAGTCAAAGGCAAGATCATAGTTGATTACCTGGCCCACAATCTAATATTGGGGGACATGTTAGAAAAAGACGAGTTCCCAGATGAAACTATCATGAATGTTGAGATCGATGAAGACTGGAAATTATACTTTAACGGGGCCGCCAACCGAAACGGGGACGGAATAGGCATCCTGTTAGTCTCTCCAGACCAAGCTCATTCTCTGGTATCATATCGTCTAGACTTTTTCTGCATCAACAATATGGCCGAGTGCTAAAAGAATACAAGTGTACGGTGATTCGGCATTAGTAGTCCACCAAGTGCAAAAAGAATGGAAGATCAGAGATGAGAAGTTAGTACCATACCTCTCCCGACTAGAGGATGCCGCAGGAAGATTTGAGCATTATGAGTTTTACTATGTCCCCAGGTCACAAAACAGTTTTGCTGACGCACTAGCAACCCTGACATCTATGATCGATATCCCGGAGGGGATGAAAGAAATAGCTCTTACCGTACAAAGAAGATCAGGACCAGCACACTGCATGGCCCTGGAGGTAGAGAATGAAAAGAATGGGGACTCAACCACTTGGTTTTATGACATCTAGAACCTATTGAAGAATCATCGGTATCCCAAACAAACAGACACGAGAATGCGGGTCACACTCAAGAGATTAGCATCAGGGTTCATACTTTGTGCCGGAAGGCTGTATAAGAGAAATTACGACGGGACCTATTTACAATGTCTCACAGAAGAAGAATCTGTCAAAAATGATGGATCAAATACATGGGGGTGATTGTGGACCCCGTATGAGCGGTCATACACATGCCCCAAAATCATCAGAAAAGGTTATTACTGGTTTACCCTAAAGAATGACTGCGTTAATTACGTACGCCGTTGTCACAAGTGCTAAATCTATGCTAAATCTCAGAAATTTCCTCCAAAAGAGTTGTACAACATGACTGCTCGCTGGCCTTTCGCAACCTGAGGAATCAACGACATTGGAAAGATTTCGCCCAAAGCCAGCAATGGCCATGAATTCATACTAGTGGCCATCGACTACTTTACCAAATGGGTAGAGGCCGAGTCTTTCCAAACCCTTGACGCCAAGAAGGTTGCCCGATTCATCAGACGGAATATCATCTGCCGGTATGGGGTCCTACTTGAGATCATCTCGGACAACGGCACCCACTTTGAAGGAGAGGCTAATACAATCATGGAGGAATACGGTATTACCCGACACAGATCCTCGCCATACAGACCACAAACCAATGAGGCAGTTGAGGCAGCCAACAAAAATCTGAAGAATATCCTAAGCAAGATGACCGACATCTGTCGAGACTGGCCTGAAAAATTACCATATGCATTATAGGGATACCGCACCACTGAGAGGGTCTCTACCGAGGTAACCCCATTTTTCCTTACATACGCGATGGAAGCAGTCCTCCCTGTTGAATTAGAGGTCCCCTTTCTCAGAATAATGCTAGAGAAGCAAGTTAATGAGCTGGAGTGGGTCCAGGCACGTTATAACGAGCTAGCATTGTTAGATGAGAAGAGATTGAAAGCCGCATACCACCACCAAGGGTATTAGAAGAGACTCGCTCGAGCATTTAACCAGAACGTAAAATCCTGGGGTATCAACGAAAACGATATCGTGTTGAAAGAAATTCGAGAACCGGCCAGAGACCAAAAGGGGAAGTTCGGTTAGAAGTGGACAGGGCCATACATCGTCAAACAGATTGATACAGGGGGTGCCGCCATACTCACTAACTTAGAAGGACAATTACTGCATTCACTAGTCAACATGGATCGATTGAAGAAGTATTACCAATAGATATAACATGTATAGATAAGAACTACATAAACCTGAGCCCCAACTCAAACTTTTGTTTTTAAAAAATCAAAAGGGGAACGTAAGCAACCTGAGAAGTGACCTCAGGCCCGGTTTAGGCACTATAAAGAATTTTATTTCCCATAAACAAGTCCTTCATATATTATTAAGGTGGTTCAGAACACCAGAAGTTACAAAGGAGATACAGCATACAGAAAAACCTAATCCCTAGGGGTTGGCCAAGCAGGGTCCTCAGTAGCCAAGTCAATTCGAGTCTCATCCAGGATCTGGTACGCAAAGACAATGATCTCCTCTGTGGGCTTAGAATCCATGAATCGAAACCACTTTATTTGAAAGGGGTCATCAATCAGCTCCTCTTCCAGAGACCCCCAACGAGAACGGATGATGTCAATCCGGAGGGGCCTGAAAATACCGAAACGAGCATAGTTGAAGTGACGAGTCAATCGAGAGCGCCACATTCTCTTCACTGATAAAGAAACATGCTGGGTCACAAACTTAGACTCGGAAGAGAAGTTGTTCAGGCCGAGGGGAATGTCCTGGGGAACGTTGAACTGCCGAAGAAGACGTCCTGGGGGATAAAAGAAAGTGAACCATAGCCCACGGAGCCGAACGTAATTCTACCCCCCGGTACTAAGCACCATCGCCCTCAGCTTCCACCAAGGAATGTTCCACCGAATAGCCCAAAAATTTTCCGAAAACCACACCGTCTAATTAGAGGAAGACATGGTTAAAGCACCAAAGAGGGGACGACGAAATAAGTGCGTCGGGTTGTCAAGCCGAACCCTGTTGAAACCCACCGATCAGAAACACTCCAATAGCCACATGTATAGCAAACGCGGACTTCCCCTAAAGAAGGGTGAAGCTCCCCTTTGAAGATCATCTAGGCCGTTCAGAGTCTCTACAAGAACGATAGGCACTATAGACTCCTCATTCCTAGCATGATAAATCAAACTCAGAATAGTCGGATCAACACGAGAAGAGCCCGTCACCAGTAGCATATCAAAAACAAGACAGATCAAGGCCGCCGCAGTACGCCCCACGCTATAAGACGCTCTTTTTTCGTAACGATGAAAGAACCTCACCATTTTGTGGAGGTCAAGAAGCTTGTCGATAATAAAACCATCACAGGCCACTTGGGGAATGGCTAACAGAGCAATCAGCATATCTCGAGGATCGATTTCTTCTATGAGAACAGCCATCGGGAGACGAACGTCAGAAAGCAATAGCCATCGGGAGACGAACGTCAGAAAGCAACAGCCAAGAAAACTCCTCATAAGTTGGGGAGAGCTCATCTAGCCCAAAACGAAAAAGATGATCCGCAGGGCTCCAAAAATACAAAGCACCTATCAAAAAGGAAAAATTTACAGGACAATGGCACCAACCCACTAAAGGACTGAATGCACAAAAGTTCAAGCCATTCTCAGAAGATATCAGAGCATCTCGGGGTTCAACATAAAAACAATCAGAATTTGTGCGATAAAAAGACATTTTAGAAAGGTGTGGGGAAGAAGAAAAGCAGATGGGTGTATTTATAGCAAAAAAGAGGGTCCTGTACCTGTTTGTCGAGCGACAATCCTCTTTGATGTACTCTATTGTTGGCCTTTCTTATACGTAAGAGTTATTTTTTGCCAAAAGAATCACTTTTGATGCATTTTTGTGCTCACTTTGTTCTTTTGCAAGGGACCCTAAGTACCACTGCGTTACAAGGTATGGCTCCTAAATTACTAATTCATTTAAATTATCACAAATAGCGAATGATTATATATCATCGGACACAAATAAAGATTTTTCATAAATCCAATAAAAAAATAGTTTCCAAAAACACTACTAAAACAAAGCCTTTGTCTGATGTCTAGAATCTAGAATAAAACTGCATGTCTAAAACTAACAAAATGCAGGAAAACTAATCTATCCTAGCGCGCTTTGACACGCTCCCACTATCACCAGAACCCTCGTCCAGAGTAGGATCGATCGCAGGGACATTCGAATGAGAAGGAACTGTTGCCTAAGAGGGCCCCGTCGACTGAACCGGAGCTGTAGGGAGGATCACTGAAGACCGTGAACGCCTGGAGGTTTGGCTACTGCTCCTCCGAGACTCTGTCCGAGCGTGAGAGAAGGATCGAGGGTCACCCACCCGTAAAGACACGTTGATGGCCTTCTGGTAATCGTGCATGTACGCCATGGGGTCCCGACTAACGAACTGGAGGAGGTTCCAGTTGTAAAGGTACTGGGCATGGAGAGCTCTCAAATCTGCTGCACGAACACTCACCCGCTGAAAAAGACAAAAAAGAGGGAATTAGCACATTTTTAAGATAAACAGATATAAAAGAACAGCAGAAGACAGAAAAGAAGGGACATACCTCGTCACCCACACGGCCGCCCAGATAATCAAAAGTATCATCGGGTAAAGGATACTCAGGCACGATATAGCGAAACGGATGGACCTGCCGGTACCGCCGCAGAAGTAGACCCACTCTCCTCACGGATCGGGAACAAGGGGGCCGGGAAGAAGAACCACCGAGACCAGGAGAGCAGGCCGAAGGGCCCATAGCAGCCGATGGAAGAGGGGTTAGCGTGGCATAGGTACGGACAACCGGTGGATCAGCAATGGCAGTCGGGACCCCACTAGAAGGAGTGGTCGCCGCAGCAGCAGGAGGGGTCCGCCCAAACTGCTCATAATCGGCCCCGAAGTCCTCAGGCTCCCAAGACCGCTCAGAAAAAGCTGCTCGCCCTCTCTCAGCAGCATCAAAAACTACCCCCAAGGATACCGACGGACTGGTAGGAAACTCGAAACCCTCAGCATGCTGCTCCTTTCTAGGCGTCATCTGAGGTGGCTGCTCTAGAACCGCCGCTGCACCACCTCCCTCGCCTCCCTCAGGTTTATCGTCTCCAGCACTAGGAATACCCCTCTCCCCCTCGGGGTCCTCATTGTCAGAATCCAAAATATTGTTCCTCTGATCGGGGACAGGTGGCAGATGACCAGAGACCGTCCTGGACAAATAAGTCTGTCCTCGTATATTGTTGGGATCGCCTCCCAACGCCCAGTATCTCTCGTAGAATACCCGCCCTCGAGTCCCCTTCCGCTCCCTCATCAAGTAACGGGCAGCGAAGGCAGCATAGTATCCCTCCTCGGTGAACATCTGAAAGCCAAGCCCGTCAACTAGAGCCTACACCATCACTGGGTCGATCTCACCCGTTCGCCTCATCAGAACTGGCGGAAATAAAGGAACTCGGGGCCACTGGGCTGGGGTATGCTGGCGAATGACCCTCTTGCCCAAATAAAAATGAAGGCCGTACTCATCCCTGATAAGCCGCCTTGTCCTCGAGGCGGTCAGAGCACGGCCATATCCAAAATGAAGACCCAGATCGCCCCAAGGGGTCCACTCAATCTGAAAAGAGAATAACTTCATTTAGTTATTTCTATTTTTTTATTATTTATTTATTTGGAAAGAAAGAAATTCTAAGATATTTACCTGCTCCTCCAACAGGTCATGGACGGCAGCAGCTCCGGTCTCTCGAGTCCGGTATACATAGGGAGCCCTGTAGTTCCCCGCAACGAATCGACAGAGAAGGGGAAATTGATCCTCGTTCTCAACGAGGAGATCCACCTGGGCACGACCCAGACGAGTGTAAGCCACAAACCAACTCTGAAAAAAGAGAAAGAAGACAAAAGAATATTAGCAACAATCAACAGACAATATATAAAGGACTGAAGCAAATATAAGAGGACAAAAGTGTATACCTCCCACAGTAATGACAAGCCCGTAAGGTTCAGGGCTAAGTGGCGAGAAACCTGGTTCATAGCATCATATAAGACAGCCAGAATAAAGCCCCCCAGTCGTAGTCAAACATGATGCTGAAGTCCCAAAGATAGGGCAGCCACCAGAGATGGGCCATGTCCCCCCCACGGGCCTTGAACAAATCGGGGAGCGTCAGTAAGAGAAGGACGCGGGCATACTTACGCGCCTCTTGACGAGTCATCGACTCTCCTGAAGCAACTAGCCGGGCTCTCTCTGTAGCCAGGCGCGTAACCAAAACCGCCTGAGGGATCGTGTCACCCGAACTCTGTCGCTCAAAAAACTGCCTAAGAGCACCCACGATGCCCTTCGCCGTCAGACGCAAAGGGACATCAATCTGGATAGAGACCCCTGAAGGAATTCCGGTCAGAGCAAATAGGTCCAACGGGGTCATCGTCACCTCACCCCAGCTCCAATATAAGGTATGAGTAGTATCCCACCAATAGGAGGCCAGCGCCGACACCAAAACCGCCGCCCTAGATACCCCCTCCGGGGTCATCGTCACCTCACCCCAGCTCCAATATAAGGTATGAGTAGTATCCCACCAATAGGAGGCCAGCGCCGACACCAAAACCGCCGCCCTAGATACCCCCTCCGGGAGGGCATTAAAGAGAGAACCAAAAGGAGTCGCAAGGAGCAACTCCTGTACGGGGCCGGTGCCTATCGCCACTCTAAAGAAATGGTGTTGGGGAAACCCCAACCTCGGCAACCCACTGCAAGCAACAAAACGGAGATGAAGATGTAAATACAGGGTTATGAGGGTACTTTGATGTAATTGTGAGAGCTATAGGCTTATAGGGGTAAATTATGTAATTTTTAAAACCTGAGGGTACTTTGGTGTAATTATGAGAGTTATAGGGTTATAGGGGTAAATTATGTAATTTTTAAAACTTGAGGGTACTTTGGTGTAATTGTGAGAGTTATAGGATTATAGGGGTAAATTATGTAATTTTCAAAACCTGAGGGTACTTTGGTGTAATTGTGAGAGCTATAGGGTTATAGGGGTAAATTATGTAATTTTCAAAACCTGAGGGTACTTTGGTGTAATTATGAGAGTTATAAGGTTATAGGGTAAATTATGTAATTTTTAAAACTTGAGGGTACTTTGGTGTAATTATGAGAGTTATAGGGTTATAGGGGTAAATTATGTAATTCTCAAAACTTGAGGGTACTTTGGTGTAATTATGAGAGTTATAGGGTTATAGGGGTAAATTATGTAATTTTCCAAAACTTAGAGTACCTTGGTGTAATTATGAAAGTTATAGTGTTATAAGGGTAAATTATGTAATTTTCTAAACCTAAAAGAGTATCACAAGTAAAAGTATGTGTTTGCTAAATCGGACGTTATTTCTAGGCGGACATGCATACTAACATAAGAATTGTTTAAATACATGCAGGAAACGACAGAAATAATAGAACAGATAAATACACGAAATGAAAGAATTTCAGGAAAACATACCACAGACCGTCGACGGATCTCATGAGAAACAGGCTCCACCAAGAGCCATGGAACATCCGGGACTGGAGCAGCCCGGGTAACATCTCGGTGGACCACCGCCCGACCGCGGTCCACCTCGTCCTCACCATACTAGTCGAGGTCCGCCCAATCATCATGGTGAGGGCTGCACCGGAGAACACCCTGGGTATCGGTAAAGGTGACCTCCACCTCGTCACCCTCTAGTCTATCTGGCTGTGCAGGATCCATCCGTGTATGAGAGAAATAAGAAAAAAGTTGGAAAAGTAGAAAAAGCAGCAGGGCTTCCGTGCTTGAGAGAAGAGAGAAAGAGAGCTAGAGAAAGAAAGAGAAAGGAGAGAATGAGGTGGAATGAGCTCAACAAGGGATTTATATACTGGTTCAGTTTGTCGCGCGACAAATGGCCTCTTTGTCGCGCGACAAACACCTCACCACCGAGATGTCGCACGACATTTGGTCCCCTCCCCTGATTTTTTTTACCTTTGTCTCATTTTTGTCTCCTACAGGGATACTTCAGAGGAACAGTTTTTGAAAACCATTCTAAAAATAGCACACTTTTGATAAAAAATTCGAGGAAAAAGGTTTTCAAGTCATCTCTCCGAGAAATGCGAAAGCAAAACGCAAGCGGTTAAAGTAATCTCTAATCTCCAGGACCATCTATGAAAAAAGCAAAATATCAGAATAAGATGGGAATAGAAAAAAATTGAAAGAGTAGAAAAGAGAAAGAACCCACATGAGCGCCCAAAGCGAGCAAGAGAAACAGAAATGCAAAGTGACAGGAAGAGCCACACCAAAAGTGATAGCTAGGCGAAAACCGGCTCAGGGCTTCATTTTGGGTGAGTAAGGCTCCTGATCACGACAAAGGGATAAAAAGACTCTTGGTCAAAAACAAAGAAGGTCGAAAAAAGTCTTTCCCAAAAGAGGGAGAAATAAGGGCATCAAAAAACAGAATACAATGTGGGCCCACCAAAAGTGAGAACTAAAAAAATAACCGAGGTCAGAGATTGAACTTTCAAAAAAATTTTCTTTTCAGCACGGTACAGAAGAGATTACTTGGAAAACCTCGAATCATCATTGTGCTAAGAACAAAAGAAATCCGAAAACTGCTTTCTGAGAGAAGTATCTTCACTCAAAGAAAACATGAGAGTAAAACTTCAAAAAATATACGGGAAAATGGACATCCAGGTAGAGATTAAACCCCGAGAGGCTCTTTTCACTCTCACAAAAAAGAGAGAGAGACAACAAAATTCACCAGAATACAACACAGGCCCTCCTCGAGGCAAATCATGAGCACAAGCCCTCGCCAGAGGCAAAAACACTCACAAAAAAGCCCTCATAGAGGTAATTTTCTTCCTTTTTATAGATCAAAAACTCTCCCAGAGAGACAAAGTGTAGCAATGGTAGTCCTCCCACCAGAGGCAAGAAGAGCAAAGCCCTCCCAGAGAGGCAAAGTGTAGCAATGGTAGTCCTCCCACCTGAGGCAAGAAGAGCAAAGCCCATATCATAATTGCTCTAGCGAATAACTAAAGAAAATAGATAGATGGGAGATAGAAAAATAGAAGAGAAACAAACTCATTATATAAATATCTCTCAAAGATTCACTAATGTTGGCGGGTTTCTTTGTATGTGTTGTCCGGAAAGAGGAGGACTCAATGATTATTCGTTCGCCGTAACCTTTCAGAGAGGCAAAGTATAGCAATGGTAGTCCTCCCACCTGAGGCGAGAATATCAAAATCCCTCCCAGAGAGGCACAGTGTAACAATGGTAGTCCTCCCACCTGAGGCGAGAAGAGCAAAGCCCTCCTAGAGAGGCAAAGTGTAGCAATGGTAGTCCTCCCACCTGAGGCGAGAAGATCAAAAGCCCACCCAGAGAGGCAAAGTGTAGCAATAGTAGTCCTCCCACCTGAGGCAAGAAGATCCAATCCCTCCCAGAAAGGCACAGTGTAGCAATGGTAGTCCTCCCACCTGAGGTGAGAAGATCAAAAGCCCTCTCAGAGAGGCACAGTAGAGCAATGGTAGTCTTCCCATCTGAGGCAAGTGGAGCAACGGTAGTCCTGACATTTGAGGTGAATGGGGCAAATAATAGTCCTCGAAAAAGGCAATGAAGTAACAAAAGCCCTTGAAAGAGGCAAAACCAATCACAAGTCCTCTTCGGAGGCACTCACAAATTTTTTTGCATACACACACTTCCTTAGAGTTCTTGGAGGAGTCATGGACCACGGTCTCTTCCAGTCACCTCAATTCCTTGCAAGCAAGGAGCTTGAGTCGAGAGGGTCTGTAGACACCCCGATCTGTGACCCCCGCAAGAACTCTAACGACCTTCAAGAAGTGGTCCAAAACCCACCTGAACACCTGAAACTACCTCGAAAGGGATTGTTGGCCAAACAAACCTATTTTTAAGGGGAATTATCGCACAACAAAAGAGTCTGTCGCGCAATAATCTCCCTTGTGTCACGTAACAAACCCTTCTGACACCAGACCATCCACTCTTTGACACATCAGTTTGTCAGAAGCATCACTTTGCGCGACATTGCTCAATATGTCGCGCGACACTTGCCCTTTCCGGGGAATTGTCGTGCGACAATCCTCCCCGAGCACTATAAATAGGCCAACACTCCCAAGGGTTCAAACACAGAACTTGGGATTGAGAAATTATTGAGTTATATCTGATTTTCTAGTCTTTTGTCAAGCATTCTCGATTATCGTCTTATTTCTAAAGAATTATCGAATTTATTCTCGTCACTTGACGTGTCCCGTCTCTGGAATCAAATTCTCGAAAATATCTAAAGAATGAAAAGATTATTATCGCCGGAGGTCTCTCTGCCGTATTATATTTTTTTTCTTATTATTATTCTCGTCGGGAAGGTAAAGAAAACCTCTTCTAGTATTTAAATTAGATATCTGTGTACTTGTTTTACTTCCGTTGTTTTGTCCTCGTTTTATTTGAACAAACTTATTGGCAAGTTACAAATAGTCTACTGTTTTCAAAACAAAAAGACCTTGATAAAACCATTTGCAAAACCAGAAGAGTAAGTACATTACCATCCGGATAAAATTATGTTTTTAAAACCTGGACCGGTAAAACCTACTTAGGAATTAAGAACCCGGTATATCCTATTTCTTTCATAGACTATGATATGTCTGTAGAACTCCCCTCAAGAGTTCTAATTCCATATTGAATTAGTCCTGATACAAAGATCCAAACTTTTCTAAAAGAAGTTAAAATCCGAGAAAACCGTCATTATCTGAGAAATAATACGGGAAACTCTCTCTAAAGTAAAAACAACTTTTGTCACTTGTATTTACATCTTTCAAAATAGAACATTGGATCTCGGAACACAAAGATTTTTTATACCCTTTCTCGTTTTTTCCCGAAAATTAGGGTTTTTCATTTGGAAAGTAGTAGATTGTCAGTAAAAGCATCCAAGTTTTTCAACATAAAATAAACATATAAGACCACTAGAGACCGAAAGGGCAGAATGGGTGCTTAACACCTTCCCAATTCGTAATATAGTTTTCGAACCCTATAGAATCCTGGTTTCGTAGACAAACGTGTAAAGAAGGGCTTATCTGTAGTCTTTCTTTTTACACGCCCCTTTTTGTCCGTTTTTCCGTAAAACATACTGGTGACTCTGAACGAACCCTCTTACATCTAGAAATAGGGTAGAGGGACACCTGATATGAATTATCAACACATAGAAGCAAATGGAACAACGTAATCCTTTTTCAACGTTTCAGACACCCAAGGACGGGAGCGAGACCCGGGGGTCGCATTTGCGGATTCTCACAGTTACCAATCTTCTCCTTTTTGTTTCCAACCTTTATGCAAGGAGCTTCACATGCAACAATTGCCGTTTCGCACTTTTCATGGTTGACAGATTTTGGACTTTCTTGAGAATCAAATTTTTAATCACCTGTCTTTCCTTTATTAACTTGCATAACTAACGGAAAAGTATTATTTCTTGTCTTTCTAATTTTTGCAATTATCTTCTTCCGTTTGTCTATGATCACACATTCTTCATTATCAAAATTCAAAGAATATCCCTATCGCAAAATTTGGCCAACACTAAGCAAATTTTGGGTTAGTGTGGGCACATAAAAACATCATGGATGTACTTCTTACCTTCTTTTGTTTGCACGGCAACAATTCCTTTGCCTTTGACATTTTTAATTTCTCCATCTGCAAGCTTCACTTAAGAGTCAAAATTCTCATCAAGTTGCACAAAGAAATTCCGATTTTGCATCATATGATTACTACACCCACTATCTAAGTACCAAACATTTTGCAAATCAAAATCTTCCTTCATGTAACAAAAGAATTGCTCTGTCTCATTTTTTTTGAAAAGTTAACTTCTTTTTTCTCCTCTTCTCTTTTATTACTATACCAACAATCCCTTTGTGAGTGATTAGGGACTCTACACTTTGTTCATCTATAATGGCAATTTCTTATTATATGTCCATAATTTTTAATTTTTGCAAACATAACATTGGATATTACCATTATATATCTTGCGGGTTGTTAAATTTGCCTCTTCCTCCTTCGTATCCATGCTCTTGGCCTTGCCAAAACCATTGTGAACCACCACCTCTTGAACTTTTTAAATTAGCCTCTTTGTCCCTTTTTTCTTTGAAACTCGATTTAGATTGAAATGCTTGCTCCAATTGATTTTCTGGACACCTATTAATTCTTTTTTCATGTGCTTCAAAAGAACCATTTAGTTCATGTAGAGACATCTTAGATAAATCTTTAGATTCTTCAATTACCACTACAACGTGATCAAATTTTGGAGGCAAACTCCTTAACTTCTAATTTTTTCAAAAATCTTTTTATTTTCAATAGCATCTTTATATAACACTTCCAATTTGATCGACTATAGTGGAGACTCTAGAAAATAAGGCTTGAATTTTTTCACTTTCTTTCATCATCAAATTATTAAATTCCTTCCACAAAGATTGAAGTTTAATAGTGATTACCTTTTGTGTTCCTCGAAATTCTTCCTTCAAGATGTCCCATGCTTCCTTTGGTTTATTTGCTCCTGAAATTCTTGGAAATATTGCTTTGCTTATCCCTTATTGGATGAAAAGCAATGCTTTTGCATCTTTCTTCTTGTTTTCTTTGTGCTCCTTTTTCTTTGCTTGGGACCATGTTTGTAGTGCTGTCGTGGATTCCAGTACATCATATCCATCTTTTACAAATTCCTACAATTTTTGAGAGATGAAGAGAGTCTTCATTTGTATGCTCCAAAAATTATAACTTTCATCATCCAAAATTAGAACCAAAGTTTGGGCATAATTGAACCCGGTTGCACTTGAATTTGTAGCCATATGATCTTCACTCTGATACCACTATTGGGTTTTTTGTACAACAGAAGTGCGATACAAAATATATTTTCTTCAATTATATTTTTCACTAGAGAATTGCAATTACAATTTTAATTTTTTTTTCGCTTAACACTATTACACCTTTTCTTTTCCACTTAACTCTCTTTTCCACTTTTCTCTCTTACTCTCTTACACTTTTCTTTCTTACTCTCACACATCAACCAATGCTTTCTAGTACATCTTTTTATAGTCTCCTAGAGAATATTCTAGGCTCCAAGATATTTCCATGCAATCTAGATTTTTCCATGGACTTAAAGAGCATTCTAGAATCCATCTTCCTTTTACATGATATTTGCTAGATTTTTATTGCATATTCCTAGATAGAATATTCTAGAGATAATTTTAGAATATTACACAATCTAGAATTTTCAAAATTACTTTTCAACAATCAAATGAGCTTATGTAAATTATAGGAGAATCAAATGGGCTATAAGTCTAGCTCTATGTATGCTAATTAATAGATTCTTGTATTAGATTCAGATTGTACATTGTTAAGATAGCACTGTATTTGATAATGATTTGACTGTAGTACAAATTACACAACCTTTAATTTTTACTAGCTCTTCTTTCTTGCAATTTTAAGTTTCAAAACTTTGTTGAGTTTTCAGTTTATATAGATTGTACAATGTATCTAACGCTGATTAGTCTCCCACTGCCATTTCCACAAAAGACAACCCTAAAACAATTAATAGTCATGACTAAGTTTTTGAAACCTTTGAAATTAGTTATCATATTTTGGAGAATCAAAGTTCCAAATCTCTAGATAACTAAATAATTTTATCATTAGTTACATTGAAATTAGTATATTGAAAAATTGACTAGTAAAATAGTAAAGCTTTTTTTGGGGGGACGCGGGGAGGTTTTTTTTTTTGGGGGGAGGGGGGGGGGGGGGGGGGCATCAATAACCAATAGGGAAGCTGGCACTACTTGCAGTTCAGTTGATTTGTAAGCTGTGTGATATAATTGAAGGATTTGGAATCTTTTGAGGCATATATATGGAGGAAAAATGATAGTCTTACCAGTTTCATTTATTGGATATTTATTTACAATCTACCAATATATCCGGTATTGAATATTCTGTAAATGACAACAATAAATGTAGCACTGCTTTATATGGAGTAATCTAACGGGCATATTGCACATGCAATTAAAGAGGTGATGAGTATTAGAGGATTTTATGTTGAATTATTTCACTACAGCTAAGCATAGGAGAGAGTGATGTGAAAAGAAACAACAACCTGGAAAAAAAATATTGTTAATTTCCTTCACCTAACAATACTTCCTTCTTAATTTTCAAGAAAATTGAATAATTAATGGAATAACAAGTTATATATATTTACATGGAGTTATTAATTAAGTACAATATATCCTTATATATGTATATGGTAGCCATAAAATAAAATGTGGTCCTCCACTGTGTGCAAATTATATGATTATAGAGGATGTCGAACCAGAATCAACTTTTTCTTTATTTAGGAAAAAGAGTAAACCAAAGATGATAAAAGGTTGTTTACCACATTAAGGGCTCATTTGGTTTTAATTTTAAATCATTCCCGGAATGCTACATTCCATTCTAGAAGGATTTCAATGTTTGGTTCGAGTTTTAGGCTAAGAATACATCATTCCAAGAATGGAGTATTCCTTCAAAGTTCTACCTCTTAAATAGATGGGAATAGTGCATTCCCCTAAGTATTATCTACTAATTTTTTTCATAAGATTTTCTTTTAAGACAAAAATATCCTTTTTACTTACCAAGATAACAACTTTTTTTTTATTTATATTCTCTTTTAAAGAAAAAAATGTTTTAAACTTTTACTTTTATTATTATTTTTTATTATTATTAAATACATATGACGACTTTTCCCAATTTTTAACAATAAAAACTCAAGTTTTACCTTTGTAAAATACTAAAATTGTTAGGACTTGTTTTTTAATTTTATAAAATGAATAACATTTTGGTAATTCATGCATATTTCATTCATATTCTCTTTTGAACCAAATATAGAGATGTAATTTCACATTTAAGGAAAGAAGAACTCATCTTCAAATCAAACATTGGCAATACATCATAAATGTCAGGAACTTTTCAGGAATGTACAATACCCATTTCATTCTCAAAACTCGAACCAAACGAGCCCTAATACTAACCATCACCCTAATTATAATAAGGGGCTTTTTGTTTTTAGCCCAGAAAAATTAAATTATTTTGCTTTTAACCCATATCATTTGAAAAATTAGGAATTGACCCAAATGAGTGGATAATTACTAAATATATATTTTATAAATGTATTTATTATGTTTTTTTTTCTTTTATCTTTTTTCTATCTTATCTTTTTAAACGTTCAAATTTAAATTTATTATTGACCTAAAATGTATGTCTTTTAGAGATTTTTATGGTTTTAAGTTCAAATTTAAAATTTTGTAAATACAAACTACAAGTAATAACTTTTGACAATTATTAATGGTCTTACAATATTATATATTAAAAAAATTAAGAAGCTGACTTCTAGTAACTATAAAATAGGGGCATCTATAAGATATATTAGATGTAAATATTTGAAAAAATAAAACTAAAAATATAATCATATTTCAAAAGAGATCATACAAGTAGAATTGATAACATTGTCATATTAAAAGTATCAAACATTAAAACTTGAGGCATGTAGAAGACATATTAGTAGTAAATATTACATATAAATAAAACTAAACATGCAGTTATATTAAAAAAAATTATACTGGTAAAACTAAAAACACAACCATATTAAAAAAATATTGCACATATAAAATTAAAAATACAGTCATATTAAAAAGGCATTACAGAAGTCAAATTAAAAATACAGTCATATTATTAAAAGACATTACACAAGTAAAATAAAAAATACAGTCATATTAAAAGTATTAAGATCAAGAATGTTAAATATAAAGGAATGTAGACAAGGGGACTGAAACGAGTGGAAATAAATAATTTACTGACCTTAGAATGAACGTTATAACAATCATCATTCATGCACCAAATATACGATTATTGGTGGGTCACTTGGATCATATGTTTGATGATTGCAATAACACATAATTCCATATTGGAACTTTTATAAATCCCATATCGCCATTAAAACTAGAATTTCACGTTGATGATTGATATTATAAAGATGTGCTTTTTTTACTGCTATATTCCTCTTCTTAATGGATGATATGTACCGCCAGAATTTGGGGTCAATCTTCAAAACTTTCATAAATAGACGAACACCGGTTTGTATAGAGAGATGCAACCTTTATTCATTGGTAGTATTTTTTATCTAGCTAATTTAAAAAAGAATCCTAGCAGATATATATTTATACATACACGTTTGTTATACATATCTATTATTAACTGGGTTAGAGCTAAGGATAAATACTACTATATGTGATAAACATATGTTATTAATTATATAATACACTGCTTAAAAATGAAGAAAATAGCAACCTTGTCATTTACTAAGTATAATTTATTCAGATTAGTCCTAAAATAAACTAGAATATTATAAAATAAAATATCAAATTTGGGCTAAAACCAAATCAATTGAGTTAAATCCTAAAAATTGGGTTGTTCACTAATTTGTTAAATGTGGTGGGTTTGAGTAAAGAAGCCCTTGAAATCTTGGGTGAAATCCTAATTTGCTACAGTAGTAGTAGTAGTAGTAGTAGTAGTAGTAGTAGTAGTAGTAGTAGTAATGATAATGGCAATAACAATAACAATAATAATAACAATAGCAATAACAACAACAACAGCAATAACAACAACAACAACAACAACAACAACAACAACAACAACAACAATATATGTATTTATGTATGTATAGAGTAGTTGGATGATAGGTATTTTTTATGATAGACTATATTAAGTACCTCTCTAAATTTATACATTTTTGTTATATTTATGAGTAAGGATTTGTCAAACATTGTTATATTAACTATTTATACGATGAGTAATACGATAAACACTTGATTTTCTTGCTAATTTATGATAAATAATTGTGTGGTGTGACTTATTATATATAAAAATATTTTATATTATTATATAATTATAAATGTGTGAATGACCGGGTGTATTTGCAATTTTTATGAATTGGTAAGGAATAATTTGTATTATATTTTTTTTAGTTAAACTTCTACTCAATTGATATTTTGGTTAGAAATATCCATTGTACTAAAAAAAATTCTAGTCTTTTTGGTTAGGAACTAAAATATGGTACTTTAATTATTAATTTTTTATGAGTTAAAATGCTAATATATTTAGTCTCTAGGTTTCGAATATTTATTTTACTCAAAATCCTAATATATTTGGTCTTTTTGTCTGGGAACTAATTATAAATCATACTCTAGTTCTTTTTCTTTTTTTAGACTCTGTTCGATAGAAATATGAAAAATGACAATAAAAAAAACTAATTTGGGAGAGAAGATGCAAAATAAGTTGAGACATATTGTGAGATACTCTCCATTTCATACTCATTTTTGTAAGTATATGTCCTTTATCCTCCTTTAATATTTTGTGAAAAAAATTTCTCCATCACTCAAAGAAACTTTTGTCATGTAAAAAAGCAAAATGCAAGAGTTAATCTTACCACATCCCTCAACTTATTTTCCATCTTCTCACTTAAATTAATTATTTTTCTTTTCATTTTTCATGTTGCTATCAAACGAAGCCTTAAAGTTAAAATCTTAACAATAAATCATCTTCTATCTGGTTTTAAAGCAATCAAATAGTTTTTTAAAGTATTCAGAATTTCTATTTATTTCCATTAAGATTCCTATATAAAACACTATAAATTAACATTAGAATTCTTACAAAAATCTTCGTTTTAATTTTTTTTGCCTACTATAATTCATCCCCTAACAACAATTTATTATATTTGGACCATGAAGTACAAATTTATTTAATTATTGTAATGTTTTTAACAAATATTTATTGAAGTGGTATTCTTACTAAATTTATAGTTGCATTCTTTTATTTGGATTATATTTGAAGTTAACATGTATGGTCATTTCAAATTACTAGGAATTAATGAAATTTGAGTAAGATTGGATTGATGTGCTATAAATAGAGCATAATATTCTTTGATTAATCTACGAGAGGAAGTTTGTTTTTGTGCACCATACATAAAATTTGCCTAGGTTATGTTCTTTCTCATGATTTCGAGATAGAATTTGGTAAATCTCGTGATTTATCTAATTCATGACTGTTCTCTTAGGATAAATCTCAATATTTTAAAATTCCTTCAAATTTTAAAATCCTATAAATTATGTGATATCATAATCTGCTCAAAAAGTTGAAAATTTGAAATCTCGCTTTAAATTACGGAGTTTGAATTTGTTACATCCATTTTAATGTTATCTCTCATCCATTATTGGTTAGTCTTACATTACTATATTTGATAATTAATAAAATACCTATCAAAATTTATAAAATTTTCAAAAGAACACTTAAATTGAAAATCATAAGATTTTAAAATTGCAAATTTCAAAATCTTATGATTTGTCAAATTTCGTGATTTCAACATTTTGTGAAAAGAGAAAAGAAGATTAGACATTTAATTGTTTGTTTAACCGTTAAATTCGTCAAAATGTACGCAAACAATCCAATGAAAGGTCAAAATTATAATATGTGAAATTCTGGGGGTCAAGATTAGTTTATATGTAACTAATGGGGGTCAAAGATTAAATAAATGACTTTTTCTTTCTTCCCTAACAATAACTATAGGTCAGGCCCCAATGTTTTGAATTGTTTACGAACCTAACCTCATGTTTCAAAGTTCACACAAAACTCCCTATACCTACTACGAATATTTTCTAAATGGGGGCTTTGGCCCATGTTTTCCAAAAGTTTATGAGTGATCCTTCTTCTTTTTTTTTTTTTCGGTAATAATAGTGTTTGGGCCAGCATACGTGCACATGACTTCTGCTCTTAAATTTCAATAGCATGTAATTTGATTTGGACATTTTCTGGAATAGCGCTATATATATTTACCGATTATTTTTATATATCGCCTATTCTTATTGACATGCATTATGTAAATAAGTTGTACTGTAATACCCCGTACTTTAATTTGTTTAAATTGAGTTGTATGTAGTATAATTTAATTATATTAATTGAGGTGAAGAAGGATTAAAGTGCTAACTTTGTAAAAATGAGGGGTGAAATATAGTATTATAGAGTCTCGTAGTGTTTTAACGCTTCATATTAGTTGTATTAGCTTCTTTATACTAATGTGTAGTGATCATTTGGTAGTTTGGGTGGTCCTAATCGATTTCGGTTGGTAAATAGGAAGTTTTGGTCTTACGTAATTCACTATTTTTGGTTAACTTTGGAGCTCCATAGCTTCTCCATCTCTTATCCTATTTGGTCACCGTTTGCGTCTATGTCAAGGTTGTATGACATTCTACAACTTTCATATTTTGACTGAAAGCCAATTCACCCTCTTCGTTGGTCAAAATAGAGTTCAAAGTAGGCCCATCGTTAAAATTTTATTTATTCAGTAGCGCTTCTGCAGAGCGCTGTCTTTGGTGAATTTTTGAAAATTATGTGTCCAAAATTTGGAAAAACTTCCTTTTAGGAAGTTGTAGATCTTTGAATTACCTTTATGGATATATGGATCGCCTCAATTGGAATCCCAAGCGAAAAGTTATGGCCAAATTACAAATAGTGCGCCAAAGCACATCTAAGGATTTTCTAAACCGGTCCGGCCTTTAATTTTTGGCGGTTTTCTGAGCTGCGGACTGGCCTAGTCTTTTTGTAGACCGGTCTGGCAGCGGGGCTAGGTTGGTTTTGAGCTTTTTTACAGCGTTTTTCACCCATTTTGCCCCAATTTCGACTGAAAACATCTACATACACCTAGAAACTTCTAGAGAGAGAAAGATAGCACTTTTGGGAGAGATTTAAAGGAATTCTCACCTACACATCTTCACCACAGAAAATCAAAGCTCTAAATCATCCAAATCTCTTTTTTCTTCACTATTTATCATCATCAACCTTGGTTATTTTCCATGGGAGCTCAAGCATGAGCTTTGGCGATGAGAATTGGAGTTTATGCTTCGTTGATTTGGGGATTTTCCATCTTTCTTCCTCATTTGGTCTACAAATTAAGGTAGATGTTCATATCTTTTTAAAACTCGATAATATGGTTTTATTTATCAAAAAATGAATGATTATATAGATATATGTTCAATATAAAGCACACGTCTCTTGTTATTGATTATACATGAATGTTTGAACCATGAATACATGAATAGGAGTAACTTGTGCCATCTAAACTCGATAATCATGCATCGTTTAATTTCTATGGGATGTCCTTCAGATGTATATATGATGATTTAATGAAAATGAACTAGCAAATGATTTTTGTCTACACCTAGGGACACGGATGGATGTTTAATAAAGTTTGTATGGCATATGTTGTTTCTAGTTTCATTTGAAGCATGAATTGTAAGTTATGCATTATTATTGTGTCAACCCAGCATTCTTGGCGATATTTTTGACAATCTCGGAGTACTCTCATGGCATATAGCATTTTATCTATTTCTTGGGAGGTTAATATCTCATATTTGTGCTAGTGGAGAACTTTCTATGCTCATATGAAATTGTTGATTATTATTCTCGAGAAATCGTCATTTATGTGGAATTTACTCTCGGCTATGTTATATGATGGGATGTTGCCCATGGTTATATATATATCTATTGTGGCCTTCCATTGGTGAAGGGGAATGAATGTGGTTAATACTTTCCGGGATGGAAATAAGTAGGGCGTGGTGCCCTTGGGTTAAAAATCCCTAAAACGCCGGAGGAGCAGTAAGTCGTCGGCTGTCTAGAGCCAGAGGTGAGAAGTCCAAAAATCTAGATAATGGCAAGACACTAATAATTTAGTTGATGAGACAATGATCTGTTAATGTGGTATTATTGGACTGTGATCCAGTTATTTATTATGTGTTGATATTCACCCGAGACGGTGAGGCCTTGTTTTGACCATATGCGGATTATTCTTTCGGGCGGTCAGGCCCAGTATTCTTGCCATGATTATGGATTGGCTCGGCTTTTATATCTCTCGACAAGGCTCGTTTATGATCTCGGGCAGATGGGCCTATATTATGATTTGTTCGGCTCTATACATGATTCGACGACTCAGCGCAATGGTTGACACAAGGAAGGTAACCTGCATTAGCATATGCATGCATTGTCTTATACAAGAATGGTTTTGAAATGAATATTCGATTAAAATGGTTTGTTAAAAAAATGATGAAATGTATTTTTAAACGTAATATCCCATGCTTTTCCCCCATACTGAGTTGTGAGCTCACCTTGCATTATAAAACATTACAATTACCTGGGAGTCCAATGAGGATGAAGAAGTGACAGGATGAAGAAGAGATTTGGACGAGCGAGGGACAAATTAGAAACTTTAAATATACTTCAACCGAAAATTAAACTTTAGGGACGAGCTAGCAAATTATCTCAAACTTCAGGATTCGTTTTTGCTATTTACCCACTTTACTGGCTGGCCCACTTGATTCCTCAACCAAATAATTACCAACTAACTAAAGAGGATTCTAACCGAATTTGTTAAATAAAATCGAGGGACCATATTTTGGGCAAGAAGCTATTTTCAGAAAAAGGCAAACCTTTTGTCCAAAATATCACCACCCATGTCAGTATCGTTAGAGGAACGAGAGAGAAAAAAGATCTCAAAACTTCCTTAGAGTATTTACAGTGGTATAAATTAGTCAGTAGATTTACTTTACATGCACGTATAGTAGTGTCTATCGGTAAGTGCAAATGGTAGATATAAGATTTACTAAATTTCTTACCATACGCATTTCTAATACACGTATGATGTTAAACGCAAATTAGAAATAGGTAAGAGTTCACGCATTTGTGAAATGCGTGCAAAGTAGTACCATCTCTCTCTCATTAGTGGTTCTAGTTTATGCTTATGGGGTGGCAGGCTTGGTCAGCGGAATTGTTGTCTTTAGTTACTTTATGCATATACGGATGTGGGAGGCTTCAATGGATTTACAAATGAGTGTCAGCTTCCCACGCACAAATATTATTTAGTTTAGTCCAGTATGTGTTAAATTCATGCATGGATTTTGTGTAAATTTTTACGCATTTCACAACAAAAACAGGAAAATATACAGTAAAAAAAAATGCCTTGAGATGCTACGGAAGACCCATGCGTGTGTCTTCCTACCTTATCACCAATACTATGCAAATTAAAGCTACTTTTTAATTTTGTATAGCATACAAATTTCCGACTAAAAAAAGGTATTAATTATTCATGTTACCAATAATTTGTGCATGTTCATTATTGGTCATATTACTCATGGGTCAATCTGCATCATGTTTCATTTAATAGGAACTAAAAAAATTGTGAGATAATTTTGTGGAGGGATAATTTAAAAAATATACACAGAAATAAGGAATCCATTAAGAAAACAAAATGTAGGCAGGTGAGAGTGAGAAGAGAGAAATGTTGAGTTGAATTTGAAGAGAGATTATTTGAAGGCATGCATGCATTTAATGAAAGAGCTAATGTAGAAAATGAAATGGAAAAGGCATTTAATTGGGGCATAGTAAAATTGGCAAATAATTAGTCATAATATACATAAAGGCTACAATTATTTTTATTAAAGAAGTCAACCCCCCCACCCCCCCCCCCCCCCCCCCCCCTCCCAAAACCAAACCCCCCGGGCCTCTTTTTAGATCCCCCTATTTACACACCAACTGATATTATTATGTATACTGTTCAATAAATATTCATGCTTGAGAATTGTTTATATTATACATGCTGTCATTTTTGTCAGTAACCAACAATTTTTTTTATTGTTTAAGTTTTTAATGTTTATGTCAATATGGCAAAAAACGTGAAGAATAAGGACGAGGTGAAGTTAAGCCAAGTAGCCTATCACTTTTGGGAGAAGATCTTTGGCCCGGTTCCTTAAAAACTAAGTATGGTTTTTTAAAGGACAGGAACCCTTGCTTTAAACATGGGTGTTTTAAAATGAGCTATATGGGTCCTTTTGATAAAAAATAAAATAAAAAATAAATGATTTGTGTGAGAAGTTGAAAAATAAGTTAAATGATGAGATGCTCTTCATTTTTTATGAGTAGATATCTTCAATTATTTTTTATTTTTTGTTGAATTTTTATTTCTTCCTTTCAACCAAAGAATTTTTT
Source organism: Lonicera japonica (assembly GCA_021464415.1). NCBI lineage: Eukaryota > Viridiplantae > Streptophyta > Magnoliopsida > Dipsacales > Caprifoliaceae > Lonicera > Lonicera japonica. Next base: position 130,096 of record JAKCWG010000852.1, read on the forward strand.
CCATAAAAATAATAATAATAAATAATAGGGTATCTCACCACATCCTTCAACTTATTCTATAACTTCTCACACAAATCAGTTATTTTTTCCATAAATTTTTATCTTATTATCAAATAAAATATTAATATTATAATGTGCACCAATATTTACTTTGAGACACCATTTTAGTAGTCGGTTAACACTGATTGCATCTATATACTCCTTATAGACACCATTAATTCTTTTTCAAAAGTAGTGTAAAAAAAGGAGATTTGATGAATATACGAAGGGGCTTTTCCAAAGATGTTTGCAAATTGCATTGAATCTTGAATGAGACTTAGATTCGTTTACATTAACAAGGCATAAATATTTTTGATATTTAAAAAAATATTTGTTTGACAGAGATGGAAAAGAAGAGCATATACATTCATATTCATAGAGTTTAAATAACAATTCCGCTGGGCCATTAAAGATAATAGAAGGCCTTGTCTCTCAATTGATTTTGGCCACTGTAATGTTTAAGCAACTATTTTTTTTTTCATTCTTTTTTTGGAATTTGTCTACAGTAAAGCACTTTAGGTAAATCAGTGAATTAAGAGGAGAGAGTCTACAGATGCCGAGTTTTTTTGTCCTGGTGTTAGAGAGCAGTCGAATTAGGCTATGGGTCTCAATTTTAGCAAAAAAAGTTGAGTCGGGGTTGAATGAGGCCGTGCCGATGGCATTAATTTTAAGACATTACAAAACGCCACTGTTTTATTTGGGTTCAAGTGTTTAATGATGTGTTAATATCCTAGCCACTGCTTTGTAATTAAGGGTCTATAATATTCTATTGTACCGTTAATGTTAAATTCACCACTTTACAGGAACCAAATCCCCGAGTTTTTTTTAGGAATATGCTTCTTTTCAAACTTATTTAGGCAAATAGGGGTGTTTTCATCTTATTTGTAGAAATGGGGTAAAGTAAAAAACGCTATCGTATATGGCGATTTTATGGTTAAAAACGCCATCACATCCGGCGTTTTTAAGCTTTTTGAAAAAAAAAAAAAAAAGAAAACTAAAATCGCTATTCATTATGGCGATTTTACCCATAAAAACGCCACTAAGAGTGGCGATTTTAAGCCAAAAAAAAAAAATAAAAAAATTATAAATTAAAAATCAATTTTCATTATGGCGATTTTATTCATAAAATTTAAGATACATAATTGGTACATAATGAATTTGTGTTTAATGTTAACCTTCTTTTTTTTTTTCTTGAAATAAAAACAACCCCTCCCATTATATATGTGATTTTAAGATATAAATGTGTATAATGTATGTATTTGTGATTCTTAGTATATAGATGTGTAGAATATGTGTATAATGTATGTATATAATTTTTTATAATATATGTGATTTAATATGTATATACATTATACACATATATTCTACACATCTATAATGTATGTATTTAAGAAACAAATTCTTAAAAAAAGAGGATTAAATCATATAACCATCTTGAAAAATACGAGTCCCAGGTTTTCAAGTTGAGAGACAAGTATATTACTCAAACCTTACACGAGCAAATTGGCACCTTGAAGGAGAGTTACAGTTTCCCCTCTTGGACCCCTATACAAAACCAATATTAATTCTAGGCAAAAGCACCTCCATATTCATGCGCAAACAATCCAGCCCATTTCCTCTTTATATGAATCAAAGATTGCAATTTTTAATTTGCAATAAAATTAAAAACTTAATTACCATCACGAGGTTTGATTCATTAATTATGAACATAATTCTTATTTATTTATTTATCTCTTAAAAAAAAAAAAAACCTAGATATGACATACTTTTGATTTAAAAAGAAATATATTGAACCAATATGTGTATTTACTTGTATAATAAAATTAAGTTTAACTACTATCTAACCATGTTTTGAATTGTCCAAAGAATAATGTTGAGCTTAAAATGGTTGGTTAATGGGAGGGGTTGTTTTTATTTCAAGAAAAAAAAAAAGAAGGTTTAACATTAAACACAAATTCATTATGTACCAATTATGTATCTTAAATTTTATGAATAAAATCGTCATAATGAAAATTGATTTTAAATTTTTTTAAAATTCTTTTAAAATTTTTTTTTAAAATTTTTTTTTTTTTTAAAGATGGCTTAAAATCGCCACTCTTAGTGGCGTTTTTATGGGTAAAATCGCCATAATGAATAGCGATTTTAGTTTTTTTTTTTTTTTTTTTTTTTTTCCAGAAAGCTTAAAAACGCCGGATGTGATGGCGTTTTTAACCATAAAATCGCCATATACAATGGCGTTTTTTACTTTACCTCATTTCTACAAATAAGATAAAAACACCCCTATTTGCCTAAATAAGTTTGAAAAGAAGTATATTCCTAAAAAAAACTCCAAATCCCCCCTTTCCATGCACTGAACCCATAAATAAGAATATACAATCTTATATTTTGGAAAGAAAGAGAAGTAGAGAGAGTAAGAGCTTACCTTCTTTGGTGCCGAAAACGAAGGCTATGGAGGACCGAGGCGTTAGTAGGCAATGGAGATGAGAAAGGAGGCGTCACCAATAGAGGGAGCGATGGGAGGCGAGGCGTCACTGGCAGAGGGCGTGGCCGAGAAGGCCTCTAGTGATGAATGATAGACACCATCTGTTTTGGTCTCTCATCAAAGGAATTTGTAAGAGGTAAAAAGGTTATAGGGGAGCAAAGTTAGAGAGGGGAAGAGGGGTTGAAAAGTTAGAAAGAGATATTGGGGTTGATTTGATTGCTCACATGGGTGAGAGGAGAAAAAAAGAGGTTATGTCTAGATGTGTACATCGAGATTAAGCTAGGAGAGAGAGATGTGTGAATATGGGTAAATATTATCTGTATATTATTAATGTGAGTTGATGTGATATCTTAATGTGTGTATAAAATTGATTTAATGGTGTAGAAACTAATATATACCATAATATATATGTTATTAACCATTGGATCAATAGGCTTTTAGAGAGAAAGTTTGGTCAGACTTAATGTTTTATAATATAGATATTGATATGGGATACATATGTTAAATCTTAATGTAATTAATTTAAATTTTGTTTTTGTCGGCATATCTTTTTTTTTCTAAACTGAGTGTGGTCCATTTTGGTTTGATGATCTACCTTTAGGCCAACCCATTGTATTAAAATATTTTATTATGTATCTTTTGCAAAAAATGTTGTTATATAATAGATTTTTTTTATTTTTTTAAAATATTAAAGTAAAAATAGAAAGAAATATATAAATACATTTAAACATTTAAGGATATATTGCTTGGGACCACAAACAAGGGAATTTTTTTTTATAAAGCACCCCCTCCTTTTATGGAAAATTCGGTGGGTCATAAGACTCAGCCTCACATAAATACTTTAATGAATTTGGATTAATAAAATGAAAAAAACAAAGGTAAAGAATTGAAGATGACAACAGCTGAATTGGCCAAACACGTCAAGTTTGTATATATCCACTTTTTCTCTTCAATTTCTTATCTACTTTTTTTTTCTCTCTCCCCTTTCTTTTAACAAAGAAACAAAAATTTATAGACAGCAATGCTCTTTCTTTCCTTTTTCTTTTATTATTTTTATTAACAAACTTAAATTATTATAAAGAGAAAAAAATGTTGTATTTGTAATTTGTGATATTCGAATTTTTAAGTCATATTACATTTTAAAGAAATTCCAAGATGCGGCTAAGTGATATAAAATTTTACAATAGTTTATTTTGGGGAATGACCACAAAGAGTGAAGTAGAGAGAGATTAATTCATAGGGTTAGCTAAGTTTATCACTGAGTTCTTGGAGGGAGTGATCTTTTTAACCAGAGATTCCCTATTCGATCCTTCCCAAGTGTAATTTTTTTGGGCCAACAACAAGTTTAGGCTTAGGTTCAGGTTCAGATCTACTAATAAAAATTAATTCTACATTCACTATGACATAAGAAAACTTCATTGAAAAAATAAGTAATAGAAATAGACCGTGTGAATTTGTTAACCAACAAAATCCATCTTTCCGCGAAGATAGTAAAATGCCGGGACCACCTCAAAAGTGAAAACTAAAAGCACAAACATATGCTCTATTTATAACACATTAATCCAAACTTACTCAAATTTCGTTAATTCCTAGTGAATCTGAAACGATCAAACACGTTAACTCCAAATGTAATCCAAATAAAAGAATGCAACTATACTCCAATAATATTTGTTATAAACATTACAATAATTAAATAAATTTGTACCATAATATTTGTACTTTATGGTCCTAATATAATAAATTGTTGTTAGAGGTGTTGACCTTGAAGGTCTTAATCTTATTTTGATAATAACAATAAATCAATCATGTGTAATTTAACATGTTCTTGATATAAGATTATAGATTTCTTATTTGGAAAATCAAGAATAGCATGATTGCTCAAAGGATGTTTGACAAGGATCATTCAATCAATATCTGATCAAGTCAACGAAGCATTGAACTAAAACCGATCTATCCGAATCAAGATCATTCTTCTACAAGCGTTGGACAAGTCAAAGAAAATCATTCTTATCACTCAAAAGCTAGCAATGCATTTCATGAAGCACAAAAGATCAAGGATCATATGCTAAAGCTTCAAAGGAAAAGCTTCAAGTGAAGAATCAATTTGAAGAAACAAATCGAAGCATTTGAAGACTCACCTATTGGGTAATTGAGTGTTTGCTTAGGATTAATGTAAAGTTTCTTAATTGATTGATTATATAGCTCAAACATATTCTTGCATCTTTTAAAGATTGATTCAAACTAGCTTAAAATTGAATTTATTTGAAAAACATCATTTTACAAAAATCGAGTTTCAAAATAAATTCATATTAATTTTAAATGATCATATTTTAAGCTATAATAAAAATTGGTATCTTAGAAATATATATTTGAGGTTCAAAAATCATTAGAATTTTATTTGGAACTAAATTATTAAATTGGAAAAATATTTTTATTTTTCGTTTAAAATTCGCTCAAATTTTGCCCAGTTTTTATCTAACGGTAAAATGGAGGCCTTCCCGAACTCCGATCATTTTGAAATTTTTACAGTAGTTAGACAGCATCTCTGAGCACATTTGACCAAAATTTGAGCATGATCCAACGGTCTAATTGTGAGAAATTAACAAAACAAAGTTGAATTTTTTTGTCAAAACTAGCTGTTGGAAAGTTTGAAAATGTGTACCTTGGAGCCAAAACCTCTCTTAATCATCCCCAACGGCCATATGGTTTTGCAAGCTATAAATATGATGTCTTAGACATGTTATAACACACTTGAATCATTCTACAAACTCATTTTACATATATACAAAGTTATTCAAGTATTCAATTCATTTCATTGATCAATCTTTCATTTTTGAGATATATACTTTGATCAATCTTGATAACTATAGTGTGAGCTTCAAATTGTATTCTATACACACTTGAGAGAGTTATTGTAAATTGGTGTGAATCACCAAACATTTGTATTCAAATTTGTGAGAGGTAAATCTCATAGGAAAAACAAGAAGGTAAATTCTTGTTTAGTTCTTGTGAAAGGTAAATTTCACAAGGTTAACAAGAGGGTATCTTGTGAGAGTATTGTGGTGTAGCAATACTTGTAGAGTGTGTGAGAAAACACTTGTAGAGGTTTGATCTTCACCCGGAAGGAGATCGGTTATAGTGGAAGTTCTCGGGGAACTAACCGAGCGCGGAGTAGGGGGAACAAGCCGAACCGTGTGGACAAAAAATCTTGGACTATCTTTCTAACTCAATCTCTTTATTTACTTGCTATATTATTGTTTGCTTGAGATTATTTATTTGCTTGATTGTTTATTTGATTGCATTCCTTGATAATTTGTTTTGTAAATTTGTTTTACTTAAACATTGTGAGAAAAGTTTTTAAATTCCGCATTAAGTTTTAAAAACCCTATTCACCCCCCTCTAGGTTATTTTTCGACCTACAAGAGGGATTAGAGTAGGCAAAAAATTTAAAATGGAGATTTTTGTAAGAATCCTAATGCTAATTTATAGTGTTTTATATTAGAATCTTAATGGAAATAAATAGAAATTATTAATACTTTTAAAAACTATTTGATTGCTTTAAAACCAAATAAAAGACGATTTATTTTTAAGATTTTAACTTTAAAAAAAAGAAAAAGAAAAAGAAGTAGAGTATGATTTAAAATTAGTTCCTAGCCAAAAGACCAAATATAGTATATAGGACTTTGAGTAAAATAATATTCCAAACCTAAAGACTAAATATATTAGGGTTTTAACTCAAAAAATATTAATAATTAAAGTAGCAGATTTTAGTTCCTAACCAAAAATACTATACTTTTTTAGTATAATTGATATTTCTAACCAAAATATTAAATAGAGTAGAATTTTAACTAAAAAGATAACAGAATACGAATTATTCCTTACCAATTCATAAAAAGTGAAAATCCACCCGGTCATTCACACTTTTATAATTATTAGTTTTTCTGCATGTGGTTTGCACGTGGTTTTAGTGCTTGACAAATTCATTAATTCCATTGAAAAATTAGTATGAAATAAAAATAATAATATATAAACAAAACATAGTATCAAGTGTAAAATTCAATCGATAATTATAAGAAAATCATATAATTTGTCGCCTTGAATTTTTTTAATACATAGGTGGCCAAGCAGATTCTTAATCAGATATATAATATAATAATATATTTTTACTAAGTTTTTAAAATTGGCAAAAAGTTAATTTTATTAAATGTATGTAGATTATTATGCACAGTATCAAACAATAATATAACACTCTTATAAATAATAGATTATAAAATAGAAAAAATAATAAAATGGTAAAAAATATTAATTTTAACACGTATATTTTATGGAGCCACGGCTAAAATATATTCATATATTTTTATTTAAACATGAAAATAATTATAAATAAACAAATAAGTTTTAGAATATCTAAATTAATATAAATTTAATTTATTATAATATTAAAAGGAATCAAGTATATATTGTACTGAATTAATAGCCCAGTGTATATATATAGCTTATTATTCCATTAATTCAACTTCCTTGAAAATTAAGTTGTTAGTATTGTTAGGAGAAGGAAATTAACAATAATTTTTTTTTTCTGGTTGTGGTTTCTTTTCACATCACTCTCTCTTATATATGCTAAGCTCTAATGGAATAAGTAGACATAAAATCCTGTAATACTCATCAACTATTTGATTGCAAATGCGCAATGTTACACTTATCATTTTCATTTACCGAATATTTAATACTAGATGGATTAATAGGTTGCAATAAAATATCCTATAAATGAAATTGTTAAGACTCATTAGTTATTGCCCAAGTCATCAATTGAACCACAAGTAGTGCAGCATCCCTTTTGCTTATTGCCCCCATCTTCAAACCCCCCACCCACCTCCCCCCCCCCCCCCCCCCCCCCCCAAAAAAAAAAAAAAAAAAAAAATAAAGCAGAGGAATAAAAAATTTCCGTCCCAAATAAAATTATACTATTTCACTAGCTAGTCAATTTTTTAATATATTAATTTCAATCTAAAATGAAAACTCAACAAAGTTTTGAAACTTAAAATTGCAAGAAAAAACCAGTAAAAATTAAAGGCTGTGTAATTTGTACCACAGTCAGATCATCATCAAATATAGTGCTCTCTCAACATAGTACAAATTATATCTAATACAAGAATCTATTGATTAGCATATATAGAGCTAGACTTATAATCCATTTGATTGTTCTCCAATTTACGTAAGTCTATTTTATTGTCCTCCAATTTATAAATTAGACAATTTAAAATTGCTAAATTCGTAAATTATCTAATTTAATCTTTTGGTTGTAAAAATGAACTAGGTGATATTTGCAAAACCCCATTAATCCGTCGGGTGATAGCTATTTTTGATAAAAATCAATTCCGAGTACAACTGTAAAACAAACTAACCTTGGCCGCCAATTAGAGTGCTTCACATTATTTCTCAAATTACTCTCTAATTTACTTATAAAATAATACTATACGATTCTTATAAAAACTAATGATAAGGGTTCTATTTATATAAATAGAATAAATTCAATGAGTCTATATATGATTGCGTAAAGCCAAAACTAAATTGAAAAAAGATAATACGAAACCAACTAAAGAAAAGATTCCTATGCACGAGTATAATTAAATTTTTAATAGAAGCAACATTTCTAACCAAACCATCAAATAAAGTAGATAGTGTTTTAACTAATTCATTCACACTTTTATGATTATCAATCTATTATAATGGTGATGTTTACTATTAATGTGGTAAGCAACTTTTTACATCTTTGCTTTTCTCTTTTTCCTAGATAGAGAAAAAGATGATTCCTCTCTCTGCTTCAACACCAGTTGCCAGCTTGCCTTGCTCTCGTTCCACCTCTATAATCATATATATCTTTCTTTGTTAACGTAATTGTCACGGCCGGCCAGCTGTATTATAACCCAAATCAGAGAGAGGATCCACATTTCACTTTAAGGCCACTATATGATGCGGATTGTACTTAATTAGTAGCCCATTATATATATAGCCTGTTATTCTATAAATTCAATTTCCTTAAAAAGAAGGAAGTTATGTTAGAAGAAGGGAAATTAACAATAATTCTTTCAACATTTCCAAAGTCACCACTGGTAACTTGGTAAATATGGAGCAGATGCTTTCCTATTAAAGAATATCCCAATGACAAACGCAAACACTTATTTTATTTTATTTTATTTTTTATTCGAGGCTTCATCCCCATGTGGTGTATGGATAAGATTTCGCACACTTAAACTAATTTTCGTTCCCAGTTGGTGCCTACCACTAGCCACGGCAGATTTGTTGTTATTGGGATTCGACTTAAAAAAGCTCCTAGTCAAACCCAGCAAGAACCCAAAGTGGACGTGCCACTAGTCCCTACTCGTGGTTATTATTTGTTTTTTTACAGGTTGTCGGTTTCTTTTCACATCACTCTCTTGCTATGCTTAGATGTTAAAATGAAGTAACATAAAATCT
>JAKCWG010000484.1:0-127759 GCA_021464415.1 Lonicera japonica
GAATATTAAAAACATCAAGTCATCCCATGATTCATCATCAAACCCCTTACAAAGCAACACAAAACAAGTGTCTTCAAACCAATAACTTTCGAACAAAAAATACACTTTACGAATTTGTATAATTGTATCCCTTGCCTTCGGGCATCACATCTTCTGTGCAGAACTTCCAAGCCGGGTCTTTTCTATTACCCATGCCTCCTTGCCCCGTCGATCCTTCACCACCATTTTTCACAAGTTTATAGAATATAACAATTAACAATATTAAATAATATATAAGTTATAAAAGATCCATCAAATAGAAGCCTTCAATATCTTTAAAATTAAAGAATTACAGTAAGAGCCATGGAAGGATCTCTAACAATAATGTGTTCCGAAAAACAGAGTAACCATTTCTTAAAAAAAAAAAAACAGAGAAACCACTAGTTTTTTTTTTAAAAAAAAAAAAAAAAGAGGGATAAACATGTGTTCAAAAACAAAAAGCAGGGAAACCATTTATTCGGTACCTCTAAGTCCGGAATCCGGATTAGTGAGGGCTGGAGGGATGGAGAGAGAGACGATCCGAGACTCCGAGTAGAGAGGGATGAAGAGAGAGACGATCCGAGACTCCGAGTAGAGACGGATGGAGAGAGAGACGATCCGAGACTCCGAGTAGAGAAGGATGGAGAGAGAGACGACCGGAGGTGAGCGGCGTAGGAGGTGAGCGGAGGTGAGGGAGGGGGTGATTTCTCAGCGGCGTGGAGGTAGAGAAAGGGAGGGATCTGAGTGTCGTAGGCTTGTTTACCCTTTATTATTAAATTTTACCTGAGGATTTTACTCATGCAAGTGTCATTTATTATAATGCTTTTTTTTTTTTAATCTTTGTATAAATGTGGATCATTCATATAATATTTTTTTTTAAAGAAAAAAAACACCTATACAAAGATGGGTCTTTTGTATAAAATTTTTAATTTAAAAAAAAAATTAATACAATAATGGGTTATTCATATAAATTTTTTTATTATTAAAAAAACCTATACAAGAGTGGGTCATTCGTATGAATCTTTGTTTTTAAACCCATCATTTGTATGCACTATTTTGTTATTTTTTTTTACCCTATCTGCTATGTTATGCTCTAAAATTTAACTAAGTGTATACTAAATTTGGCCTAAATTTCGCCAACTCCGCTGTGGATGCTCTAATAATAATAATAATAGAAAGTTAAAAAAAAAATAGAAAAGAAACAAAAAAAAGGTAAAACACACCGGTGAATGACTTGTAAGCCTCACACCCAAGACTCGTGCGAAGCTGTTTTTACCCCTAACTCGTACAACTTAGTTCGCTGCTCCTCCGCCTTGCCTCGCCTCGACTCGCGAGTCAAATCGTACAAGTCGCTCATTTTTTAAAACATTGTTTCTAACATAATACCATTTAGAATTATGTAAGGCGATAACCCAATTTCACATTAAGAAATAGCATAGAGCATATCAATAAAATATCATGATTTAACATACATAATCTAGAGCATACCTTTTTAACCAATTAGTCAAAGATTTCGTATTTTGTGTGATGGAAATGGCAGAGCTAAAAAACACGTAGCAACGTATAAGTCAAAACTCAAATATCAAGATAAGTGTTTATAGAGGAGGTATCATCCTTGTAGGAAATAGTCCTCCTTTGGTGAAATGAGCTCTGAGCTCAGTGGCCTTTGTATAAATAAGTTGAACACAGAGTTATGCCCAGATTACAAACGAATAACTCTCAGGCTAGTCTGCAAGGCTATGCTTATAGGTAAGAAGATCCTTTAATTATTGGTTTCCATATTGCACTAAGTAGGGGAGCTATGGTATCCTCTCCCAATCAAACTTATAAACAAATCTCATAGATAACTAGGAGGTATAAGATGTTAGGAAAACAAGGTCTGTCTTTAAAACTTGGTTGGTGTGTTGTTCAAAGTTCCTGGTCCAAGAAGTAAATGCTTCATATATATGATAAAAAAGGAAACTTTAAGTAGTTCTTGAGCCATTCCTTATCATCATAAACCCTGATGTTGCTTATCCTAGTATCCCAGTGCATTCAATGCATTTGGTGTGTATTTAATGAAGGTGATGGGAGGTTATGTCGTGAAGGCAGAGTTGATAGCAGCCATCCATGTTGTTTGTACTTATTTTGACATAGTGGTTGGTCAAAGACTTCCAGAGCTTACTGAAAGAGCTTTGGGGTTTCAGCTCCGAAGTTCGGTATGCGAAAAAATAATATCCAAATCGAATAAGTAAACCAGTGGGAGCTTTGGACCCACGTGGTGTTCAAGTAAGAGCTTTTAGGCCCTCCTTGCCATAGTAGACTTAACTATTGATGTGGGGCGGCCACAAGCCCTCTTGTGAATGGCTGAAGAATCAAGTAATTATTTTACTCTATCATACCTGTTTCCTAACATAATGTTGTAAAACTGCTTATACCATCCATTCCCTAGGAGACTGCTTCTAGCCACACAACGATTTCTTAAACGCTTACATAGTATTATACAAGCTTGCTTCTAATTTTATTTTATTTTGGAAATAATATTCAATTTAATAACCTATAAGCACATATATATATGCTTTCTTGTTGAACCAAAAATTATTTACAGAAAAAAATAATCAAATACAAAATGCAACACTAAATTAAAATATTAATAATTTTAGTTATAAAATATTATTTACTATCTTCAGATATTTAGCTGTAAAAAATAAAAATATTTAATTAATTAAAATGACCAGTTTTGCTCATTGAAAGGGGTTTATTAACTGGATAGTTGGCCATTTCCCTGACAAGATTTTGTCCACTTCGTCACTTGGGCACCACAACCCCCAACCAATCAGGCCCTTCCGCACTTCACGGTTTTGTTCTTCGTAGTTTCACAACTCACCTGTAAGTACCTAATGTCATTTACATGCATATAACAATCCTTCCCTATCATGGGAATCGACGCCCTCATCGTCATAACATACTCTGAGGAATTCTCTGTGATATCACATTATAATGACCCGACCTTCTCCATGGCCAAATGTTGTCTGCTTTAGCACTTGGGCACATGCTCAAGACAACCCCCGACAGCTAGGCTCCTCTGTACTTCACGGTTTTGATCTTGGCAAATGCACAACTCACCCCAAAAAAGGCTTCTTACCAATAAAGGTCTCTTCCATTAATGTAACTTATGTAAAAGATCGTGAGGTTTGAATCCTAACCAAATTAAAACGGAAAAATGATATATATATATATATATAACTTTGTTTGAAGGGAACTTTGTAATGTAAATATATATATATATATGCATTACACACATTTATATAAAGGGAGGACCTAATGCCGGAGTATTAAATTATCTCTAAAGCAATTCTAGTTTACTTTTTTGTTTCGAATTATGATGGACAAAATAGGCCCTTAAAATGCAATTACAAAATCTACAAAACCTTTCCTTATTCGTACCTTTCGTTTTGTGCCTTTACTTTGTCGCTACCTTTTCCCATTCACCTGTGACTTTCAACAAAGCAACAAAACAAATAAGAAGCTTGGATTCATTGGAAGTTTATTTGAACACAAATTGCTATTGATTTTCTCAGGGTTAGTTTTCATGAAAAAAATTATTGTATAAGGATGGATATCATTGTTGTGCTAAGATACCGCTAGAACAAGCCTTAGCACAAGCGTAGGATCGATCGGACAATTATGCATACAATAATTAAAGAAACAAGCACTAATGATATTCAAGCAATACGAAAAATAAGAGACTAAAGAAGAAAACAACTAACCAAGCACGCAAGCAATTAGGTGGTGTCGACAAAACCGCCACTAATCCACCAGGTGATAGCTATTATTGATGAGGCCAATTCTGAGTACAACGTACAAAACAAACCCTAGCCACCAATTAGAGCTCTCAATATTATCTCTCAAATATACTCTCTAATCTAGTTAGTAAATAATATAACACAACTCATGAATTAAACCTATGACAAGGGGTCTATTTATAGAGTATAAATCATATGGTCTAGGATTGCACAAAGCCAAATCCTACTACAAATTGGATAATACAAATCCAATTAGGATTTGGACAATACAAAGCCAATTAAGAATTGGACAATATAAAACCTAATAGGAACATGATTCCTATACAGAGCCAAATCTTCAATTCTCCACCTTGGCGATGTTCTACAAGACCCCAATGCACTACACCATGATCAATTCATCGAATAAGACCCTATCACCCCTGTCGATCCCTTAGGACCACCGCCCCCCTGAGGGACATCAACACCGAAGGACATTGACCAACGTCGAGCAATGCTCAAACTTGGCCAACGGGACAACCCTTGTCAACATATTTGCCGGATTATCTTTGGTGCATATCTTAACCAGATTTACAACACCGTTTTCAATAATTTCCCAGATGAAATGATATCGGACATCAATATGCTTGGTTCTTCTATGATAAACTTGATTATTCGCTAAGTGAATTGCACTCTAACTATCATAGTGCACCACCACTTTTTCTGGCTTCAAACCAAGATCACTAACTAAACTACGGAGCCATACAGCCTCTTTGAACGCCTCTGTTACAGCAATATATTCCGCCTCCGTTGTAAACAACGCTACCACACTTTGAATCATCGACCTTCAACTCAATGGACCGCTACCCAATGTAAACACATAACCCGTAGTTGATCTCCGCTTGTCTAGGTCGCCGGCGTAATCTGAATCCACAAAACCCTCAATAGTTGAAATTTCAAAATTTTTAAATACCAACCCTTTGTCCATCGTACCTCGTAGATATCGTAGAACCCACTTAACGGCTTGCCAATGCAGTTTTCCAGGATTCACCATATACCTACTAACAATGCTCACGGCTTTAGCAATGTCCGGTCGAGTGCATACTATGGCATACATCAAACTCCCAACCGCACTTGCATAAGGAATTTGAGCATGTACTCCACCTTTTTCTCGGAGCTAGGAGCCATCGTTGCCGATAGTTTCAAGTGCGGTGCTAACGGGACACTCACCGGCTTTGAGTTTTTCATCCCGAATCGAACAACCACTTTTTCAAGGTATTGTCTTTGTGTAAGACACAATTGTCCCCTCTTCCTATCTCGCACGATCTCCATCCCCAAAATTTTTCACGCTCCACCCAAATCTTTCATCTCAAACTCCTTGCTTAACTGAGCTTTCAATACGTCGATCTCCACCAAGCTCCGAGAAGCAATGAGCATATCGTCAACGTATAGGAGTAAATAGATGAAATTAGGGATGTTTTTGGTTTCGATCGGGGTAGAGATTGGGGTACCCCAAACCCTCCCCAAACTTTATATTTCGGTTTCGGTTCGGTTCGATTTCGGTTTTCTTATCTATGGAACCCAAACCCTCCCCAAATTATTCGGTTTCGGTTTGGTTCGGTCTCATTCGGGTTTTTTTATTTTACTAATACTTTAATTAAAAACTACATTAAAAAAAGCACTAAAATTGCACTTAAACTACACTAAATGCCCTGATACTTTATCGAAGATGGTGACTGAGCCTTAGCCTGAAACTAAACTAAATTACACTAAATTGCACTTAAACTAAACTACCCACTCCTGTTACTCTGCTAGTCCTCCTGCTATAAGCATTGTCCTGCAGCTCTCTTGTCCACATATATATATAAGCATTGTTTTGCTGCTATCTTGCCCACACATATATATAAACACACACACGCACAAATATATATTTACACACATATATATACACACACGCATATATATACACACAGATCTGACTACATTGTGAAAAAAAAAATTGTAATAGCTAATTAGCTATAAGTTGATCTTAACAAACCTAAGCTGAGGATGAGGTCGGTGTGGCGCCGTGGCGGTGTGTAGCGGAAGTGCGAAAGTCAGTAGCTTGAGAGAGATGTTGGCTGGGGAGGGGGGAGTAGTTGCAGTGTGCGGCGCATATGGGAGAATGTGAAAAGAATTAGGTCTTTTATTACCTTTAGTCTTTTAAAATTAAATGGTTCTGGCAGCAGTGGATATTGACTATTGAGTAAGCTTTTTCCTCTTTTTTTTTAAGTTTCAGGGAATTCGGTCTAATTTGGTTGTCCCAAAAACCGAACCGAACCGAACCGACCCGAATCATTCGATTTCGGTTTTTGATTTCGGTTTCGGGTTTTTTTTCGGTTCGGATAATTTCGGATTATGACGGATCAGTTCGGTTCGTTCGTTCGGTTTTTGAATTTCTGACAACACCCCTAGATGAAATTGCCAGATTTGAGCCTTTTGAAGTAAACACAATGATCAAACTCGCTCCGAGTAAACTTCTGCGCGATCATGAACGTGTCAAACCTCTTGTACCATTGATACGGGGACTGTTTCAATCCGTACAACGACTTTTGAAGTTTACACACACTATTTTCCTTGCCAACAACTTTGAATCCCTCCGACTGAGAAATATAAATCTCTTCCTCTAGGTCCCCATGCAAGAACGCAGTTTTGACATCGAGTTGTTCAAGTTCGAGATCAAATTCCGCCACCATAGCCAACAATGCTCGGATCGAGGTGTGCTTCATAACCGGAGAGAACACTTCATTATAATCCACCCCTTCCTTTTGCACATAACCCTTGGCTACCAACCTTGCCTTAAAACGAACACCGGACCCTAGAACCCCGTCTTTCTTAGTGAAAACCCACTCTTTCTTAGTGAAAACCCACTTGCACCCGATAGGTTTCTTCCCCTTCGGCAAATCGCATAGTTCCCAAGTTTGGTTTTTTCTAAGAGACTCCATCTCATCCTCCATAGCCGCTTTTCACTTCGCATTCTCGCTAGAATCCATAGCTTCCCGATACGAAGTCGGCTCATCCCCATAACCTACTAATGCGCATGCCACCATGTCTTCATACCCATATCGAACCGGTGCACGTCGAACCCTAGGCTCCCTTTCATTAGCCAAAAACGGTATTATTTGTTGTTAACCCGAATCCTCACTGGGAGTCATCTTTTTCTCATTGGACTCATCCACCGAATCCGTAACCCGAGTATTAACTGGAGTAGTCACTTCCGTTTCCACCACTATTTCGCTCGCCTTGTTCTCCTTTTCAACCGGAATTGGAGAACCACCGTTTATCGACGAGGTCATCTTGAACATAAACGCCTCGTCAAACGTCACATCCCTACTAATCACAATCTTTTTGCTTTGAAGACACCATAATTTGTAACTTTTAACCCCATCACAAGAGCCTAAGAATATTGCCTTACGAGCCCTAGGGTCAATTTTCTCATCACGAACATGATAATAAGTCGGACAGCAAAAAATGAGAATGTTGTCGTAACTAGCATGAGATCTGGTCCACACCTCCATAGGTGTTTTGTATTCTACTCCCGAGCATGGCAAATGATTAACCAAGAACGTAGCATAGGATACGGCTTCAGCCCAAAACCGCTTATCCAATTTGGCGTTGGAAAGCATACACCGCACCTTTTCAAGGAGCGTACGATACATCCTCTCCACTATTCCGTTCTGTTGAGGTTTACCCTTGACCGTGAAGTGGCGAATGATACCTTCTCGTTGGTAGAAATCCTTAAAAGGATCACAAGTGTACTCCCCGCAGTTGTCTGATTTGAGCACTTTAACTTTTCTACCAATCTGATTTTCAACCATTGCCTTCCACTTTAAGAACACATCAAAGACCTGGTCTTTATGTTTCATGAGATAAACCCAAGTTCTCCTTGAGTAATCATTAACAAAAGTCATAAAGTAATAATTTTCACCCAAGGATTGAGTCTTTGTCGGCCCTCAGATATCCGTATGCACGTAATCAAGTGCTCCTTTCGTGCAATGTACTACTGTCCCAAAATTTACCCGAGTCTATTTTCTAAGCACACAATGCTCACAAAATTCTAGTTTGCAGCTTTTCGCACCTTCAAGTAACCCTTGCTTACTCAACACCGTCATATCCTTCTCGCCAGCATGACCCAATTGCATATGCCATAACCTTATCGTGTCAATCTCTTCAGTTATAACCGAAGTAAACCCAGTCACTGTGCTTCCTTGAAGAAAATAGAGATTACCCTTAATCTTTTCTCGCATCACAACCATAGCCCCGAAGAGAACTTTCAAGTTTCCACCCTCGAGTATTACACGATTCCCATTGGAATCAAGAACCCCTAAAGAGATCAAATTTTTCTTCAGATCAGGAACATACCAGACATCACCAAGAGTACGTACTACCCTGTCGTGCATCTTTAGCCGGATCGTACCAATCCCCATCATTTTACACGCATGGTTGTTACCCACTAAAACCTTGCTTCCGTCAATCTCGGTGAAGGTATGAAACAATTCCCGGTTTGGGCACATGTGATACGAGCACCCACTATCCAAGATCCACTCGCTCGAAGAGCTAACCTGTGTAGTCACAACCAACATACTCTCGAAGTCCTCATCTTTTGGTGCCGCTACTGCGTTCGCATTCTCCACCGCACCTTTATTATCTCCACCACCATTGGTTCTATTTGGACACTCCCGACGCACGTGTCCAGATTTCTTGCACTTGTGACAAATTATCTTACTCTTGTCAGCCGGTCCTAGAGATTTCGATCGCGACTTTCCCCGATTTTCCTGCTTCTTCTCATCGCTTCTCCCCCTAATGAATAGCGCATCTGAGTTGGATTATCCTCTCTCCTTCAAGCTTTTTTCATTAGCCAAGACGGTCGACGATACCAAATCGTAGGTCATCTTTTCCTTCCCATGAATAAGTGTGGTGGTTAGATGATCATAGGATTCCAGGAGCGAATTAAGAAGCAAAATCGCCTTGTCCTCATCATCAATCTCGACGTCTAACCCCTGCAAATCTGAGATTATCTTGTTGAACCAGTCAAGATGATTGTTCATGGATGTACCCCTCGAAAACTTATACCAGAATAGCTTCTTCTTCAAGTACAGACGATTCTCGATACTATTCGTCATATACTGATCCTCGAGCTTCTTCCAAATTATCGAGGCAGATGTTTCACGCATCACATAGTACATCACGTTTGGAGCAAGGTGTAAACGAATTATACTACATGCCTGCCTATCGTTCTCAGCCCAATCGGCGTCGGATCACTCATCAGGCTTAACTTTATTCCCCAATAATGCTCTGTGCAAACCTTGTTGGACAAGGATGTCGGACATCTGACACTGCCACATCGCAAAGTCCGTCTTCTTCCCATCAAATCTCTATATATCAAATTTGACCGTAGCCGTCACTTTAGGAGTAGATGCCCCCTTCAAAGGTGGTGTATCTACTGCCTTGGCACTCCCTTCCGATGTACCAACAGTTGACATCTCTAACTATGACACAATTATCCCAAGGAGTAAACCTTCCTCTGATACCAAAATTGTTGTGCTAAGATACCGCTAGAACAAGCCTTAGCACAAGCATAGGACCGACCGGACAATTATGCGTACAATAATTAAAGAAACAATCACTAATGATATTCAAGCAATAAGAAAAACAAGAGACTAAAGAATAAAACAACTAACCAAGCGCGCAAGCAATTAGGTGGTGTCGACAAAACCGCCACTAATCCACCGAGTGATAGCTATTATTGATGAGACCAATTCTGAGTACAACGTACAAAACAAACCCTAGCCACCAATTAGAGCTCTCAATATTATCTCTCAAATATACTTTCTGATCTAGCTAGTAAATAATATAACACAACTCATGAATCAAACATATGACAAGGGGTCTATTTATAGAGTATAAATCCTATGGTCTAGGATTGCACAAAGCCAAATCCTACTACAAATTGGATAATACAAATCCAATTAGGATTTGGACAATACAAAGCCAATTAAGAATTGGACAATATAAAACCTAATAGGAACAGGATTCCTATACATAGCCAAATCTTCAATCATATCTCTTTGTTTGATTTTATTAGGGTTTATAGATTAAACATGATAAATTACAGCATTGATTTCCCAGGTGATTAAAATAAGATTGTTTTTTATAATGCATAATACGATTATTAGCTTCTATTGTTTAATCTTATTTCTGAAAAATTTAAAAATTAGATAATTATCATGGATTTGCAACCTCGAGAAATGGATATTCATGATTAGAGTAATGAAATGGTTCAACAACTTGGGATGGTATACCAAAATCGGGAAGAATTGTTTGCTGGTCCTAAGAAATTTTACTTGATTCAAAGTTATGTGATATCAAGCAAAAGCTCGAGAAAAGACAGATACATCAATAATTGTTGCAATATAGGAGGTTGTTATCGAGATAGGCATAATATTTTGACAAAAGAAAAGGAAAGGATAATGAGAACTCACCTCATAAATTATCCATTTGAAGTTGAAGGTAAAAACACAAGCGATGGTGTTTGGAATCTTAAGAAATAAATAGTTTACATAACCTCAAACCATTTAAGGACATGTTTGGACACCTAACATGTCATAATCATTAGAGGAAGAGATCAAAGATATTCATGAAATGTCTTTATTAGGGATTACACCATGTCAAATTTTGTCCTCAAAAAAACAAAGGAATTATTCTCCATAAAGAAAGATCCGTCAAAGTTTGAGATTATGAAGACAAATTAACTTCATAGTACTTATAAAGGGATTTGACATAACTATTATACATGTTAAATTAAGACAAGTGCTCATATTCTTAGCCTTGATCATGTTGGAAGCACAATGAACAATGTGGTGAGTTTTTATTCCTCTTTGCATATAATGCCATCTCTATATTGCTAAAAGTTTAAGGGAAGAAGTTGTAATAATTTGCAATATGTTCTATTGAACTGATGACAACCTATTTCGCTGGGAGGACCCAACCCATAACAGCATAACCATTGAACATGAAGAATCCTTAGGGCATTAGAAAACCTGAAAAACGCAAACATAAATGAATAAAGGTCTAATAGGGGAAGAAAAGGGATATAGGCCCTATAGAAGGTTCATTCGACATTGCCTAAGTCTTATGACATATGGCGTGTCATGCGGTAAATCTTGGCCATCACCCTATGTCATGATAAGCGTACTTGTAGATATTATCTTCACTTGACCTACCGCACGACATTAGCAGTATCATACAATTAAACTATTTCGGGTCCTATAAATAAAATTTAAATTTGGCCAAAAGAAGAAGAAGAAAAAAAAAGGGAAAACAATTTTTAGGAAACAAAAATGGCCGAAGGTTGCACAATCTTCGCTGTAAAAACTTAGATCGAGATTTCTCCACTTGTGATGTTCCCTTGCATTTTGTCCTTTGAAAAGCAAATTAAGATAACAAAGTCCTAAAAAGAATTCAATATTTTGTTCCCCTACACCTTATCCCCCTATGAAAAAAGCAACTAAAAAGGAAAGAGATTCCTTAAGAATTCTCCAAAAAAAAAGATAGAGATTTTTAAAATCAAGAAAGAGGAAAGTCGAGATTCACCCTTGATGAAATATAATTCCTTCTCGACGGTTCCCTCTAGGACTCTTTGTACACCCAAATCAAAGCCAATTAGGCCAGGCCACAAGTTTAAGTTACAGCTTCATTTGACCCTATACAATATAAATGAATTGCACAACCAAGTAATAAGGGATCACTTTGGTTCTATATAACCGAGCCAATTAAAGCTAAGATTTTTCAGTGGGTTTTTCAATTTTGACAGCTGACTACGCTCAAAAAGTGCGAAGTATTACGCTCAAGTGCAAGCGGTCAAGTTATTGTATACTTGGGGAAGTCCAAGGTCGAACTACAGGGAAAGTAAAGGACCTATTTCTTTTAGTTATCTCTCTTAGGGGAAGAAAGGAACAAAAAATGAAAAGATGATTGAAATGAGGAATAGGAAAGGAAAAATGAAACTAAATGAAACTATTAACTAAATTAAACTAAAACTAAAAGCAAATATATTCCTAGGGTGCAAAATTAAAGGGAATCCACGAGCGCAAGTTTTTTACCTACAAGGCTTCCTAAATATACTATGGGAGCATGCAATTGAACTAAAAATAAATAAATTAAATAAAACAGCATACTAACAAAGCAAAATAGAATATTAAACAAACTTAAACCAACAAGAAATAAATATTAAGGGTATCCATAACTAGGGAGTACGAAACTAGTCCAATCGGGTAATCTAAATCTAAATCTAAATAGGATTTTTTACTAAAGTTCAGCTCTAGACCTTCCAACCATCCAATTATATTGCTACTACAAGTATATCATAGCCCATGCATGACAAAGACTATATAGACAAGCTTTGAGCAACATAATTCGATAGTGAAGCCTTTTGACTTTGAAAAAGTCTAATTTGAAACCTAGTATTGTTAGTACGTGACAAAAATAATCCAAGTTGATTAAAATTTTCAAAAATCATTAGCTTAACACTCTCTTAAGGTTTGAATATGTTTGAACGTGATTCAAATCAAATCCGTCTTAAAAAGAATACCGAAAGTCAAAACTAGCACTTTTTCGACACTTACGTGAATAAATACCAAAACAGCACAAAATCAGCCAATTCACTTAAGAAACTAACCCAACTAATCAGAGTATAAAGACCATCCTCAATTTATCCACGTTAGGGTTTTGGTTCAAAAATCTGTAAATTGACGTTTTACGGTTCTTAATCAAATAGAATTTTTGAGCTAACTTATGAAAACATGTTTTTTAAGCATGCAAAGCTAATAAAATACTCATACATTCAGTAGGTGATCTATAACCAATGGAAAAATCATATTCAAACATAAATTGGATTACATTCAAAGATTAAGTTCGCATCTTTCACTACGAACCCCTAACTAACGATTTAACTAGACATATTCAAATTAAACAAGAAAACAAGAATATAAACCATGAATAACATTAAAAAATATCTAATAACATAGAAAATCAAATTTGAAAACTTTTGGCTTTGGAATTTTTCAATTCCGATTTAAAACGAAGATTTTATGCTTAAAACGGTAAACAAACTCAAAACGGACATAAAGTGAAGAATTTCGACTAAAATCCTAAAAATTTTAGAAAATCAGATTACATATGATGAACAATGAATCACATACAAATAGCATTGAAAAACAATAAACCATTTGAATATAGAACGAGAAATAAGCATAAATCGATGAAAAATCGAAAAATCGACAAAACGGGTTTATAACACTAGAACCAGCCCCTAAAACGAGGGTTTAGGGTTAATTCCATAATATATAAGAACCCTAACAACTAATCTATAAATATCTAAGCAAACAAATAATTAAAAGTAATCAAGTTGAAGAAATTAGAAAACTAGGGTTTACGTGGATGAAGAACAATAATTGCAATTGAAACTTGATATAATGATGAATTGAATCTTAATTACACCAATATTTCAGCCTCAATATGCCATAAATAAACTAAACTAACAATTATTTTAAAGAAAGAATAAAGAAAACTCTCAAAGTTCAATTGATAGATAATCGTAAAAATTCCTAGAAAGTTGCGGTGCTCTTAGCTCTTTGTTCTATCGTAATATGACTACTGCGTTACCCTAAAATATGAGATATATGGTCTTTTATATGTCTCACAAGTGTCTAGGGTCATGGGTTAAATAATCCTTGAAGAAACTCGTCGAAAAGAGCCAAAAACCGAAAACAGGCCAAAAAACCAAGTGGGGATCGATCCTCAACATGTAAGGATCGATCCTAGAGTGGGGATCGATCCTCATATTTTATTTTATTTTTCATTTGGTTGCTTCTTCTTTTGCTCATAACTTTTTGCTCTGAACTCCGATTGACGCACCATTTTTGCCTACACGTTGGTATTTTAATTCTCTGCAACTTTTATTTATGTAAATTTATTTAAATTTTTATTGTAGAAAAACTTTGATCAGCTTCAACCTCGGGCTTTTTATGACAGTTCTCGATTTTGCTCGAAAATTTCTAGAATTAATTTGATTGAGCTTCTTTCCTCTTGGGATCGCCCTTGGACACTTGCATTCACTTTATTCATGCTTGGGGACTTCCTATTCTCTTCTTGCTAGCCCTTTTAGGGTAGTTTGAGGAGTTTTCCTCGCCTCGGGCTTCGGAATGGGTATTGACTTGTTCTTTGGGCCTTCTTCTTGCACTTTTTCGCTTTTAACCTTCTATCTTGCATACAACTTCAGTTGCTTAACCACTTTAGGCCTGCAAAATGGATTAGTAACACAGAAATACAATGCAATGCCTTCTTTTCATGCTTAAACTGAATTCACATATAATTTTTGATTTTATATGGTAATTAGAAGCTAATTGAGCCTTGTTTAGGGGATTAGAAATGCAATTTCTGGGCTCAATCACTAGCTTCATCTAGCGCTATACAATCGAAGTGAATTGCTTCACCTCATTTTATAAAACCTACTAATAAGGAACGGCCCTGGTTCTACACAACCGAGTAATAATGGTTCACTTCGGTTATTTAACCAAGCCAAAGCTAAGATTTTCTAGTGGGTCTTTCAATTTTGACAGCTTCCTCCGGCCATATACAACTGAAATGAATTACATAATCTCGGTTGTATATAATTAAATAATAAGGAACGACCTCGATTTTATACAACCAACCAAAGCTAAGATTTTTCGATGGGTAATCCAATTTTTACAGCCTCATTCGGCCCTATACAATTGAAGTGAATTAAACAACCTCAGTTCTATACGACGAGTAATAAGGAATGTCCTTGATTCTATATAACCGAGATTACTAAATATTAATTAACATAAAATTACATAGTAGAGTGGTGGGAGTGTTACTAAGACGAAAATAGTATTTGGGGAGTGTCATAGAAGTATGAAGTGTTATAAAGTGATACTCACTGAGTATAAGTAGTGCCACGCTAAATTTATATATACATAGGACTTGCTAATGGGTAAGATTTATATATATATACTTGATGGCACGGTATATTAAATAAGAATTGATAATAAGATAAAAAGGAGTAACGTGTGATAATCTAAATCAAGAAACTTTGGTTCAATATATCTTCATGCTAGAAAAACTAAAAGTAGACCGGATTGGACTGACTTGTTTTTAATTTTTAAATAATCTTTTAATCATATTTTTTGATCTTATTTTGATCTTGACAAAATAAATTTTTAACAAATTAAACTCAAGGCCATGTGTGAAAATAATTCAATCACGTCTGTTGGTATGATTTGAAAATAGTTCAAAAATTTGATTGATATATTGTGAATACTCCTAAAAACGACATACTGAGATGACCAATAATGTACGAACACATAAAGTACATCCTTAAATGTTACTTAATAATTATTATTATTATTTTTTTACATAATTCTATAGTCATGATGGATCTCGTTTAATTGATCTTGATTAAGTAGTTGATTTTAAATATTAAATATTAAATTTTGAATTTTTTATTTTAAGTTATGACATTTTTAATGTAAAAAAATGATTGGTGTGTGAGAGTTTATTGTGTGTATATTATTAGTGTTAAATGTTACTCAATATTTTTTCTTATTAGTGTTAAATGATCTTGTTTAATTGATCTTGATTAGTAGATTTAAATATTAATTTTTTATTAAATTTCTTGATTAGTAGAGTTTAAATATTAAATTTTGAATTTTTTTTAATTTAAGATGAATCTTGTTTAATTGTTCTTGATTAGTATATTTAAATATTAATTTTTTATTAAATTTCTCGATTAGTAGAGTTTAAATATTAAATTTTTAATTTTTAATTTTAAGTTATGGCATTTTTAATGTAAAAAATTTATTGGTGTGTGAGAGTTTACTTTGTGTATATATTATTGCTATTAAATGTTAATCAATAATTTTTATTTTTTTTTACATAATTCTATAGTCATGATGGATCTTGTTTGATTGACCTTGATTAGTATATTTTAAATATTAAATTTTTATTAAATTTTAAATTTTTTATTTTGAGTTATGGCATTTTTAATATAGAAAAAATTATTAGTGTGTAGGAATTTATTGCATGTATATTATTGGTGTTAGTGTTTTAACTTTGATGTGATATCTTGATGTGTGTATAAAACTCATCCAAAAGTGTAGAGTTAATGCACAACATAACATGTATATTTTTAATCATTAGATTCTTATACTTTTTGAAAATAAATTTAGTCAAACTTGATATTTTATAATATAGATAGATTTAACTATGGAACCAACCACCTCTTACTTTAATTTCTTGTGGCTATTATAAAAGATATATATATAGAGCTCTTCTCTTAAGAACCGTCACATTCATTTCGAGGGGATAAACGGATGAATTTTTTTTATAAAACTTGGTGGAGATTATCTCTATAATGAGTAGATCATCTCCACTAAATTTCATAAAAAAATTTAATCAGGAAGTAGGTTAACTGAAACATTGATATACATGCGCATTTCTAAACGTTGAAATTTTAGATTTTTTGTTAACCCACTTCTTATTTGATTTTTTTGATGAAATTTGGTGGGGATAATCTAATTGTTATAGAGATTATTATTACCAAGTTTCATGAAAAAATTCGTCTATTTACTCCCCAAAATGGACGATCTTTAAGTTAACTAATTTAATGACAATCCTTAAGGGAAAGAGAGTGTGTATATATGTTATAGGACATGTGGGGTAGTAAATATATAAACATGTGAAAGTTGACAAGGAAATGTATGCAAGCACGGGCGTAGTCAGGAATTAAAAATGACCCGGGCTAAGAATTAAACAATAATAACGTTAAAATATAACAAATTAAAATGCAAATATAATATATTTAAATACATACAAAAGATACTAACTTTTTATATACGTCGGAGGTGTAGATATGAAATATTCAAAAATATACAAAAAATATAATAATTTTCCCTTATATCTAGCTATGTATGTGGTAAATGAATAGATAAAATTTTAATAAATGTAGAGTAATAATATTAAAAAGAATGAGGTGGGCTATACATATATATATATATATATTTATATATATTTAAAAATAAAATTTAAACCTACTACTAAAAAAAATTGAAAAAATTAAACCCGAACTACAGTCTGAGATAACTAAGGCATAGCTATACCCCTGTATGCATGCATACTCGCACGTAGATTTATTTGTGCTGCTCAAGTCTAAAGTCAAGAACAAATATATTCTTCTTGAATATTGGAATAATTAATAAATGTGCGGAGAAACACAACCAGTGTGGGACGAACCCACTTTATACTTTCCTTTTGAATATTATAAATATATTATAATTAGACAAGTGTAGGGGCAATAATTAAGCAATTGAAAGGAAGTTGACTAGGAAAATATATTTGCAAGCATGCATGCAAATCAGAAGTGTCGTGATTTTTAATTAGAGAAATTTTATATGGCTCAAAAAATATTTAATTTGAATTAATTATTTAATTTTATATGGTCATGAGGATTGGTCGTGACCATTTTTTAGACCCTCAATCAAATTCTAAAGGATATCCTCTTTTAAATAAATGATCTAATTTAAAAACAAACTAATTTTATTTGAATAATAAGAGTACTTACATACTATTAGAAAGTTGCAATTACGAATTAAAGTGTTTACAAGATTCATCTCCAAATGTAAGAGTTTACACGGCGCCAAAAACATGACAACCAATTATTCAAGCACCTAAATATTTCATCTCCAGCCTTTATGTGCATTTTATCTTCCAGAAAGCTTCTTGATGCTCCAAAGCAGTACAACATGCACTTGGAAAGTTGTGCTTTTTCTTTTTGGAAAATTGCATCATTAACTAGAAAGCTTTTTTTGTTTTTTTTTAATATACATTTACAACTAAATTAATTTTGGTGTCTTTTTTAATTTTTGGATTCCGGGTGGTCGCCCTATCCGAGAATTGGCTTTGGTGATCATCTTATATTGTTTAAAATGTTGGGTTCATCTCACAGTCATCCTTATTTAAATATGTTACTTTTATCCTTAATCTTAATCTTAAACAAAAGTTATATTAGCGTTAAATATTTTTTTTTATTTTTAAAAGGTAAAATTATTAATATTAAACTTGTCCTTCATTAAAAAAATTCTAGCTCCACTCTTATATACGAGTAATCATCAAATTAAAAAATATTAATCTTGTGTACCTGATTAATATATTCATGTAAAAAACTCTTATAGTTTCATATGATCTTCTATTTGGTTAGTTCAATAAAGTAATAACTAAATATTGTCTTCTTAGAAAATACAATTAAGCTAGTCAAAACCAACTCTCAACTGTCATCTTAAAAAGTGTAAGTGTCAAAAGTAAAGGATTATTTTGTTTATATCCGCTAAATTTAGCAGTCCATCCACCCTACAAAAAGTGATATTTTTCAGTTATAAATTTTATAAAAAATAGTCTTGTAAGTTTACTCAATTAAATTATTTATTACTATATATGTATTTAAAGAAATATAATGTGCCCAAGATTCCCCTATCTTCCCTATTCTATTAAAATCTTAATTAAACCCCGCACATCTATAAACAAATTAGACGTTCATATATATATATATAAAGGATCTAATGGACCAATTTTTTTATCTTTAAATACGGACCAACTATTTTGAAAGAGTAAACTGATAATTTTTTTAATGAAACTTGATAAAAATGATCTTCATGATTAGTAGTAGATCGTCTCCAACACCACCAAATTACATTAAAAAATTCAACCGAAAAGTAGGATAACTAAAAATTTGATATATATGTGCATTTATGGCCGATAAAATTTTAGATATTTAGCTAGCCCACTTTCGGGTTGAATTTTTCGATGAAATTAAGTGGAGATGGTCTAGTATTTGTGGAATTTATCTTCACCAAGTTTCATCAAAAAAATTCATCCATTTACCCCCTCAGAATGATTAGTCCACATTTAAGGACCAAAATTATCAACCTTTAAAATTGCACACACAATATACAAACCATTAATATATAGAATTTGAAAATTTAAGGTTTAGTATGTTCTCCAAAATTCCAATTTAGTGAAATGCAATCCTATTGTAAAGTATTTGAATAACATACGACTTTAGATCTCATGGTTGTAACCACTATTTCATATTTTATCATAACGATCCTCTCTTTTATATTAAAGCCCAGCTAATCTATTTTAGTTTCATCATATTCATGAATATATATATATATATATATATTCAATCTTGACAGGGTAAAATGTTAATTTACCTCATTTTAATACACCCTAAAAGACACGTGATAGTCCATGTAGGCATACACCATGATGTAGCAAGAGCCTTTAACCAGGTCTGATAACATACCTCATTTTGGTACAAACCTCGTTTGAATGTCTAAATGGGTCCCACTTAATATGAATAGAAGACCCCTCAAGATCTGGTTCTGTATACCTATGCTATGGAGCTAGAAACAACTTTGAACACGACTATGTTAGAGTGGGTGAAGGAAGCATGCGCAACTGACAGATGGAACATGAGTGGGTGCACATACCACCTCAACTGCATTAAATGCATACTAACTGCATTTAATGCTCCAGATTATGAGAAGTAAGATCAGAGATAGAAATGCTTGGCTAACCACAACATTAATGATGAAAGGGGCTTTAGATTAACCACTCAAACTCTACAAACCTGCTATCTCTGTCACTATATATATATATGAAGCATTTACTCCATTACAACACCTAAAGTTCTGGGCATTTAATACACATACTCAACCAAGAACAAAAGAGATTTTCTCATTTTATATATATTTTCAACTTGTGTCCTATAGGTCTGATAAGCATATTAGAGTTAAAAGACTTGAATAGCAATAATTAATCTGTAAGAGTAAATATTCTAGACATTTCATTGAATAGTTAGACTAGCGTGAAGTGCCTATTCCTTTGTAATCAGAGCTTTGCTCTACACTATTACAATCTGTAAAGATTCTCAGAGCTCTTTCACAGATGAGGAGTAGGACTTGTCACACAAAGGGTTGAATCTCCTCTATAATCCCTCTTGTCTATAGTGTTTATTTGAGCTAGTCATATTGGTGATGTGTCATTTATACTAATAGACCCTCATAATCTCCTTTCATTAAGTTAATCAATTTCGACTGTGTGGTTAATTATCTGTGTTATATTTTTACACGAATAGTTTGGCGTTGTCTGTGGTAAAGACAATTCCTAAGTCAAACCTTCTTAAACACAAGAGTTTTAACCTCTGATATTCATAATCTCCACCAAAAGTTTGGTCCTTAAGAGATTCAACTTGTATATATATATAACACAACAAGATTCACGTATCTAATGTGGTCACGAGGGCCGGTTGATAAGTGCCCAAAATTGTTATTTGAACCCGCAAATAATATTTTGTTAGAATATAATTAATACTTAAATTATGGAGGAATAATATTTATTTTGTCTTTTTGCAGGGAAGAAAAAAATTATGATAAAAAGCCTAAAAAGGTCGAAGTATTGAAGGAGCAGAAGTGGACAGCATAAACCCGTGCGGTACATGCTAGTTCGAGCATCACAAACATGGACGCTTTCTAACTTTCTATTTTTTTATAGTTTGTATTCAAGTATTTTAATTTTAAATTTTAATGATGAATTATTATTTTGTTTTAATGTGTTATTTATTTAATATGCTTGGCTAAATTATCTCCCAAAGGGGAGGGATAAAACTGCCATAGATGTAATGGGCTGAATTTAATTCTAATTAATTTTTAATTATTCGTCCCGAATTAAAATATATTTTTAAATTACCATTACTATAACGTGTGTTTTCTTTCTAATATTTTAATTGTCTTTAAAATAAAGGAAGGATCTCTTGTGATCACCATAATTGGGGTACAGGCGATGCCTATTTTTATTTACATTAGTTTTAAAGAAAGAATGATGGTAATTTTGAATTTGTTTATATAGTAGGGATGAATATTAAAAATATAATTATATACTTTTTTATTATATCCATGGTGGTGGATTCTTTTTTCTTGGGATTTCTCATTATTGATTATTTACTTGCTTGATTTAATTTAATTAGTTTATTTTAATTATTTTAATTTTTTAGTTTAGATAATTTCAAAATTAAAATTTAAAAACTGTTTTAATTTGGTTTCTAAAATATTAGATTTCGACAAAATTTCCTACTTTTAAGGTATTAACTTGAATTTGGTTCGACTCCTACTTATTCGCTACACTCATTTAATTATTTTATACAAAAGTAGGGTTTTATTGTATTTAAGCGTGAAATTAAGTAACGACAAATTAATTCTAAAAATTCCCCTTAAATCATAGGTTTTATTATATTTAAGTGAGGATTTAAGCAACGACAAATTATTTTTAAAAATTTCACTTAAATCATTGGCGCCGTTGCCAACTTCAAGTTTCATAATATTCAAGAAAGTTTGAAAAAAATCCTAAATATTTTTTAGAATCTCCCCCTCCCTCCTTATTTCAACAAAAAAAAAAAAAAAAAAAAAAAAGGAAAACGTGCACTGTTTTGGTCTTCTAAAAAAAATAAAAAAATAACTTTCAACCGGGCTCTGTTTTATTAAGTTTTCTGCTTGCTAGGTTTTATTTTGAAAAAAAAAACAGTTTTATTAATTTAATTATTTCTTTAATTTATTGATTCCTTTAAAAAATTATTCTAAAAAAAAAAAACAGAAAGTTTTATTCTGATTTTCGTTTTTTTTAATAAAAAAAACATTATTTAAAAAAAATCCAGTGAGTTCAGAAACAAAAAAAAAAACAATTTTATTATTATTATTTTCGTTTTCTGTTTTTACTTCAAAAGTTAAAAAAAAAAAACAAAGTTTTATTAATTTAATTATTTCCTTAATTTCTTGTTGGCTAAAACAAAAAAAAAATAGAAAAGGAAGAAGCTGGGTTTACGGAGAGCCCTTTTTGAAAACAGCGCACGATTCTGTGCCCACTTATGAAAATTCACTTTTCTTTTTATAGCTAAAGCCACTGCATTGGTTGGGCCTCTTTAATACTAATAATTAAAATATTTTGAGTGCTCGGTTTTATCACTTTAAAAAAAAAAAAGCAGTTTTATTTTTTAATTAAATCTGAAAAACTTATTCCAAGAGAAAAAAAAAACAGAAAGTTAATAAAAAAAATTATTTTATTTTTTGCCTTTAGGTTAGATAACTTAGACGTTTTGCATTTAGGTCCCCATATTTTTATTTTATTTTATTTGTGCATATTTAATTTAGTATTTGCATTAAAATATTAGTGAAGGGCAACTTTCCTATTAAGATAAGGATTAGATTTCATCACTAATTCTTGCCCGCCTAGGTTAAAAACCACCTTGCACGTGTTAAACCCTGAGCCTTAAATTTATTAATCTAAAATTAATTAGACAGTGCAAGATAATTGTTGGCTACTCCAGTGAGTACCTTTTTAATTTAGCAACGCCTAGGTAAATTCTGTCAAAACGGCAGTTTGCTGTCAAAAGTAACTGGGTTTTAAGTGGGACCGTTTGTGACCCCTCCAGTATTTCTTGGGAACTTAACCGGTTGTTAGATTGGAAGCCTTAACTTGTAAACTTACAATTTTCTCGAGAATGGTAGGACAAGTCTAGCTCATTAATTATATTAAAATACTCAGCCCTCACTGAATTCATTGCTTAATTAGATTGCCCTTAGGATTTGCTTGTAATTAGGATTTTGCATAGTTTATGCAACTTAGAAGTGGTCGAATAATTAGAAGACAATTAATATTTCCACCTGAAAATCTCACAATGGCTAATAATCACAAATTAAATGACTATTTCGCTCCTGTCACCGATGAGCCTCCTATGTGCATCACCCTTCCAACCACTAATGTAGCTTAATTCGAAATTAGGCATGCTACCATTACTATGCTACCTAAGTCCCATGGCCTTGATAGTGAACAACCATACATTCATTTAGGGAAATTCCTTACAATTTGTAGCACCTTTAAGAACCAAAACCTAGATGATGATGATGTCAAGCTTAGACTATTTCCTTTATCCTTAGAAGATAAGGTAGCTTCGTGGTTGAACTCTCTTCCTCCTAATTCAATCACAACATGGGAACTACCTAGGAAGTTTATGTCTAAATTTTACCCTATGCAAAAGACTGAATCAATGAAAGATGCTATAAGCACATTTAGGGGTAAAGTAGATGAGGAATTCCATGAGACATGAGAGCGTTTTCATGATTTATTAATCAAATGTCCACACCATGGTTTTGATAAAGCGAGTCTTGTCCATTTCTTCTATAAGGGTCTTTCTCCAATGAATCATACAATGATTGAATCCATGCATAAAGGAAAATTTAAAGAACAAACTCTTGATCAAGCCTATACATTTTTAGAGGAACTAGATAAGAGTGCACAAAACTAGAATAGTAGTAGTGAATACGTGTCTCATAATGAATATACTACGCTTAAAAAACGCGGCATGTATAAAGTTAAAACTGACCCAGACCTAAAATATGTCATGGAAAGTCTAGCTACTGTTGTTCAAAACTTAAGTAAGAAATTTGATGCATTTATTATCTCGACTATAAACAACCCGTGCCCAGTTTTAAATGTCAGTAACCCATGTGGGTTTTGCTCTAGCTTTGATAATACTACCCAAGCCTATCCTTTTTATTGCTCTGATTCTGATGCACAAGTGTGTGCATTTAATACTTTTGGCAAACCTACTGCAAATACTTTTGGCAATAGATACCACCCTGATATGCGATTTCACCCCAATTTTTCTTGGAGTCAAAATGTTTCTTCGCAACAACAAAATGTAGGTGGTCCACCAGGTTTTCAAGGTTCCCAAAATAGGTCAGTCCCTCAATAAGCCGGACCAG
The DNA here is from genome assembly GCA_021464415.1 of Lonicera japonica. Taxonomy (NCBI): domain Eukaryota; kingdom Viridiplantae; phylum Streptophyta; class Magnoliopsida; order Dipsacales; family Caprifoliaceae; genus Lonicera; species Lonicera japonica. The sequence continues at coordinate 23,711 of JAKCWG010000484.1, forward strand.
TGGTCCCTCAACAACAATTCTTCTAACATCAGATCAATAGTAATAGGAAGATAGTTCCTGACCCTATGCGAAATTATAATGCTCTAATCCTATCTATTAATAATTCACTTAATATTGAAAACACTTTTAAAATGCTGGCAATGACCATAGATCAATCCATTCAACAAACAAATCAGAGAATCCAAAAGTTATAAAATAATATTGATATTTTAGCTAAAAGCTAACTTGAATTCCAACAACCTATTCAGAGTCAGTTGAGCCAACTCATCTCTGCCTTAGCTGAAAGACAAAAAGGTACCCTACCAAGCCAACCTGAGCCAAATCAAAAGGTAGAACAAACTTTAATGTAGGAGCTAATGTGTCTAATTTAGAACGCCAACCTGAACTGGCTAATGTTGTTAATACACTTCCATCTAATGATATGACTAAACGACAACAAAAGCAAGAAAACATTGAGCTCCAGGACAACAAGTCACAACAAGCTGAGAAAAAAGAAAATGAGAATGAAGAAACTAGGACCAATTTACCTAAAACTAATAAAAATAATCAAGCTGTAGGTCCTAAGATTGACAGTACCCCAAAAGAAATTATTCCACGTGCCCTTTTTCCATCTAGACTAGTCAACAATAAAAAGGATTCTCAATACAGTGAAATTTTAGATGTTTTTCAAAATCTTAAAATCAATATCCCATTTCTCACTGCCATAAAACAAATTCCTTCTTAGGCTAAATTTATTAAAGACTTAGTCAAAGGAAAAACTAGTGTTCCTAAAGAAACCTTCATAGCACAGCATTGCACCTGTTTCTTACAAAACCAAGCTGTGATTAACATAAAGATCCTGGTAGTCCAACTGTCAAATGTAAGATAGGAGAAAATTTTGAGGAACAAGCTTTATTAGATTTAGGAGCTAGTATGAACCTACTGATGAAGATGCAGCTAGCACAGGCTCAAGCATACGAATTGAAAGATGCTCAGATCCAATTCAAGTTCCCGTAGGGCCGATTACAAGAGCTCGTGCAAAGAAATTCAAAGAAGCGCTTAATGGGCTCATTCAAGCAACATGGGCTCAAGCTAATTCATGGAGGCCCATTGAAGGTGTTGAAGCAACATGGGCTCAAGATAATTCATGGAGGCCCGTTGAAGGTGTTGATCATTTGTCTCGAGTTTTAGGCTGGAATTCCATAATTCAAGCCTCGGAATAATTATAATTATTTTATTTTATATTTTAAAATTTCTATCTTGTCATGTACTTGATGATGTCATTGCTTACATCATGCATCAATGATGTCATCGCTTACATAAGTCTTTAGTGATGTCATTGCTTATGTCACTTGAATTAGGTGAGAATAAATGTGAGCCCTTAGATCATAGTTGTTGGGATTGAATGTAGACCATTGGATGTATTTTGTAACAACTATAAATACCTCCCCATCCCATTCCATTTGGGGCATCAAGTGTGAGTTTTCATTAATAAAATTTGAGAGTTTTTAATTCTCTTGGTTCTTAAAGAACTATCGAACTTATCGGAATTTTCCGTGGCGTTCACATTCGACTTATTAATCGGCTCTTCCATATCCGATTGTGGCGTCTTCAATATACCAAGGTTCACATCTCTTTATAGGTGTCGGGTTGCGGTTTCCCCATCCATAATTATTCCTTATACCAAGGTTCTTGCTTCCATATAAGCAAAGGGTCGAGGTTTTCCATCCATTATGATTATAGAAACGATCTTAGGACCGTCTTCGCTACGGGTTTCGTCACGTTGTTGGCGTGGTTCGTATCAGTTGGTATCAGAGCTCAGGTTCTATTCTCAGAATTTCTATCCATTTATTTATTCATATCAATTTCTAGTACTTATTATTCTTGCCAATTTATTCATAGCTGGAAAAAAAAAAAATTGTTCAGATTTTTTCTTTCTAAATTTCGTTGGGCTGCGAAAATCAGTTGTTTTCATCACTGAAACGACTTCTGATCGCCCTAATTTCCTTTTTACATGGTAACTTTATGTTCCGAACAACATATCCAAAATTCAGGATAATCCAACGGTTCAATCGAAAGTTATAGCTGATTCGCGATTGGGTCAAAAAAAAAAAAAAAACAATTTCGTGAATTGCAATTTGCTTCTTTATTTGTCTATTAGGAATTTGCTTCAATTCATCCATAAAATCTCTTCATGTTATCAAGTTAGTTTATCCATCCCCAAAATTGTTGTGGTAATTTTTCTCGTGCTTTCGAAAACTTTATTGTTCTTGTTCCTTGCATTCTTGTTTAAAATCTAAATTTTTCTTGGTATTCTCTTTGTGAATTGCTGGTGGAATTTTGATAGTGGTTTGAATTAGTTTCATAAGAACCAAGTGAAAATTAATACTAGTGAAAAGAGAGAGAGAGAGAGAGAGAGAGAGCAAGAGTGGTGAAACACAAGAGGGAGTGCTTCTTTGAGTGAAATTGAGTGAAACATTCTTTGAGTGAAATTGAGTGAAACACTCTTTGAGAGAAACACGCGAGGGAGTGCTTGTGAGGTCTTTAATTCTATTTTGCAGGTTATAAACAATGTCAAAAAGTCAAGAAGTGGCCTCGAAGGAGGAGGGTCAACAACCAACCATTCCGAATTTACAGGTGCAAGCTTTGTTGGGGGAGATGAGGAAGATGTTGAGAACTGAGATGGAGATTGTTCACGAGCGGATGGACCGAATAGAGAACACGCAAATAGAGCAATCAAATAATGCTCATACTCGTATGATAAGGGGAATCCAGCCTAGAGAAGTAAGGGCTGATGATGACGAATCCTACGATGGTGGGTTCGAAGATGATGATGATTGGGATCCGGTGGCCAATAGGAGATATGGTGGACGGATTAGAGAAGGGAGGAATAGAGAAGATAATAACATAAGTAGTATTAAAATGAAGATTCCTTCATTTCAAGGCAAGAACGACCCCGAAGCTTATCTTGAATGGGAGAAAAAGGTGGAGTTGGTGTTCGATTGCCACAACTACTCTGAAATGAAGAAGGTAAAACTTGCTGCCATTGAATTTTCTGATTATGCTATTGTTTGGTGGGATCAGTTAATGTTGAACAGGCGGCGGAATAGAGAGCGTCCAATAGCAACGTGGGAAGAGATGAAGATAGTAATGAGAAAGCGGTTTATACCTAGTCATTACTATCGGGAGTTGTACCAAAAATTACAAGGCCTTACGCAAGGCAACCAAGGTGTGGAGGATTATTACAAGGAGATGGAAATTGCAATGATCCGAGCAAATGTAGTGGAGGATCGAGAGGCTACTATGGCAAGGTTCTTGGGAGGTTTGAACCGCGAAATTGCTAATGCGGTAGAATTACAGCCTTACGTGGAAATGGAAGATATGGTGCACATGGCTATCAAAATTGAGCGACAGCTCAAAAGGAGGGGTAGCGCACGTCCAAGCCAAAGTCTGAATACATCTTCTTGGAAGCCAAATCCATGGAAGAAGGAGGAAAGGCCAACCATGTCCAAGCCAAAAGCGGAGCAAAAGCAAGAGATGGGCAGTAATGGAAATCAAGGAAAAATTGACTATTCTACTTCCCGAAATCGTGACATTAAATGCTTTAAATGCCAAGGCAGGGGTCACATCGCAAATCAATGTCCGAACAAAAGAGTCATGGTGATTCGAGATAATAGTGATATTGAGACCGAGGACGAAGATGACAACGATTCTATGCCACCATTGGAGGATGTTGATGAAGAGGAGTATGCTGTCCAAGGCGAATTGTTGGTTGCAAGGAGAGCTTTTAAGTATGCAAGTAAAAGAAGATGAAGAAGTACAGCGAGAAAACATCTTTCATACTAGATGCCAAGTGCAAGACAAGGTATGTAGTGTGATTATTGATGGGGGTAGTTGTACTAATGTTGCAAGCACCACAATAGTGGACAAGTTAGGGCTGCCAACAATTAAGCATCCACGCCCTTATAAGTTGCAATGGCTCAATGATAGTGGTGAAGTGAGAATGAATAAGCAGGTGTTAGTTTCATTTCGCATTGAAAAATATGAAGATGAAGTTTTATGCGATGTGGTTCCAATGCAAGCTGGACACTTATTATTAGGCCAACCGTGGCAATTTGATCGGCGAGTTAAGCATGATGGCTTCACCAACAAATACTCTTTTGTAATCAATCAAAAACCCATTACTCTTGTCCCAATGTCGCCAAAGCAAATTTATGAAGACCAAGTGAGGCTGCAAAAAGAGAGTAATGCAAAAAAAGAGAGTGATGAAAAGAAAGAGGCTGAGAAAAAAAAGAGAGAAAAAGAAAATCAAATTTCGGCCGTTGAAAAAAAATCAGAGAGAAAACAAAAGAGTTTATATGCAAAGGCCAATGAAATTAAGCGAGCAATGTTTTCAAATCAGCCGATGATTGTACTTTTGTACAAAGAGGCATTTTTAAACACTAACGAACTTAACTCTACTTTGCCTAGTTCTATTGTATCTCTTTTGCAGGATTATGAAGATGTCTTTCCCGAGGAAACACCACATAGGTTACCTCCAATTCGAGGAATTGAACATCAAATTGACTTTGTGCCTGGTGCAACCATTCCAAATCGACCAGCCTATAGAAGCAATCCGGAGGAGACAAAGGAACTTCAAAGGCAGGTTAGTGAATTAATGGAAAAGGGGTACGTGAGAGAAAGCATGAGTCCATGCGCCGTTCCGGTATTGTTAGTACCTAAGAAGGATGGGACGTGGAGAATGTGTGTTGACTGCAGAGCCATCAACAACATAACGGTAAAGTATCATCATCCTATTCCACGCTTAGATGATATGCTAGACGAGTTACATGGTTCTTGTGTATTTTCTAAGATTGATCTAAAGAGTGGTTATCATCAAATTAGAATGAAAGAAGGAGATGAATGGAAAACTGCTTTTAAAACAAAATATGGTTTATATGAGTGGTTAGTTATGCCTTTTGGATTAACTAATGCTCCGAGCACTTTTATGAGGCTTATGAATCATGTTTTGCGTACATTTATAGGCAGATTTGTTGTTGTCTACTTTGATGATATACTTATTTATAGCAAAAACTTGGATGATCATGCAGTACATTTGAAATCTGTTTTGGATGTGCTTAGGAAAAAAAAGTTATTTGCTAACATGAAGAAGTGTACTTTTTGTACGGATAAGCTTGTGTTTCTTGGTTTTGTTGTTAGTGCACAAGGTATACAGGTTGATGAAGAAAAAGTACGTGCTATACAAGAATGGCCAAGTCCTACAAGTGTGGGGAATGTTCGAAGTTTCCATGGACTTGCTAGTTTTTATCGGCGGTTCGTGAAAGACTTTAGTAGCATAGCCGCACCACTTACAGAGGTCATCAAGAAGAACGTTGGGTTTAAATGGGGAAAAGAGCAAGAGAAAGCATTTCAGCTTATCAAAGAAAAGCTTACCAATGCCCCCTTGTTGTCTTTACCTAACTTTACTAGAACGTTCGAGATTGAATGTGATGCTTCAGGTATTGGCATAGGTGTAGTTCTTATGCAGGAGGGACGACCAATTGCTTATTTCAGCGAAAAACTAAGTGGGGCAGCCTTAAACTACCCAACTTATGACAAGGAGATGTATGCATTGGTTCGAGCTTTAGAAACGTGGCAGCACTATTTGTGGCCAAAGGAATTTGTGATTCACACGGATCATGAATCATTGAAGTATTTGAAAGGACAGCAAAAGTTGAACAAACGCCATGCCAAGTGGGTGGAATTCATTGAAACATTTCCTTATGTGATCAAATACAAGCAAGGTAAGGAGAATGTGGTGGCTGATGCATTATCCCGAAGGTATGCTTTGATTTCTACTTTAGATGCAAGATTGCTTGGCTTTGAATACATTAAAGATTTGTATGCACATGATGCTGATTTTGGTAATGTGTTTAATGCAAGTGAGAGAGTGTCTTTTGGTAAATTCTATAGGCATAATGGGTTTTTATTTCGGGAAAATAAATTATGTGTGCCTATTTGTTCTTTGCGTGAATTGCTTGTTAGAGAAGCTCATGGTGGGGGTTTGATGGGTCATTTTGGTGTAGCTAAGACTTTAAGAGTTTTGCATGAACATTTCTTTTGGCCTCATATGAAACGTGATGTGGAGAGAATCTGTGAGAAGTGTATCACTTGTAAACAAGCTAAATCTAAGCTAAAACCCCATGGTTTGTACACCCCGTTACCTATACCTAGTGAACCTTGGACTGATATTTCTATGGATTTCATTTTGGGTTTACCTAGGACTAGGAAGGGGAAAGATTCGATTTTTGTGGTGGTAGATAGGTTTTCAAAAATGGCACATTTCATTGCTTGTCACAAAACCGATGATGCATCTCATATAGCCGATTTGTTCTTCAAAGAAATTGTTAAGTTGCATGGCATGCCTAGGACAATTGTTTCTGATAGAGATGCAAAGTTCTTGAGTTACTTTTGGAAGACTTTGTGGGGAAAGTTAGGAACCAAGTTATTGTTTTCTACTACTTGTCATCCTCAAACTGATGGTCAAACTGAAGTTGTGAATAGAACTTTGTCTACTTTGTTGCGTGCTATCATTAAGAAGAACTTGAAATTATGGGAGGATTGTTTGCCACATGTTGAGTTTGCTTATAATCGATCTGTTCATTCTGCTACTAAGTATTCACCATTTGAGATTGTTTATGGTTTTAATCCATTATCTCCTTTGGATTTAACTCCTCTACCTCTGAGTGAACGAGTAAACTTAGATGGCAAAAAGAAAGCTGAACTTGTAAAACAGATTCATGAGAAAGCAAGACTAAACATTGAAAGGAGGACAGAACAATATGCTCAACAAGCCAACAAAGGGCGCAAGAAGATAGTGTTTGAACCGGGAGATTGGGTTTGGCTGCATTTACGAAAGGAACGTTTTCCGGAGCATTGGCGTTCTAAACTTCTTCCAAGGGGAGATGGACCATTTCAAGTGTTAGAACGCATCAATGACAATGCCTACAAGCTTGAATTACCAGGGGAATACAACGTAAGTGCTACCTTTAACATTTCCGATTTAAGTCCTTTCTCTGCAGGTGATGATTTGAGGAGAAATCCTTTTCAAGAGGAGGGGAATGATGAAGATGCAGCTAGCACTGGCTCAAGCATACAAATTGAAAGATGCTCAGATCCAATTCAAGTTCCCGTAGGGCCGATTACAAGAGCTCGTGCAAAAAAATTCAAAGAAGCGCTTAATGGGCTCATTCAAGCAACATGGGCTCAAGCTAATTCATGGAGGCCCATTGAAGGTGTTGAAGCAACATGGGCTCAAGATAATTCATGGAGGCCCGTTGAAGGTGTTGATCATTTGTCTCGAGTTTTAGGCTGGAATTCCATAATTCAAGCCTCGGAATAATTATAATTATTTTATTTTATATTTTAAAATTTGTATCTTGTCATGTACTTGATGATGTCATTGCTTACATCATGCATCGATGATGTCATTGCTTACATCATGCATCAATGATGTCATCGCTTACGTAAGTCTTTAGTGATGTCATTGCTTATGTCACTTGAATTAGGCGAGAATAAATGTGAACCCTTAGATCATAGTTGTTGGGATTGAATGTAGACCATTGGATGTATTTTGTAACAACTATAAATACCTCCCCATCCCATTCCATTTGGGGCATCAAGTGTGAGTTTTCATTAATAAAATTTGAGAGTTTTTAATTCTCTTGGTTCTTAAAGAACTATCGAACTTATCGGAATTTTCCGTGGCGTTCACATTCGACTTATCAATCGGCTCTTCCATATCCGATTGTGGCGTCTTCAATATACCAAGGTTCACATCTCTTTATAGGTGTCGGGTTGCGGTTTCCCCATCCATAATTATTCCTTATACCAAGGTTCTTGCTTCTATATAAGCAAAGGGTCGAGGTTTTCCATCCATTCTGATTATAGAAACGATCTTAGGACCGTCTTCGCTACGGGTTTCGTCACGTTGTTGGCGTGGTTCGTATCACCTACTTTCATATTCAGTTTATCAAAAATTAGGGCTAGGTGATTTAAAAAAGACCGACGTCAGATTAAGTCTAGCAGATCGTTCCGTCAAAATTCCTAGGGGTATAATAGAAGATGTCATCGTAAAAGTTGCAGACTTTTATTATCCTGTCGATTTCATCATCTTTGACACCCACCTTACCCAAGACAAGCATATTCCTATCATCTTAGGCCGGCCTTTTTTAGCCACGGCTAACGCACTAATAAATTGTATAAATGGTAATATGACCTTAACATTTGGTAACATGAAGGTTGAAATAAATATTTTTAGTCTCACTAGACAACCTGATGACGTTGAGTCCGTTGAAGAACTTTACTTTATAGAGTCATTATCATCTGAAACGTCTAAGAAAAATCACCCCGAGGACCCACTCCTCCAATGCTTAACTCATTTCGGATCTGATATCGATGAAGATAATATAATTAATGAGGTCAATGCTTTGTTAGATTCTACACCCCTTATGAACATTAACAGTTGGGCCAATCGTTTTGAATCTGTTTTGCCTGAGTCTCTTATAGCTATTACGAATGAACCGAAACAACTAGTTCTAATTATGAATTTCTTACATGTAATTCTGAGTCTAATTCCACTTATACTGATAATTCATCTCAATTCGCTTCATTTTCTATGATACCTTTTGTTAATAGTGACCTCACATTTGACCCATGGCCTCCACCCATTAATAGCACACATGTGTCATATTACCAAAGAAATAATGATTTTTCTTCTGGTGTTGAGTTATTTCCTGGTGGTGTTGAGGTTTTATCTATAATATCATCCGATTTAAAGCTTGAAATAAATCATGCACCATTACTTCTTGATTTTTGGTCATGATTAATGTTCTATATTTGTGAACCGTTAAATTCTATTTATGTGTCAAATCCTTTCTATGATATTATGATTATTATTTCTGTTGATTTACCACCTGATATACGTGTTAGTTATTCACAATATTGGATCACACATCCCTTGTTGCATCTATCAGCTATAACCCATGTTTACTGGGATGATCCTTAACTGTTTCGATTATTGATTTTTAACAAAAATAATTTATCTCTGTTTAGGGGTGTTCTTGTTTAAACACCGAGGACAGTGTTTCGATTTGTTTAGGAGTGGGAAAGTTTTCAAAAATGCAAATTCATTTTTTTTAAAATAGATTCGTTTTGGTTTAGTACCCTATCTATGATATAAATAAATTTACCGATGACCCACCTTATGAATGCTTAGAATTGTTATTGTTTAACTCTAAGTTTAGTTTGTTACTCGAATATATATAAATCTAGATATTGCACTATGAGCTCTATTCAAAATATTTTTCAACTGCACAAACAACCATCTAGTGTAATGTAAATTGAAGAGTAATCGAGTTTCTAAAGAGCTAGAGAAATAACAGTGGAGACTTAATAGCCCTGTGAGATTTTGAGCCTTTCATCATGTGTAGAGGGTACATATGCAAACTCGGAGTCACAAGATGACTCAACTATTCTTCATACCGTATTAAGTTGTTGCATAGTCTCATTATGCTTTTTCATATTTTGATTAATTACTGAGAATGAAATCTCTTTTGAGTTAAGAGAAACATAGGCCTTGTAGTTTATTTGAGATGTGATCATCGTGCTGGCCCATAAAGAGGATAATAGGCCTTCTTTTTTTTCCACAATAAGCCTTCAACTGTCATATATATTTATCGCTAGTAGCCCTTCGAGCCTATAAAAAATAACATTTTCTTTGTTTACCTATATCCCTAAAACCCCAATTATTTACGAGAAGTTAGGAAGATCGTGAAAGAAGAAAAGGAAGGGAACAACCTAAAGCAAAGAAAAAAAAAGAAAAGAAAAAACATGAAGATAGAAAATGTTCAACAAAAGAAAAAAAAAGAAAAAGAGAATGACTGCAATGTTCAAAGTTAAATGAAGTATATATTTATATTGTTCCCTACTAAAGTGATATTGAAGACCCTACCTTCTCAGAGATAATTGATCTATGGTTAGGTATGGTAGGATGTGGAGAATAGATGAGAAGGTGCTATGGTGGGTAACTCGACATTCTCAAATGAAGTAGTTAATATTCCTTCCATGACACTAAATATTCATTCATATGCATTTTTTTCTAATTAGTATGTGAGTTATTTGAATTTGAACTCCTTCTCACATACAAAAGAGATATTAATAACCAAATTTCAGAGTGCTATTTTTTTCAAAAGAGTATATCCAGTGAGATTTGGAGTCGAAACAACTTTTTCAAAGGCAATGTAGTAATTCCTAGGGAAAGTTATATTATATTGGCTGTCCACACACGCACTCTTCCTTTCTAAGCTTATTCTGTAATGTTTATTTTATTTTATAATTTTAGTAGCTCACTACATATGGTGAATTGGACATTGCCGATTCTTGCCTTTAGTAAAGATAGGTGGCAAAGAATTCTTTGAGAAAAAAATAAGGGGAAAATTAAAATTGATTTTTATTTTTATAAAGTTTGGGGGTGTCTTACTGCAAACCCTCATGAGGCTATAACTCGTCCACTTTGGTAACTTAGTGGTTTAAGGCTTTGTTGCATACGGTAAATGCAATCGAGAGTAACAAGCGAAAGTGGTACACCTGAGTATACTAGGATTTTATTTTTATTTTGGTCCCTTATCTATGTTTGATATTTTATGTTTGCTCAAGGACTAGCAAAAGGTTGTTTGGGGGTAATTTGATAAGTGCCCAAAATTGTTATTTGAACCCGCAAAAGGTTGTTTTGTGAATATCCGATGTTTTAGCCGTTGGATTATGCTCAAATTCCGGAATATTGTTTATAAACATGTTGTGTAACTACTATAAAAATTTGAGACTGATCAGAGTACGGAAAGTACCTAGTCTGTGCAAGGGTGTCAGATTGCACCAAATTCTGAAAGGTTGTAATGTGTTGTAAATTAACAAGTGTATAAGGGTATACATTTGTGTAATTGTTAGTGTATGTTGCATACTTATAAATGATTATATTGAGGTAGAATTGGAATACTAATTATGTTAGATGGGTAGGTGAAGGAACGGATACTTCTAACGCACCGAGAAAATAGAATTTGGAACTGCGTTGGTGTGGACTCGAGGTGAGTGTACTCACTTGAAATTTATATACATTTGAATGTATAATTGTGAAGGGTGGTGTGAAATATGTATGTTGATATTATGATGCTTGATGCTTAATAATTAAAGCTATAGAGCAGTTATGTGTATGATACATCTGATGCCCAATATATATAGGGCTAGAGGATGTGTATATGGAATGGATGCTTGATGCCTAATAATTAAGGCTATAGAGCGGTTATGTTTGTGATATATCTGATGCCTAGTATTTATAGGGTTAGAGGATGGGTATATGGAATGGATGCTTGATGCCTAATAAATAAGGCTATAAAGCGGTTATGTTTGTGATACATCTGATTCCCAGTATATATAGGGCTAGAGGATGTATATATGGAATGGATACTTGATGCCTAAATGTGTGTGGTACATTTGATGCTTTATATGATGGCTAGAGGATGGGAATTGAATGTGATTATATATGAGATGTGTATATATTTATATATATATATACTTTTACAGATTACTGATGAGGGAAGTGATGCATTCACTGAGCCTATAGCTCATACTTTTATATATGTTTCTCTTTACAGGTATCAAGAAGGAATGTCCACTACCAGGTCTAGGATAGGTGGGAAGGTTTATAGAAAAAGACACTACGTCATTTTTGTTTATTGTACTAGTCTTGTTTTGGTGTATTTGACTAGACATCCTTATGTGTGTGAGTTGTAAATATTTGCTAGTATTATTTTTTTTAAGACAAGGTTGATAAAAAAAAATCATGGATATGCGATGATGTTGATTTTGGAAATGACAACCTTATTATGTTCTCTTAATTTAATTATATTTTTAAGTAAGTATTATTTTGTTGTTCGGGTGTGACATATATAGCCACAAGGTCAATGTTAGCTTTGACGTGGAATTGTTAGGGAGTTGTGTGACCCTCGACAATTCGCCTTTTAAAGGAGATTGTATCTTCCTATCGCCCCTCCATAGTTTTTCTAATGGAGACCAAGAGTAAAATCCACAAACTGGAAAGAATTAGAAGGTCGGTTAGTCTTTCTCATATATGTTATGTAAACTCGATTGGATTATCTAAAGGGTTAATACTTTGGTGGAACGATGATATTGATTTGACTATTCTGAATGCAAGCAAAAGCTTGATTTATATTTTGTGTTGATGATAGCTGGGAAAAGAATGGATGTTTTCTTTCCTGTTTGTAGGGGTGTTAATGGATGTCCGAAAATTCGAATTTGATCCGTATTTGAATTTGAATTTTATGGATACTTATCCGAATGGATATTCGAAAAAGAGGATTTGGATAGTATTTTTAAATATTCGAAGAAATGGATAAAGATATGGATAATGATAGTATAAGACCTGGATAATCCGTATCTGAGATGAATTATTCATATATGTGGATATCCATTTTACTAGATATTTGTATCCGCAATAATTTAGTATATGTTATGTATATATGCATATATATTCTCTCACCCATACAAAAATAAGCTATGTTTAGTTTGGTGTTCATAAACTGCCCAAATTCATCAAAGTCTTTTACATTAAACAAAAAAAAAGGCTTAGAAAAGAATAAAAAAGAAAAAGAAAGACATAAGTTGTATTTACAACGTATATATGTGATTTTTAGAATGAAATATTTGAGACCATAACAAATTTAAATGGTAATGATTTTCAATTTAGATTTATTATTTGCATTTATATGGTGGTTAGCTTATAATCTAATATGAATTTTATTGGATTATATCATGTCAAAATTTACTATAAAATGTAACTTTTTATTTTAACAAGTTTTGAAATGCTTCATTTTACTTCTCGAGTTATAACTTGTAAAAAATTTCGTCTTAATTAATAAATCAAATAGTTAAATATATTTTTAAGATTGCTTTAAATTTTTGCACTAACAAAACATTGGAGCAGAGGCACAATAAGAGAGGAAAAATATAGCCTAGTTGTTCAGGAAATAAGTGCTGACTAATATGATATCATGTTTACCCAGTGCCTAGTCCTATTCTCCAGATCACCGACATTGCATGTGGAATATCCGCTTCATAAAGAGATAGTCAATCTTGAGCGGCCGAGAATTTCATGTAAAAATTACCAACGATATGAAATTGACCTTTTTTGCCTTTTTCCTTCATGCAAAAGTGAGGGTAAAGGTAGAATTCTATTATTTAACAGCATTTATATAGTTCTATAAAAAAATGGATAAGGTAATTATCCGAATCCGAGGAATTCGATAAAATAAGGATAAGAATAATTGAATCTACTATCCAAAGGGATATGGATAAAGATTTGAATAGCTTATTTAAAAAAGGATAAGGATTATGGATAGTGTGGTATCCGGTCCATATCCCATCCCTTTACACCCCTACTTGTATGTTGATCCCGTTGAAGTGGCTAGGTACGATCTATAGAAAACTATAAGAATCTTAGGTAGAAATGCATCTCAACCGTGGGTTGTAGCGGGTGTTGTGACGTCTCGAATCCCTTTAAGAGGATCTATCCTCTGGAATCCGGTTATTCGCGATGCCGTACGTGACGACGGGTTAACGAAACTTAGTTTCCTGTGGAAGACTTGAAAATTTACATTCTAAATAGCAAAGATATGATCCATTATGTAAAATCTATCCACAAAGCAAATGAATTAATATAAATAAACAACTAGCCTCCAACGAGGTCCCAAGTACAAAATATACAGTTTCCACAACATATACATAAATTCAAGCATAAGTGCAATACACATATAACATTTTAAGGTGTTAAGGAGCGATGGTCCTTCTATCGTGAAGGACCCACATTTAGGTTGTGGTTGTGAGGCAATCTATGAAGCTGCGTTCTCCCTCTTTCTTTTCCTAGAAGAACCTGCAGAAGAATTTGTATGGAAAATAATTAGGTGAATCGAAAGGACTTAGTGGGAATCATATATTAAGTTTATTGTAAAAAAAATAAAATTGTAAAAATCTCTTTTCGTAAAATCATAAGAAATCCTTTTTGTGTAATAATATGAAATAAGTCATTCACAAATATATATATATATATATATATAATAGTTTAGAAAGACTCATTTTCTCAGTTTAAAACATTAGTAACATTATGAGAAAATACTCTTTAAACTTTGTATAAAAACCAACCCTGTCTCAACTGAAAACCTATGGTACAAGAATCATTCTCTTTGCCTCATAGGCCTCGAGCCACAACATCAATAATTCCCACTCTATCCAAGCGTACAACCAGGTCTGCATTTTGTGGCCTTTCAACCACGCGGCAGCAGGGCCTCCCGTTATTTTTTATGCACGGTTTCAGGTCTTTCACCCAGGGGCTCTCTGTCCTAACTTACAGCCCCGTCCAATGAGACCAAACCTGGGACCATTCATGGACTAGTGTCATCGCACAATCATAACATCATATCAACCAGCTCATATGAGAAACATTTGTGCCATACCGATGATTATCATTCATCGAAACATAACGTCAACATGCAATTGATTGGGTAACATCTTATATAGGTCATTCCATTTTGTTTAACAACTTATAAAAGATTGTTTTATACTCCCTCCATCCCAATTTAATTGTCCACTATTCCATTTATAGTTATCCCAAAATAGTTGTCCACTTTCCACATTTAGTATGTCATTAATTATAACAATTTTTTTATTTTCAATATTACCCTTTAAGCTCCCCACACATTTTTTATTTTGGGTCCCGCCACCTTTTTTATGAAACGAAAAGTAAATGACATTTTTGGAAATAAGTATTTTTTCTTGGAGTAATCATTATGTCTCCTTAATTTTTAGTTTTTTAAAGTGTGACAATTAAATTGGGACGGAGGGAGTAACATAGAAATCAACACTCGAACAATTAAGGATAAACATTTACTTTCGTAGTAAGAATCGCCAACGTTTGCATGGTTTCAAGTGGGTTTTATGTAAATGGAGAAATCAATTATAACCTCTTGATAAGACAAGTGTTTCAATGTATATAAAGGTTATTCAAGTCATCAATCTCATTATTAGAGAAAATTATTTACATATACTTAAAAACCCCTTTTCACATGTTAGGTTTCTATGTAATCAAGAGGTAAAATCATAATCAAGTAGTAATAAGTTGGAAAACAAGTTTTAGAATTAGATTCCCACATCTATGTAGCCAAATCCTCTAGTTTGAAAGGTTAAATTGAGCTAGAAGTCATCCAATCGCAAAATCCCCATGTTTTCTTTTGAACCCTAGCCATGGTGGTGAAAGAGGATGGGGGAGATGATGATTATGAAGATAAAATCTTGTTTTGGGGATGAAGATTGGGTAGAAATCCCTACGAAAATCCTCTCTAAGGAGCTCTCAACTCTCTTTAACTCCCTTTAAAGTTGTGCTCAAAAATGGGGGAGAAGGAGGCTTAAAATGGCCTAAAAATGTTCAAAACCAACTTTTCGATGTACCATGATCGATCATGGTCTCCCCCATCTTTGATCATGAAAGTCCACTGCGGGCACATGCATTTTTGAATATAAAGCACTGTTCATAATTATGTCATAACTTCTTGCTCGGAACTCCGATTTTGGTGATCTTTATGTCCACAGAAAGCTAATTCAAAGCTCTACAACTTCCTAAAAGTAAGTATCCTAAAATTCAGGATGGATAATTTCCAAAAAAAATTCGAAGACAGCGCTTCGCCGAAGCGCTACCGAATGAACAGATTTTAACAACTCGCTTACTTCGCACACCGTTTTGACCAACAAAAAGGACGAATTAGCTTCTGGTCAAAATATGAAAGTTGTAGATTGGATCAAAGACTAAACATAAGGGCAAATGCAAGTTTAATCGGGGAAGAAACGAAAAAGTTACGATACCTCGAAGTTGGCTAAAATTGATAAATCGCGTAAAATCAAAATGCACGATTCACAACCCGATAGCGATTCGAACTATACGAATTGTGAAACAACCACTTACGCAAATATAAGTATACCATTACAACTAAAACGAATTGCTAGAACAATAAGATTATCCATAAATCAAGAATTCACCAGCTGAGATGAAATTGACGAATAAATTAAGGTAATTGTGGTAATGTAAATGAACGGAGTATTACATTACAGGTGTGATGTAGGACGGAAGCGGGTTTGAAGGGAAAATATCATCGTCTTCTATCTAACTTTTTGAATCTATAAGAAAAGAGAGAAAAATCTTAAAATATTTGATATATTGATAAAAGATTGTATTCTAATATATATAGGGCATGATTTATTTATACTATTCCAATCTTAAACCTAAAATAACTAAAATTGCTTGAAAACTACTCCAAATCAAATCCTTTAATTATAAGGAAACTTGAATTACCTAAAACAAAAAATACTAAAACTAATAATCTAGACTTTACCAAAACCCTAATAACTAAAATAAAAAAAAATATTGCCCCAAAATAATAAAATAAAAATTCCATAAATAATAAATTAAAATCGTCTTCACGCGTGCCGCATCATTCACGCGTTCTTCAAAAAAACTCGTCCCGAGTTTAAGAATAAAAATTGATATCTTCCATATCAACCAACAAGATACTTGGAAAGTTTCATGATCAA
Organism: Lonicera japonica; assembly: GCA_021464415.1. Lineage (NCBI taxonomy): Eukaryota > Viridiplantae > Streptophyta > Magnoliopsida > Dipsacales > Caprifoliaceae > Lonicera > Lonicera japonica. The sequence continues at coordinate 40,379 of JAKCWG010000484.1, forward strand.
ACAAATTGAATATTATCACATTTAAAATTTTTCGAAAAATTTTCTCTCAAATTGTTGAAGAATAACTTCAATGGAGCATTTATGGCATGTAAATAATTTTCAATTCTAAGAAAATATTGCACACCAACATCCGATTCATAATAATTCCTTGACTGCCATGTTGGATTAGTACCACTATTCTCTTCACAGTACCAAAAATCGATCAAACTTAAATTTTCTTCATCAACGCCAAACTTGGATAAAGACTTTAAACCCTTGATGAATTTAGGAATATCGTCTTCATTCACGCACATCACATGAACCTTTATAATTGGTGAAACCAACAATTTCATAGTTTCAATTGTAGGGGTCTCGACTTTCTTCTTCGGTATATCTTCCATAAAAGAATTTTGTTGTTGAATTTGAACCTCCTCGTAATCATTATATACCCAAACAAAGAGCTGATTCACTAAAGACAAAATTTCACCAATATCATTAGAATAGTATTCTTTAATCAACAAATATACGATTAATCCGCATGTGTTGATCAGAGGAAAACCAAACCTGTGTCGATCACGTTGAAAGTCATCCCACCATAATTGAACCTTCTTTGTGAATGCATCATAAATGTACTTATCTCCTTCTTTCGAAATCTTGAAATAATAAAAATACTCTTCGATTTTTAACAACCAATCGACAAACTCGAATTTGTTAAATCGGCCATTGAAAAATTTCCAAAGCGTTTTTGGTAGTATGGATGTTCGCTCACGTTGATCATATCCAAAAGAGTAACAAGGCAAATCCTCGACAAGTGATCTGTGATGAACATAAAGATGGCTTCTACGATCGTCATCAATAGGAGGGTTGCTAACCATAGCACAAGACAACATCGTCGAAGGCGAATCCTCCTCTAATACCACTTGATGCAGGACCTCCCAAACTCGTGGTAGAGTTTTTTTCAAGTGGAGGGGATTAAAGCAATACCAAGCTTTTAATTAAGTTTCCTTAATTTACTATCATTCTCTTTTATTTCTTGTTTATTTATTTTGAGGTTTCCTAATTCTAGTTAGTTTCTTATTTTAAGGTTTAACCTTTATTTAAGTCTTTTATTTTGTCTAGTTAGTTTCTTATTTTGAGGTTTAACCTTTATTTAAGTCTTTTATTTTGTCCAGAAATAGCAGTTAACATTATTATTATTTTCTGAGTTTATTGAATTAAGTTCGTTTTCTCTTTAAAGCTAGCTAGAGTTTGTTCTTATTTCGTTTAGAAACAACCTTCTGCTGCACCAGGGTGACTTCAATTTAATTAGAAACCCTGCAGAGAATGAAGGGAGCTCTTCTCCATCTATAAGGAAAATTAAAGAACTAGATAGTTATGTTTGATTGTTGTTTGTCGGATGTGAGTTTTAGAGGCTTAACTTTCCCGTGGGATAATGGTAAAGATGGAAGGCTTAATGTGAAGTAGCCAATGTTAATTGGCTTGAGATGTTTGCAATGGCGATTACAATCCATGAAACTCAAAGAAGTGCTGATCTCCATGATTTTGAGCATTCAAATGTTCATGGATCAACCATGTTTGCAAGGAAACAATTGCATCATCTTTTCATTCAAATGTTCAATGGATCAACCATGTTTTCCTTGGCTGTGAAGCTGAAAAATTGTAAAAAATACCTGCTACAATGGAATGTTCGCATAAATTTAACCAATTTGAACCGACCTAAATATAACAATTTTTCTTTAAATAGCATTTTAGTATCTTATAAGTTATAACTACAAATAGACGATGTGGGTTAAAAAATGAGCATTTAGTTCGAGTTTATACAAATTGAAACATAACGGATTTAGGTTTTTCAAACAAAAGCTGCACCGATTGGATCGAATTCTTTCTAACTGGAAGAGTCAGGTTTTGGGTATGAGTTTCGCAACAAAAACAAGTACTATAAGCATGGGCATGTCTAGTATATATGTATACAAAAAAATGCACACGTAAGGAATCCCTTACTTTAAGGTCCATCCTTTTCGAATGGTAATCGATAAAAAATTTCATGAATATTAGTGAAGGTAATCTCTATAACAAGTCAATCATCTCCTAAAATTTATATAAAGAACTTGTTAAGAAAATTTCAGCCATTGGAATTTTGCATCATCATATTACTAATTTCCAAATTTATGGTCTTATTGTTCTTAAAATAAAAGATTCCCTGTAAGAGCATTGTTCTCACAAATGGCGCTGCCTGCCGTAACCAACCACCATGAAGTTATCAATAAAGCCATGTAAAAAAAAAGCATTGTTATAAGAGACAATCAACATGAATATACAAACTTAAAATTCCTAGAAACAACAAACACTCGAGCCAAACGTCATTAACAAAATAAAACCTAATATGATATAGTGTTCTAAAAATCGGGCCTAAGCGGGGCCTAGGCGGAATTCGTTGCCTCCCCGCCTGGCCTAGGCCTAATCCTTTGTGTTTAGGAATCGAGGTGATTAGGCGCCGATCAGGCGGGCTAGGCGGGATTTTTCCCTCTTTTTTTCCCTTCAAAACAATGTAGTTTCATGTAAAAACAAAAAAAAAAACCACGTTTATTAGCTAGCCCTCTTTCAATCGACCTAATTTCGTTCTCCCCATCCTCCTCCTCTCAATCTCTGATCTCCATCTCCTCCTCTCCTCTCCCCTCCCTCCGGCTGTATTTTAGGATGTTCACTTGGGTTTGATTGTTTGATCTTGTTTATTTTGTTTTTGGAATGCATGTTTTATTGGAATATTAATGTTAATTTCAAAGGTATATTATGTTTTGTTAGTATTATGTTATTTAAAATAATTTTTTTAATAAAAAATCGTTTGACCAATTAATCCCCGACTAATCCCCTAGGCGTTAGGCCCCCCCTCGCCGACCCAGGAACGTCTAGCGATTTTTAGAACATTGATATGATCTAAGCATATATTCATCCCAATAAACATATTAGTACTACTTCAAGTGCCCAATTGCAGCAGAAGCACAAGATCAATCTCTATGTGTCGTCAGGTCTACTGGTCAAAAAATACTCAAAAAAAACATCTAAAGAGGCTTATATCCCTGAATTTAACAAAGTACATACTGCCCTTTTTCAAGTCCTTTAACTAATTAACTATAGTCCCTTCCAGCACTTGCAAGAAAGAGTTTATAATATAATCACCCTGACCACCGTTACATACCTGAAACAATACGAACAAGAAAACCCAAATAAATAATCCAACCAGAGCAGTAAGAAAACGAGGGTAACGTAGGGTGGGAATTAATAGGTTCATTTAGAACGCTCTGGCTGATGAGAGAAATTTTTAGATCCCGCAAATGTGATTGTTTTGGGCCACAAGTTATACTCCCAATATTCCAAATTAAGAGTTCGTGGTTGACTTTCAATTTGTTTTACGGATATACACTCATTCAACATAATCAATGGTTAAAGTTGTATTTCAGAATATCAAATTATATTGATAATTGTTGTTATGATTGTGTGATTACAAAGACTCCCAAACTAAGTTTAAATAGGGACAAAGTCAACCCTATGGTAACAATACATGGAAGGAAAAGGAAATAAATAACTACGAAAGGACTCCATTAATAAAATACCCAATGTTTGCTATGTTTTGACAAATGACACATAAAAGCAATGCCATAATTATATTCAATAAATCTACCCCCATAAACAATAAAATCATGATATCCAAAAGTTAAGAACAAAACTTGTTTACTATCATGAGATGTGGGACATTGATTATTATCTCCCAAGTAGGAAAAGTGGACTTTTAATCGAGGATGGAGGGAATAGTTGATACCGCACCTTCTATCCCTATAATGAAAGAATGGAAATGTATTATATGTATTTGATCAATATTACCTATATATGCAATTAAGATAATTACTCAACTTCTTTAATGGAATCTCTGCTTGTATCGGTTTTATGTAATGATTGTTGTCTATCCAAAAGCAAAGAACATCTACCAGCAACAAAAGTTTCTTGCAATTAACGATGGTCACACGCGTGTGAAATGCAAATCCTATATTTAGATCTTGACACATCGAAGAAGTGTCTGATACGTGTCTAAGAACATTCTTGAAGCATAGGTTTGTGACCAAAATAATACAGTATTCCAAAAGTGTGTGCAATGTCCGACTATTGGTAAAGAATCTTAGTCTTCCTAGGTGTTGTAACCATTGTTTTGCAAGAACAGAACATCCCCATGTTCTTAAATTGTGCTACTGCATCTCTTTAACTTCCTCCTAAAGACAAACTTCCTCAGTCCTAAATTAAGAATCTCCTATTCCATTTTGGGAAGTCCCAAATAAAAGTCCACTAACGTAAGCTATATACCAAATCTGATGACAGATTTTAAGTTTTGTTTCTAACCATTGGTTATGTTTAAATTATTAACTCATCGAAAGAATAAGAGAAATGAGGGGAATGAAAAAAGAAAAGAGAAAGAGAATAGAATAAAACGGAATAGAACAAGACTTACTGTGTCAGAACTTTTCCTAAAGATACTGAAGAGCGAGAATAACAGTTCATCAGCTCCATCGCCATTAAGATGAGGACCCTCCATTGAAAGCCTTCTAATTTCCCTTTGCTCAAGCGAGACAGGATCAAAAAATATAATCTCATCCATCCGATAAAGCAACTCATACCTCAAACGACCCTCTTCCTGCAAAAAAACAAGCAGACTTTAGAATCAAATGCTGGCGTTTGTTGCACGTGTCTTAAAAGTAATGCACTACAACATTTTTTTTATCGAAAACAAAAATGATATATTAATTAAACGAAAGAAGATTACGAACATAAGAAGGTAATGCACTACAACATAAATATACATATATATAGTCCGTTTCTGGTGCAGACCGGGCCTTTTTAAGACGTTCTTTCGTCGTAAAAAGGACCGGTCTGCACTTGAAAATTTTCGTATATAGAGAGAGAGAGATGAGCTATTGATGTCAACAATTGTAGGAGTTTTTTCTTTTTTCCTTGCAATAATAATGGGCCTATGGTATTTGTATGGTAATTTAGTTACTTTTTTCCCAGGGGTTTCCCTTCTATTTCCTTAAATTTCTCTTCTTCCATGTTAATCAGTTTATATTTTTCCCTTTGGCAGTGGGAAAAGTAGTTTTTATATTGGGTTCCAAAATTTGCATTTCTTTCGTTTAAGGTCTTAGCACTACACTGGTGAATGCAATAATAAAAGCAAAATAATCCTCTCATGCTGTTTAACTACAAACTCCCATTATTCATTGATAGATGACATATATGTTTGGATTTAAAGTATAACAAAACAACAAATCATCTAGTAGTTCAATATTGAATTGTTCATCACTAGAATTCCCTGAATCTCAAATTGAAAGTCCCACTTTGACATTTAGAACTTGTTAAGAAAACACTAATTTTAACCTAATCAACGGCCCAAGTGTTCAACTTATTTTCAACTAAGTAATTAAATGCATGGATTATGTCCCAAGAAAGAAAATTGTACTATCAATTTGACATATCTGGAAAAGGAAATCATTTTAGGCTTACATTGCAGACTTTTCAACAGAACTCCATAAATTTCATAATTAAAACCTAGACTCGAACACAAGTAAATGTAAAAATGTCCATAATTTCTACATAACGAAATTAATTCATGACCATTAGTGACCATTTAAGCCTCAACCAGTTCATTTGCTTATATTTCACAATGTATTATCCCCCACCTCCTCTTCTTTTGGAACGACTCAAATGAACAGTCACATTTCTTTTATAGGACATGTGCAATGTCACATTATGTTGAAATTAATGTTTTACATAAAATGAACGCAAGAAACTCAATTTGAGAATGAGGAAGTAACAAAAAAAATTGAACATAACATTCTTTTGTTTCTCAGAGGCTATAAAGCACGGATTATTCGGAATTAACTATTTAGCTTTATTTTCCGATTCAGCAAGGTTTACTCTGGGATTCATTTGGGACTTGGGAGGGATTCGAAAAGAGTCAAATTTCCCTTTTTTAAAAATTTAGATTGACTTTTTTTTAATTAAAAAAGAAGGATTACTCTGAGACTTGTTTAGGACTTGGGAGGGATTCAAAAAGAGTCCAATTTCCCTTTTTTTTAAAATTTAAATTAGCAACGCAAAGTGAACTCTCCAAACACGATCAGTTCTTTCTTTAAGTTTCTTCTCCATTAAATTTGTTCTCCCCACTATGAAACCCTAGTTTCCCAATCACCACTATGAAACTTGTAATAGATTGTTATTTTCCAAATCTTCTTATTATATTGCTTTTTATTCTCTTCCTATTTCATTATGACTGTAGGTAATTCTCGAACATGCAATCTAATTAATTAATGTAATTTATATTATTATTTTATTAATCCTGCAACCATATCTTATTTTTTTTGAAAATTTTCAAAACTGCACCCGCATCGGTGCTTCATAGTTCAGAGGGCACAGAGGCATATAATTGGATGTTACCTGTAGAGTATCGCCTTCGTTAGCACCATTCAGATAAGAATGACCAAAGAGTCTTGCAAGGAGACTTCTATTTCCCAGATATAATGTCAAAATAATAGAGGCATTTCTGAAATCAACAACTACTCCCGCACTTCTGGTTAACATACCATTATCCAAAATCTTGAGCATAGTGCTATAAGAATGACAATTGACAGACTCAACTCGGTGAAATAAAAGAACGCTATGAGGATTCTTCTTCACCGCCTCTACAAACAACCCCACGTATAAAGGGTTATGCATATCAATTGTAATTAGCAGTGTGTTCCCATCCGCAGTTTTCATATGTTCAGTAAGTCCTTTTAAAAGTTCAATCTGACCCGAAGTGTTAAGACCCAACAACAAATAAGACCCAAAAGGCCTATTGTGAAGGTTAGATGGTGCATCAATGGACATCAATACAGCTTTCGCTATAAAACCAATGGCTGGATTTTTATGTCCTATGACTCTATCTTGCAATCTTTCTCGGAGATTATTAACACCTTCTGTCATTCTCCTTATGTGATAATTATCTGCCACTGTGCTATTCGATGCATCCTATACAAGAGATACCATACATACAGTGTCAAAATACTAAACCACATAAATAAAAGGATGTCATAATGAAAGAAGGCACCACCTTATTGACTTTGTGATGGACCGAAAGCAAATTAGATTTTGACAAATAACAGCTTCTTAAAAACTTTTGAACCTCCCTAGAAAGAAGTTCAACATCATTGAGCTCCATGGGTCCACTCATAAGGAATGAGTGATATTTTCCCATCGTAAGAAACATCATGACGATTTCCTTCTCCATTCAATAAATGGCCCTCAATTTACCTAAAAAGACTTTAAAACGGCTGAGAAACCATTCTTCTACTAAATGTTTACTTGTCTTGAATCTAAATGATAATTCGTTTGTTCCCACAAGGCCGTCAACGTAAACGGTGGGGTGTTCGTGCTCCATGCCAGATCTACAATTACACAGCACCTGGGCCACACTATCATAAATCGGACTCTTGATTGCATTTCCATTTTTGACCTACAAAATAGAGTTAATTGTGAGTGCTAGTGAAAGACAATTGTCAAGGATAACTTTAAGTTAAGGCTTGCGCCTCGCTAGTTTCTTCTTCATGAAACACATTGAAGCTTCCTTTAGCTTATCAAAACATTCTTGAGAAGCCACAACAGCTCTTGAGATTATTAAGAAACAAAGATAATCTTATGCTCGTTCAAAAGGCTCTGGGTTACACTACATGAAGTAGCATAGTGATGCAACCTTCTTGTTTCACGTGTGGTCTCTACAGAGGGAGAAAGAAAGCAATCCGAAGGAATTTAGCTCCCCTTAAATAAAGGCTTTGAATTAGGAGTGCTTTTTAGGCTAAATGGCCAATAAGTACAACGTACTTTACCCTGCTTTTCAGTTAAGCCAACGAATTTCATTTTCCATCAAAAATACCATTAAACTTTTCCCATTATTTCACTTAGGTCCAAATTGTAACTTCCGCCCAATTCTTCTAAACGGAATGCTGAGTTGGCACAAAAAAATTAATGTGGCACTTTTTTAAGAAAATAAAAAATGATGTGGCCTAAATTTAGTTGAGCTAGAGGAATGATGTGGCTTAAAAATGACGTGGCACCATTTTCTCCAGCCACCTACATTTTTTCTCCGGACACCACCATTTTTTCTCTGGCCACTCCATTGATTCCGACCACCTTCACTTTTTCTCTGCCCATTCCATTTTTTCTCTTATAATATTATAAACTCATTTCCAGCGAGTCGTCATCGATTAAGGAAATGGGCGAAGGGTTCATGAAGGAAGAAGATGAAAAAAAAATGGAGGTGGCCGGGGTCAATGGAATGGCCGGAGAAAATGGTGGTAAAGGTTGGAATCAATGGAGTGGCCGGAATGAAAAAATTAAAGAGATAAAAAATGAGTTGGGAAGAAGATATTAAATGCCACATCATTTTAATTTTTTTTAAAAGTGCCACGTCAAATTTTTTGTGCCAACTCAGCATTCTGTTAAGAAGAATTGGACGAAAGTTACAATTTGGACCTAAGTGAAATAACTGAAAAAGTTTAATGGTACTTTTGATAAAAAATGGAATTCATTGGCATAACTGAAAAACGAGATAAAGTACGTTGTGCTTATTGGTCATTTAGCCACTTTTAGTCCCAAAAGGTTTTACCAAGAAACAACAGCCACTTTTGTTATTACAGTATCATTCAGTAGATTTTAGTTGCATTTATTTTTATTCTAAATGTGGTTATTATAAGAATCTCATATTAATGACAAAGGTTTATATATTCTGGAATAAGGACCCCTTTTGGGGGGTTAAGTTTTACATGATTTTCTGCCCCTTAGGCTCTTTCTTCCCAAATATTCACTAATACATGCATGATTCAAAAAGGTCAAACCACTTGATACATATCACTAAACAAAATCTCACTATTAACTGCATTAAAATAGTAAACAAAGAAGACACTCACAGTCACAGGAATATTGATACTAATCTTCGATGCCTCAGATAGCGCAGCATCGGAAGGGTAAATAACAAGATCTCCTTTTAAAAAAATTCCTGCACTGTCCCTCAGCAAGAGCCTAGCAATAACCTTGGAATCACGATACTAATCAAGCACAAGAATGTTGTCCAGAGAATCTAGCAAAGCAGGATCGAAGAAACTTCTTGTCTGAAAAGCAAATGAAAGAACGTACATGATTGATGAAGATAATCTTTACTGAATAAATTTTATTTACAAATATAAACATCTAGATATAGTTAGAACATGTTTTTTAGAGCCACATAGAATTGAATTCTCGAGAAAATAAACAAATTGCAATTCAATAAATATAATTTTGTTCCTAATTAAAACATGGCAAAAATGGTGTTTTAGGTTTTGCATATAACAAGAAGTTAAAGTAAAATGAGTCCTAATCATACAATACAAATAAGAATGAGAGCCAGAGGTTAAAATAAGTTGTGATACATAAGGGAATGCATACAAAACATGTGGCACGTTCCGCAGCACAGTGAAAAAGCTCCAAATGGTGTATTTTCCATCTTTGGTGGTGTTTAATTGCATAAACTTGTTTTAGCCTAATTTGCTCATTTTTCATATAATTCATGAACTAGCTCTACCCTAATGTTTTGTTGTCAATGGAATTTTCTCCCACATAAAATAATTCACTAGCATCCAATTCAATTTCATGTGGGGAAAAAATAAATAAAAAAAGGTCCTAATCACATAATGCAATGTTGAAAACACGCAAAGCATAAAACTACTTATACCTCTTTAATGGCTCGCTTTTTAATTATGCGCTTTTGGACACATTTGTGTATTTGGTAAAACCTGCGGGGATTGCACTTAAACTATATATTCCACGTGCTCGGAACTCCGGTTAGCGCATGTGCAAGAGTTACCCAGCTGATAAGCTCCTACTTCTGAAGTCATGATGACAATGGTATTAGAGAACACAACAGTGTGCCCTTGCCCGTCAATTAGTTCCCATCAGTTATAATTTTATGAACAATAAACAAAACAGATGGGTGGGCCAGCTTAATTTTGTCAAAAAGGATAAGACTGTATGGCCGTTCCCTAACAGCCTCAACGAGTCTTCCAAAGTTAGATTGTTACAATTCATTGTTGAACCTAAAACTCAAAAAGGACAAAGTAAAATGAACAACTACATCAAAAGGAAACTGTTAATTGCAAAAGAAAAGAAAAACGAGGTTTTAAGGACATTACATTTTGTACGAACCGCTGGGAGATAGAACCACATAAAGCTTTGCATAATCTGACATGTTAATTCTTATGAACCGGTTCGCATCATAAAGGAGATTCTCCATAATACCTTTTGCAATTTTCGTCTTGCCAACGCCAGAAGGGCCCAAAAAGAGCAATGAACCTCTAGGACGCTTTGAGGTACCCATAGCTATTTTTACAATAAAACAGCTAAGGTGAAATAAGGCCTGGAAGATTTCTTCCAAAACGTGATCTTGGTCTATTATCCTCTCATGCAGCTTATGCATTGCTTTAACCCTCGACTCAGGCATCGCAGGAGTGTAGAACCATGGAATTGGAATATTAGTCAAGCGGCTCACCACTTGTACCAATCCAAAGCTATGAACATTCAATATGCATTTACAATCCCATAAAAGAAAAGTTATGTGAAACAGACATTTAACCTATATCCTGAAGCATGTATTTTAAGTGCGTCTATATATGTAAACACGTATGATATAAACTTACCTCTGCAACATGCTCATACCCAACAGTCAGAGCATCCATGCACGCACTGGGAACCATTCCCACAAGTTGGTCTTTAAGCACACCAAATTGTTGAAGAAACTGGGATAAATCAGGTAATTCCCCATGCAACGCTGCCTCAGAACTGGATAGTGTATTGACTAGAAAACGGGAGAAATACTCTAGTTTATCAAAAACTTGAGGGGATAGTATCCTCGAAGACATCGAAACCGACGTCCATCTGTTTAAAATGCTCTGCGACTTCACTGAAGCTTCTTCTATCTCTCTCTATACGTTGTAATCAAACCTTGATATGGCAGTCCTTTTGCTTCACTAGTTCGTTATATTCAACAAGAGCCCTATGTAGGACGTACTCTTCTTCATCCAAAACATTGTCCTCTTGTGCAATTCTCTCCCTCAAAACCATACATGCTTCATTTAGAATCTCAAGTACCTTGTTTTGCCATTCACAATCTCATAAACCCCAAAAAAAGAGACAATGTAATCGATAAAACGAAATCAATCTACAAAACAGGATTAAATCTATAAAGAAACTAAATGCTTGCCCACACACATGCAAGAGGCGTAAACATATGGTGAAACTCCAATAGTCTAAACAGTATTTATGCCTAAATGATGTTCTAGTTGTGATTGTACAAAACACAAACAAACTCTACAGATTTCCAACGCTTTTAAGTTAATTTAAATCTTAAACATAACCAAATATAAAACAATAAAAGCAGCAGTAATAATACTAACAAACTATATATACATAGTACTAAAAGCATAGAATGAATTCTAATCAGTAAAGACAACATTATTTAAAAAAAAAAATCAAAAGTAAGATCAATGGAAAAAATAAATATGACAACACTTTTAGAGGAAAACTTAAATCTAGCATACAACGATCAACATTTAACATTCAAAGGTTAAAAAAAAATTTAAAAATTAAACAAGAAGGGTAAAATTGTCCGCCAGCGTTTAGAGACAAATAATTAAAATAAAATCAACCACAATTTAGCATTCCGAGTTGAGTTGAGCAATTAGAGGCTACAAAAACAAAAGAACCCTAACTCATTCCAAATGCAAAAAAAGGGAGATATCATTGATTGATTATATTATACATAAAAAATGGATGGATGGAAATTAATGAGGAGGGAATGTGTGATAGAGATACCGATTTTGTTAGTAGGGAGGAAGAGATTATCGGCGAGAACAACAGCGTAGTGGAAAGCAAGATCAAAAATACGAAGAGGAGCATTCTCTCTATCTACTTTCAACTTTCCCTCCCTCACCAATTCCTTCACCGTATCCACCCTCCGGAGGAAGGCTTTCATACTTTCTCTCACCACCTTCTTCGCGCCTATCGGCGTCGGTGATTTATACACTGCTTCGCTTGCCATCACCTTCTTCCAACGAACAACTGATAAACCTTTTTCCTTTTTTTCAAATGTAAATATATATATATATATATATAAACATTGGGAAAGAAATCGTTCGTTCGTAACCTTTTGGACTTCTATTTTCTTTTTCAAAGTTCTTATCGGGATTTATATTTAAATAAACAATAAAATTTATGAAGACATATTTAGCCGCGTTTGACGTGCAAACACGAAGGTGTGATACTATAATTTTTTATATTTGGCATTTGTTAAAATTGAATATTTGGATGAATTATTTATTTTACTAATTTTTTTTATTTCACTGAGAGAGAATAACAAAACTCACCTAAGAGGTGAGATTGTTTCATCTTTTTCAGATGTGATTAAATAATCATATTCGACTTTTTAATCCGATGCCTTAAACACATAAAGGACATAATTAGATGATACATTGAGTTGGCACGTGAATTGGCAAGGTATATGTGATGCCCCGAATCCCGTTATGAGGTTTAAACCTCTGGAATTCGATTAATCACGAGGCCGTACACGACGGCAGGTTTAAGGTGCATGTTTTAAAACTAATATAATAGAAAATTTATATGTAAAGCCTTTCAAATTTTTTCTACCACTGTCCCTCAGTAGGATCCTAGCAATAGTGTTGGAATCAAGATAATGATCAAGGATAAAAATGTTTTCCAGAGAATTTAGCAAAGCATGAGTGAAGAAACTTCTTGCCTGAAAAGTACATGAAAAAAGTGCATGTTTCATGAAGATAAGCGTTAATGAATGAAGTATAATAGTAATTAATTTGATATATATATATAGAGAGAGAGAGAGTTAGAATATGTTTTTGAGAAGCACATAAGAATGACTTCTCCCTATTTAGAAACTATAAATGCTTTCTGCAAATGTTTGATCTCCTTATGGTTCTGCACAACGAAGATAAAAAATGTCTCCTAACAATTTTTTCCTTTACAAAGTATACATAGTAAATAACTACACAAAGGTGATTGTTATAGTGTTTTAACATAATGTTCACAAGCACAAGAGGCGTCATAGTAGGGCATACGTAGAAATAAAGCTCAGCGTTGTCAAAACCAAGATTAATCACCAAAATTATTTTGATTTAAAACGTTTTTTTCAGACGTACATTACAGTATATGTATATTCAATTCCATCGTTAGAGAATCCATAGTATCAATAACAATATATGTATATATATAGTATGTTACAGGAAGCTAAGCAAATTAATAAAGCATTTAAATAGAGCTTCCGAAGTATCTCTTCACCCACCAAAATTAAAAAGGGTTCACGATCTCTAAGCTCTTTAATTTCTTCGTGAACTGTGGAGTTCAATGTAAACCTTTTTTTATAATAAATTCGCACTGACAAATATGTACAATGTTAGAAATAAAAAATAGTAAAGACAGAGATACAATGTCCAATCAAACACCAACTAAATTTTCTCACTCATTCACTCACTCACTTACTCTCTCGCTGTTAAAGTTGGCCGCAAGAAATGAGTAGGACAATCATTGTCTTAATAAACAAGAATCGCTTTTTTCATACACTTTTTTGCCCATTTTGCTTATGTACCTTTTCTATTTATTAATTAATAATTTATTTAATCTTTCCCAAAAAATCAAATTAAATATTAGAAAATAATTATAAAGGACAAAAATAATGGTATCATTATTATAAAGGACAATCTTTTTATCCTATTAGTTATAGGACATTATTTTGTTTGGAGGACACAATTTTTGGTTATAGGACTTTGTTTAATTTAATGGTTAATTTCGTTTTTTTATTTTTATACATGAGCATTACCCTTTTTGCCCTTTTATTTATTGGCAATTTTTGTATTTTAATTTGTGGAAATATTTAAAGTGGCGTAAACTCGTATTATTTTTTTATGTTTGTTTGTTATCTCCTTGTTGTATAGGTTGTTTTATCCTTATTTTTTGGATTATTATCTTCTATTTAGTCTTGCATTCGATTTTTTTATCCGACTTTTTGTTTTTTCAAAAGTAACTGTCTTATCTTTATGAGTTTTCGTTCATGGTGTGTCTTTTGTTTAATCGTTTATGTATTAAGGTTTATGGCTGCGTACTGAGGTAGTTGTTGGGTTATTTTAAAAGAGTGTTTTCTTATTCTATCGACTTTGTCTATTTGGTTCACGTAAGTTTTAGTCAAATTGTGTACTAGTTAAATCATGTATTAACAAGTTTTGAGAATATTGGATTCAGGTTTTAACGTCATTGTGTTAGCTTAAGGAGTTTTCGTAATGCTATTAGGTGTTTGCTTAGTGTTATTGGTGATGATATATATGTTTAATAAAGTTTGATCGGGCTTATTCATATGTTTCTATTGTATTCTATTTGATATTACATAAATGGAATTACATTTTGCTATAAGTTTTTTTGATAGGTGCATTAGGGTTATCATGTTTGTTCTTAGGGTTATTATATCATATATATATCAAACAGACATATTGGGATTGTAGTATTCTCGTTGTTTTGTGAATTATGAAATTTGTCCGTGATTCAAAAGTTGATTGGTTGATGTTATATGTTTCTCTATTTATATGGAATAACAATCATTTTATATACTTTATTAGACATATCATAAATGAAAAGTTTTGAAAATAATCGCATGCTTGTCGTATATATTGCGATGTTGAATATTGTAATTTGTTTCGCAATAAAAGTTGGGTTTTACGGGTCCTATTTGTTTTTAGAAAATTTTTCAGTCATACTAATAGACATATTGACATTAGACATTTAAATTGGTTCACATCAATTTTTATTTTGGAGTTATGGGCCCCTATTTGTGTCTTTTTATTTTGTTCGATTATGGTGCAAACATTTTGGATATTTGGCGTGATTGTGTTATTACATGATATGTGTGGATATTGTATATATGTTCACCCGATTTTTTTGGAGTTAGGGGTAATTATTTGTATAACTATATTGTGTTTGCTCTTTTTAAAAAAAAATAAAAAAAGTTCACAGCTATTTTGTAAGTTTAATATCTTCAGATATATTATACTCCAGTTATTTATTCTCATCAGTTTTTTTATTTTATTTTTGTGGTTGTAGATGGCTTGCAGCATGGTATTTAGGTGCAAGTATGATAGAGGTATTTTCTTATTTACGTTTCCGAATGGTTCGTCGTTTGATGGCTTGTGTGATGCTGTGCGTTCAAAGTTCATGAATCTTGCCCAGGATGCTTTTGAAATCAAGTATGTTATTCCCGGGTCTGATCCATGTGTGTTATGGAATGATGATGATATGAATTTAATGCATGCATTTTTCCCACTTATTGGATCCTAGCATGTTAAGCTTATTGTTAAGCGTACTTGTAGTACTCCTGCGGAGTTCGCTATTTTTATTTCAGATGTTGACCCGGAGTTCAACCCGTTCATTAACGTTAACATTGTCGATAATTTACAAGGCAAGGTATTCTTATGTGAGGCTTGGAAGGGCGTGTTTTCTCATGTTAATTAGCGTTTTTTAGGAAGGGTTTTGGATTTCAGGAATTAGCTGGGAAAGCATTGCATTGCCATGGGGTTTGAGGTTAAATTTAAGAAGAACCACTTGACTCGTGTTACTACCGTATGCTCTAAGAGTGAGTTTGAAGGTTGTGGGTGGCTTGTGCATGTTGTGTTAAGGGGATCAGATGGTAGCTTTGTCATAAAGAAGTTGGTTAATGAGCATATATGCATCGGTTGTTTAATGGGGCAAAAGTCCAAAATGACATGCTCTAAGGTTGTTGCGTCTGTTATTGCTAATAAGGTGGAATTTGAGCCCTCATTGTCGGCTAAGGATATTGTAAAGAGCATGCAAAAAGAGTGTAGGATAACTATATCATATTGGAATGCTTGGGATACAATGGAAATTGCATGGTGTGAGGTTCATGGTGATGATGAGAAATTATATAACGATTTGGTTCATTACATTGAGATTCTCCAATGGACTAATCTAGGCACGAGGTGCTCTCTTAAGGTTGAACCAGATACAAGTAGGTTTTGTAGGATTCTTATTGCTATTAGGGGTTATATCAATAGGTTTTTGAGGTGCAGACTAATATTATTCGTTGATGCGACATTCTTGAAAAACAAATTCAAAAATACATTGATGGCAGATACTACCATTAATGAGGAAAGAGGTATTAGCAATGTATATTCTGATTGAAAATGTTGTGGTTATAAATTAGTCAACGTTTTCAGTGTCCATCATTGTTATATATTATTTACCAAACTGCCTTTTTGTTTTTGCAGGTATTTACCCTCAATGTTATGCCGTGGTTGACTTTGAAAATTCTAAAAATTGGATGTGGTTTATGTGGAAGTTATCTGAGATTATGATTCCACAGTGTAGGGTTGTTACTATCATTTCGGATTTTCATAAAGGCCTTTGTGATGCAGTTCATAAGACAATTCCTACGTGGCCGCATAGGTATTGTATATTTCATATAAAGAGCAACATTAGATTAGGGTTGGGAAAATAAAACTGAGAACCGATTCGGTTTCGGTTCTTCAAAATTTGATTTTTTTTAACGGTTTGGTTTTTGCCATTTGTTAACAGTTCGGTTAATGGTTCTTAGTATAATTTATTTCTAATAACCGTTAAGGAATCGTTATTGAATTTTTCCTTCTAAGCTCTATTCCAATGCTTAAGAACTGAACCGTTAGAACCACTAGAACCATTAAAACTGTTATTTCTTTACATTAACCGTTATTTCTTTACAATAATCATTAATATTTTGAATTTTCT
The DNA here is from genome assembly GCA_021464415.1 of Lonicera japonica. Classification (NCBI taxonomy): domain Eukaryota; kingdom Viridiplantae; phylum Streptophyta; class Magnoliopsida; order Dipsacales; family Caprifoliaceae; genus Lonicera; species Lonicera japonica. The sequence goes on from JAKCWG010000484.1 coordinate 57,257, forward strand.
TTTGTTAATGGTTAACCAATAAATCGAAAGAATCGAATAACCGTTAATATTTTGATTTTTCTTTTGTTAATGGTTAACCGATAAACCGGAGAAATCGAGCCGTTAGAACCGGTTCGGTTCTTAAACGGTTCTTCACTTTTTTATTCTTAAAACCAAATAGTAATAATATAAACAGTTCGGTTAACAGTTCTTCGAAAATTGGCTAGGAACCGAACCGGTCCGAACCCTACATTCGATCCAAGTTTTATGGGAATAATAACCATAAAATTAGGGAACAACTCGTTGAAATATTCACAAAGTGTGCTTATGCGTGTTGGGTATCTTCATTTAATAAATACATGTATAAATTAAAGGAGCTTAGAGGAGGCGATATTGTAGATTTTTTAAAAGGCCTTCCTCCAAAGTATTGGGCGAATGCATTTTTTCCTAAGAAACGATATGGTAAGTTTTGCTCAAATATTGCTGAAAGCTTTAACTCGTGGGTGTTAATTGAAAGAACTCTACCCATAACTCAACTTATTGATGAAATCCGTATCAAAATGATGGAACTAATTGGTGATAACTAGCAGAAGGCATCGCAATGGCATTCTATTTTGTGCCCAAAGATGGAGGATATTTTGGCATTTTATGATAAGAAGACTAGTGATTGGTCGGTTAAACAGTCCAACACCTCGTTGTATGAAGTTGTCGGGAAAGGGAAGTATTTTGTTAATATGTTAGATTGCACTTGCTCTTGTGAGAGGTTGCGGGTTTTGGGTTTTCCTTATGCTCATGCATTTGTGGTTCCCAAGCACATGGGTTTGAGTATTTATGATTACGTTGATCTTTACTTTAGGGCAAATGTTTTTTGTGAACTTTATTCATTCTTATTTTCCCCATTCCTTTGATTGATGAAGGAACTAATAATGGCAATGATGACGTTGTTGGTAAACCGCCCCTTATGAAGAAACAAGCTGGTAGACCACGGAATTCCCGATTTAAGTCGAAGGGAGAGGAAAGCCAAGGTAAAATGATATGTAGCAGATGTGGGCTGGAAGTTGGGAAGGCATAATCGTCGCATTTGCAACGCTCTTATTTAATGTCAGTCTACTGTTAGTTTATTCGTAGTATTTTATTAGTGTTATGTAAATTTATTTATTTTAATTTGTTTAATGACTTCTATTAGTCAGAATAATTTATCGGGCAGTTATATTGTTCGATGTTTTGATCAATTAATAAATAATTTGTTTCGATCTAATGGAGTTTGCATCTATTTTTATTCATGTCGTGTAGATTTTGTAGTTTTGTTATTGATTATATTTTAATGGTGTGACGTTTTTTTTTCATTTTTATTTGGTGGCAATTAATAACCTTTTTTAGTGTGTATCATTATGTGCAATTGACACAAATGCAAAACGGTGCATAATAAATAGAAGAACATCGGTTGCATACATTGGAAACAAAATATAAACTTGAAATAAAAGAAACGTTAATATATATATATATATACATACTATTCATGGGGGCTTTGGGGAGGGGGGAGAGGGGTGTTGATTTTTGTGTGGGGCTTTAAACCATCTTTCAAAGTGACTTTCCGCTTGAGTCACTATGGCTCTTTGTTGATGTTGGGCTTTCGGTGTCGGATTGTGGGGGAATTGGCGTTTACCTTTTTTCTCTGCAATGCTTCCTTCTGTAGGTGGGTTGACTAGTGGCATTTCATTTGTTGTGTTTTGCTTGCCTATCGGCCTCCCTCCCTTTTCTGGTGTGTTGATTTATGTATTTGAAGTTTTATCTTCTACGTTCTTCTGTGTATTTTCCATTTTTTTTATATATGTATGTTTAATTGATAATTTCTCTCGTTGTTGATATGGAGATGAGTTTTAAGTATAGTTAATTGGTTTATATATATATCGTATAAAGGCATGGAAATGACCGTTCGGTTTCCTGCGATTACCATTTCAAATTCCTTGTTATGCATGTCAATTATTGGAGGTTGTTTTGTTCATTTATAATGGGTTAGTTTGAGGGGTGATGTCATAATTCATTTGTTGGTATTGAAATTGTTTTGTGAATATAGTTATTTACAGGTTCTCTATTGGTTACACGTAGAATTTGTATTATTCTATTATTTATGATGAGCATATTTGTATTAAAAACTTGAAACTGATTTTCGTATGACTTTACATGTTACATATGAGAATACAACTGATATTAATTATTTTAAATATAACTTTGAGTTTTGCAATATATTATGTTGATTTGTATACATACATATTTAATTTCTGATCAAATTATAATATAAACATTTATTTGTTTATTCATGAGTGGTGAGGAACTTATTTTGAGTAATACACGATGGTAAAAAAATTACATTGTGTTTAACATGTTTGACACCAACCAAATTTTAATAAGTATGGTAGTAATCAGTTTTAATATGTTTATAATTAATTATTTTGTACTGTAGGTATTACATATTTTATTGTATAAATTTTATTTTAATGGTGTATTTGTCATATTTAGATTTGATGAAGCACCTCTCTTAGATTAATATTGCATACATATTAATATTAAAATATATAAAGACATATTTCTCGTCCATGCAAGTTTTTGCCAGGTACCATTCAATTTTAATATGTCTAATAGTAATTAGTTTTAATATGCATGTGTATTGATTATTTTGCAATATAGATATTCCATTGTTTGTAGAATGCATTTTATTATAATTATTTATTAACCACTTTTAGATTTTTTGAAGCAGAACGCCGAGATTAATATTCCATCAATATTAATATCGAAAAATATAAAGACATATTACTCATCCATGCAAGATTTTGCATGATACCATTCAACTTTAATATGTCTGATAGTAATAAGACATTTGATTTCTATGTATACGTTGTCATCTGTTAACGAAAGAATTTTTTAAAGTAGTAAGGTAAAGGCATTTCAAAATTTAATTATTATAAATATAAAGATTTGAATAATGAATGATTTTGCATAGTAGAGTTTTTTTTAAAAAGTGGATCATGCTTATGGTAATTGGCTATATGCTGTATGTGTTTTTAATATGTCTGTAAGTTGCATCAATAGTATTATTCCTAAAGCAATCAATCTTCAATATTCACTGTGGTTTTCTAATTTTTTTTATGTAGGCATGTTAAAGCTATAGTTCTACTCATAGATTAATATTGCATTAATACTAATATTAAAGTATATAAAGACATATTACTCGTCCATCCATGATTTTATTATCAAATGGTGCTTACCCAAAATACTAACTACATATATGTAGAAGGAATTCAAAAATATAAACACCATAGATAGCATTTATCTATATATACATATATAAGTGTGTATATGCATGCTTTTATTTAATATAGTTGTAGCATATAACAATATAACTGTTTAATTTTTTTCGCTAATACTGGCATAACTATATGGCATATGGCAGTTTGTTTTGATCGGTGCTTGTCGTTGTCATTGTGAACATCTCCACCAAATGTGCATGCATTTCCATCGAGATTATTCGTCTAAACCTTCCTTGTAACAGATTGGATGATGCAAGTTCCCTCATATAGTACATGACAGCTACTCCACAATCCACGCTAGCCAGGTTAAAATTTCAAATTGTTATAAGTTAACAAATTAATTAATTTTTCTTTCAGTAGTTAAAATATTAATTTTAATTTTATTAAGTTTATACCTTCATGGATCTTGTTGTGGGCAATTTAAATAAAGCAGTAGGTCTTTTGCCATATCGTTTTTTACTATCCACTATATTGACATCTGCTCAAGTATTAATAAATATCGCTCGATCTCGTCTTCTTGTGGTTTATGGAAACAAGTTGCACATATTTTCTGCCCTTTCAGAATAGATGGCCCTTCCCTTTTTTACATAAGCGAAAAACTTTTTAAGGGCAGAATGCTGCGTAATCATAATAAAATTTTCATGTTATGTGTTGAATATGGTTACATGTTGTCTTTTATCTAATGCCAGTTACAGAGGCAATATTTACCATCTTTTTTTGCTTCTTAGAAGTTTTCATCTCCCGCCAATGATCGTGCATTTATGTATAGATTAAGGTGGTACCATTGCAGGTCATTCAAATCCATATATAGCAGACTGAAGTGTGCCTTATTGACATGTGTTTTCGGAACGAAGTTTCTCTCGGCCAAATGCAAACTTTTGAGAAGCATGTTGTATATCAGTGACTGGATTCCTGCTTCCTTTTCCATACATAAGTGTGTCTGCAATTTTAAAAATCAATATCTATTTTGTTTGACTGAACTGTCATGACATTCCTGTTTCGCAAGTACAAAATTGTTGTATTACGAAGGTTCGGATGCTTACCCAAGCTACAACAATAGTACCACTGAAATATTGTTTTTGTGTTCCAATAAGCGTTGATCATTGGTCAGCATGTAGACATAGCAATCTATTATCTTAGCCAATATGTTAACAGTGGTTAATGTATATATTTATACTCAAGTTTTTGTAATTTGAGTATTGCACGCACCTTGTTTGTTATTGGGCCTTCCGTAAGTATCAAATGAGTGTCATTTCTTGTGATCTCATTGGAACCGTTGTTCCACACCCTTGCACTATTTTTTTTTGACAAAGTACATTATTTATATTATTAAATATTCATTATAGTCTAGTTTGCAAGTTTTTTATATTTTCCAATTTATATGGAATTATAATACTAATTATAGATAACATATTTACTTTGCATGAATTATATTATACAGGTTATCTATCATGCATGAAGCACCTGTGAACAATTGTAATTGTATAGTCATTCTTTTTTATGTTTTGGATACTATATATAAAGATATATCCTTACTGTTTGGATGTCTTTTCTCATAGTCCTTCGATCCTTGACTTGGTATCTACAGGTAGGTAGTTTGAAATCCTCAGCTTTTAAACATTCAGTTTCCTCGAATCATTTACTGGTTCCAACTCCCCTCCTGTCTCATTCGTTTCATCGTCAATTAATATTGGCTCTTCTATTATACTTTTCCCCTTCTTCTTGTACACTACACATTTATTTCTTGTTGATTTTTTTAAACCTAACTTGGTCTGTTTTTGTGACATTTACGTTCTTCGATGGTTCGAAACAATCTACAATTTTGCTTTTCTTTTTATTTCTCTTTTCTTCATGACGAGCTCTTAATGTTTTCACCATGGTTGGTGGCGAAATCACAACGTCCTATTTGAACAATGGCGTCTGCATTGTTTCTAGCCTTGCTTATACAACTCGCATCTTGCATACTTGTTCATTGTACATCTAGTTAGCATATGCCAGTTGCTCCTTAATTTCTCCTTCTCTTTTGCTCATATTGTCATATTTTTCATCTGTTTTTTCCTTTTTTTGACGCATTATTGCGGAGACTCCTCTCATCCTTTCATTTGAACGCCTCTCACCATTCATCGCCTTTTGTGGATCAATATAATGTTTATCAAATTCTGTTGATTGCTTCACATTTTCCTGTTGAATTATTACAAGTTGATCCTCACACAATGACAATTTCCCCCTAACTAGTTGTAATTCAGCATTCAATTATTCTAAACTTTCGATTTTGGATGGGCTTTTGACATTTTTGTCAGTGTTTGTATTTACACCACTGCTCGAAGCGTTATTTGGATCTTGGGATAATATTTGAAATGCTGGGATTGATATGTCAATTGCTTTGGGTTTTGGACATGACATCTTAGATGTAAGTAGTTCGCGATCTTTGGAAGCTATCACAGTTTCCATTTCAACTAGCTTTTTACATAGCTTTGCATTTTTTCCTTGAAATATGATGTTTATTGATCTCTCGCGTTAGAGGTCCCGTGTGAGACGTTCAATGCGTCATTCGTTTTGCTTATTTGTCTGACTGATACTTAGATGGTAGTTTTGATTTACTTTCAACTGGAGTTGGCAATGCTCTATCGTACTCCAATTGCTTCACGTACTCTACATCGTATGCTGGCGTCCATCATATACAATGTATTGTTCCTCGCTTGACTGCTTCATCCACGTTTGATTCGTTTGATTATGTAGCAATTGGAGTTCCTGGTGTGATTGGATCATTTATTACTGCTACCATTGCCATTTCATTGTTATATTCCCTATTCATGTACCGGGTTGTTTCCAATTCATCTTCTTGTCCAAGATGAAGTTCCATGCCTACATTAGAATTTGATTTCTCTAGTTCTGTGGGTTCATCTGTAATTGTTGCTTCACTTTTCGTGTCTATGTCATTTGGTGGAATTGCATCTCTTTTTTCATCTTGCACCTTCTCTGTTGGACTCTGTTCTATTCCACTTGCATCATAGTCCATGAATTTTTGCCATTCCATATCATTGGCATTGGCTAGGTTTCCTTTCATAAATACCTATTCCTCGCATGTACTGTTTTTAGTTTGTTGCCCTGGTTGGAGTAATTGGTTTGCCCCTTATCTCTAGAAATATCTATTTCATTTACAGCATCAGTCGGGGGATGATCAATGATATCTTCGTCAACCAGGTCGGGTGGCATGTGTTCCGAGGTTGGTGAGTTGTTGTGCTTTACTTGCAGTATCTTCCTCTTCTTGGTGTATTGTTTTAATCGTGGTCTACCTGTGGCATTGAGAAGTGATACATTCCTTTATTGTTCTTCTTCCATTTTTGCTCCATTCGGGGTTGTTTTAGAGATGGCATGTGCATCCTCGTTAATTGGTATTTTAATAGCTTTTGACGGATTGATGTTGCGTTTGGCTTTCATGAATGGAGCTAACTCCTCCAGATCTGATGTAACTCCTGAGTAGGAATGGCAACGGGTCGGGTATAGGGCGGGTTTGGCCAATACCAAACCCGACCCGCATGTATACCACCCCGCCCCGAACCCGCCCCGAACTCGAGACGGGTTTTTTTTTAAACCCAAACCCGCCCCACATACTGATCTAGGAGCCCCGCCCCGTCCCGCCCCGAATTAGGAGGAACCGGGTCGGGTTGAGGAGCCCACCTGCCAAACTCCCTGTTTTAAGTTCCAGTGGATCAACCACATAATTCAAACAAGTCTCAAACAATCAAACTACATAATACACAATCAAACAACAAGTATCAAACTACATAATACAATTAAACAACAAGTCTCAAATTTTCCAAGATAAAGAGCTTTGTCATTTCTCAATGTAACAACCTAAAAATTAAAATGAATAATAATATAAAAAAAAGAATTTCGAATGGGGGAAGGACTGAGGGTAACTAGGTAAGCCGTAAGTGTGAATGGGGCCATGGGGGAGGGTATTTTAAAGATATTATTTACTGGTGGAGGTCCAGCGTGGATATGGAAGATGACCGGCGTTGATGTGGAGGATGACCGGCGACGATGTGGACTGGAAGATAACCGGCGTTGATGGCGGAGGAACGGCGTTGATGACTGGAGGAGGCGTCGAACGGCGTCGATGTGGACTGGAGGAATGGCGTCGAGGACTGAGAGAGGAGGCCGAAGATGGAGGAGGAGTGTGGGTGTGCCGGTGTGGAGACAAGCGCCGACAGGGAGAGGCTGTGTGCCTGTGTGTGAGAGTCGACTGAGAGAGTGAGATACTGAAAAGTGAGAACGAAAATGAGACATATGAGACTGTCTATGAGAGGCGCAGATATAAATGAGAGGACAGATCTACGGTTTCTATTTAATCAACCAAATGCTAGGGTTTCTATTTAACAATCATTATAAATATATATATATATATATATATAATGTTTATATTATTAATATATTTATATATATATAAGCGGGTCGGGTCGGGTCGGGTCGGGTTTTAGGTATGCAAAACCCGAACCTGCCCCGTGGATATGGAAGATGACCGGCGTTGATGTGGACTGCAAGATGAACGGCGTCGATGTGGACTGGAGGAATGGTGTCGAGGACTGAGAGAGGAGGCCGAAGATGGAGGAGGAGTGTGGGTGTGCCGGTGTGGAGACAAGCACCGACAGGGAGAGGCTGTGTGCCTGTGTGTGAGAGTCGACTGAGAGAGTGAGATACTGACAAGTGAGAAAGGAAATGAGAGATGTGAGACTGTCTATGAGAGGCGCAGATATAAATGAGAGGACAGATCTACGGTTTCTATTTAATCAACCAAATGCTAGGGTTTCTATTTAACAATCATTATAAATATATATATATAATGTTTTTATTATTAATATATTTATATATATATAAGCGGGTCGGGTCGGGTCGGGTTTTAGGTATGCAAAACCCGAACCCGCCCCGTGGATATGGAAGATGACCGGCGTTGATGTGGAGGATGACCGGCGACGATGTGGACTAGAAGATGACCGGCGTTGATGTGGAGGAGGAACGGCGTCGATGTGGACTGGAGGAATGGCGTCGAGGACTGAGAGAGGAGGCCGAAGATGGAGGAGGAGTGTGGGTGTGCCGGTGTGGAGACAAGCGCCGACAGGGAGAGGCTGTGTGCCTGTGTGTGAGAGTCGACTGAGAGAGTGAGATACTGACAAGTGAGAACGGAAATGAGAGATGTGAGACTGTCTCTGAGAGGCGCAGATATAAATGAGAGGACAGATCTACGGTTTCTATTTAATCAACCAAATGCTAGGGTTTCTATTTAACAATCATTATAAATATATATATATATATAATGTTTATATTATTAATATATTTATATATATATATAAGCGGGTCGGGTCGGGTCGGGTTTTAGGTATGCAAAACCCGAACCCGCCCCGTGGATATGGAAGATGACCGGCGTTGATGTGGAGGAGGAACGGCGACGATGTGGACTGGAAGATGACCGGCGACGATGTGGACTGGAAGATGACCGGCGTCGATGTGGACTGGAGGATGACCGGCGTCGATGTGGACTGGAGGAATGGGGTTGAGGACTGAGAGAGGAGGCCGAAGATGGAGGAGGAGTGTGGGTGTGCCGGTGTGGAGACAAGCGCCGACAGGGAGAGGCTGTGTGCCTGTGTGTGAGAGTCGACTGAGAGAGTGAGATACTGAGAAGTGAGAACGGAAATGAGAGATGTGAGACTGTCTCTGAGAGGCGCAGATATAAATGAGAGGACAGATCTACGGTTTCTATTTAATCAACCAAATGCTAGGGTTTCTATTTAACAATCATTATAAATATATATATATATATATATAATGTTTATATTATTAATATATTTATATATATAAGTGGGTCGGGTCGGGTTGGGTTTTAGGTATGCAAAACCCGAACCCGCCCCGTGGATATGGAAGATAACCGGCGTTGATGTGGAGGATGACCGGCGACGATGTGGACTGGAAGATGACCGGCGTTGATGTGGATGAGGAACGGCGTCGATGTGGACTGGAGGAATGGCGTCGAGGACTGAGAGAGGAGGCCGAAGATGGAGGAGGAGTGTGGGTGTGCCGGTGTGGAGACAAGCACCGACAGGGAGAGGCTGTGTGCCTGTGTGTGAGAGTCGACTGAGAGAGTGAGATACTGACAAGTGAGAACAGAAATGAGAGATGTGAGACTGTCTATGAGAGGCGCAGATATAAATGAGAGGACAGATTTACGGTTTCTATTTAATCAACCAAATGCTAGGGTTTCTATTTAACAATCATTATAAATATATATATTTATATAATATTTATATTATTAATATATCCAAAAGGGAAGCAGGTCAGGAGATCAAAGAGATTGTTGAAAATATAAAGAGTGCGCGGAGATATCACAATAATAATAATTGAAATTAAAATTGTTTACTTGGAAACAATTACAATACAGATAAATAAAACAGAATTGTTTACTTTGAAACAATTTTGAACAATTAATTTACTTACAACTTATTGGTACAGAAATCAACTTTGTGAAGATTGCTTCAAACAGATGTGAAACTGGCTAAAATTATAAAGATTTGAGAATTTGAAATACAATTTTTTAAAATAAAAACTCTGTCTTTATCTCTTCTTCCTCTTCTCTTTTATAGCTGGAGTTGGATGAGAGAGGGGAGCGTCAATTACGGGCGAATCTTTGCTTTTCTTTAATTATCTTGCTTTTGACTAATTTCTTCGACAAGCGGCATCAAATCTTACAACTTTGTGTAGTGGTGGGGCCATCTCTTGTGGAAATATTCTGGCTGTCTGGAACTTTGTCAGAAACCGAATAATGGGTCTTTATATTTCAATTTAGACTAGACTCCAATAATATATTTAGTGTTAGCTTTTCTTGGAATTAGTCCAAGTAGTGACTGAAAACACTTATATATCATATGGATCATCTTGAAATAATGTAGACTCATACCAATTCTTTATTTTCTCTTCTCCTGTTATAGACCGATTATCTGATTCTTCAGGCTTCATTACCTCTTCCTCATCTTCATCGGAAGCTTCTTCTGATAACTTTGAAGTTAATGCTTGTGCCAAGAGTAATTTTAATTGTGCTCTCGAACATTTATTAATATCTAAAGTTTCATTAGATTTTACTGAAGGGGTAGGGCTTTAATTTTTCTGGCTTGGGCTCGATTGGATTTTCTTCTTTGGGCTTGGGCTCAGAAGTTTGGGTTCTATTTGGGTATGGAATTGTGTGGCTACTTTGAGCAGGTATTTGGGGAAGTTTAGGGTTTTCTGGAAACTCTTTTTGCACCTGGTTGACAATTCTTGATAAATCAAACTTATCCCACCATTTAACAAAAACTTGTCTAGCAAACATGTCAAATGGGGCATGGTGTTTTACAAGTGCTTGGGAGGTACCAGAAGTCTGTACCCATTGTTCAATAATTGGACTTCTAATTAAATGAAATTCCCATTTCACAATCCAAGGGACTTTGTACTTAGAAGCAAAAAGGGTTAAAATTGGCATGTAAGTATTACCAATTTCTGGGCAAATTTTTTCGAACCAGTTTACCTGATCAACAATTAATCTGGGGAGAATGTCCATATTTAAACCGAACATATCCCACCAACGAATAAACCAGCAAGGGAAAGACCATTTAAATTTTTGGTCAAATTGAACGAACCAAGAATGGCTGAAAGACTCATTTTGAAATAAAAGTATTTTCATCCATGCTTCGATATAATCATGGTAAGAGTAGAATTCATCAGTTCCTTCAAGAGGGACTAACTCAGCTGGGTGTCTTCCCCATTCTTCCATGAGCATTATTCTTTTAATATAAAGGGAGTGGAAAATAACAACAGACGGGTCATTTCTGTCGAAAATTGGTTTGACAAATATAGAATCTGTGGTTATTAAAATTCGGTTATAATATTTAAGGGTTTTACTAGGATGGACTGGGGTGAAATGCCATCCAGGGGGATAAAATTGGCTAGCCAATTGGGCCGGGTTATCTAATCCTGTCATATGTGGTTCAACATAAAACAGATTTTGTATATATTTGGTTATATATGGGCTTGGGGTTAGGCCAGAACTTTGTTGGCTTTGCTTCAACGGAGTTGGTTTAAGCTCAATGTCATAAGGATCATTGGCTTTGGGTTTACTGGCTAATGCTTGGTTATAAGGTTTTGGTTGGGGAATTTGTCCTAAAACCTTATATTGATTTACTACGGGTGTAGGGTTTACTTGGTAAGGAACCATGGTTCCTTTGGGTTTACTTGATGGTTCACAAATATCAAAGGGAGGGATACATGGGCCTGATGCTGGTCTACCTGTATTTCCTCTCCCTCTCCCGCGGCTCCTGCCGCCTGCAAAACTCATATTATTTTCCTGCATTTAACAGAAATTCTCTTGTGAGAAAATCTGGAATAGAGTTTTCACTTCCTTTGATATATTCTATATCAAAATCAAAAATACTTAATAATGATTGTCATCTAGCAAAAATTTGTTTTGAAGCAATATTTTCAACATCTTTTTCTAAAACGTATTTAGCAGATTTGCAATCTATTCTTACTAAAAATCTTTTGTTTAATAAATCGCTTTGGAATTTATTAATGCAAAGTACCAAAGATAAAATTTCTTTTTTGATAGTAGAGTAATTTACTTGTGTGCTATCCCAGGCGCCAGAATGGAAACGCACAATCTGTTCAGGTGAATTTGAAGTTAATTTCTGCTTAAGGATACCTCGGAAGCCAATATCTGAGGCGTCAGTTTCGACAATTTTAAAAGCAGAAGGAGTAGAAATGCCAAGACAAGGCAATGTCTTAACATGTTTTTTAACATCTTGGACGATGGAAGTATGAACTTTTGTCCAAGGAGGAGGATTTGTTTGAAGTCGTTCAAATAACGGCTTACATTGTTTGCGGAGATCTTTGTAGAAATCACTGATATAATTTAGGGATCCTAGGAACCTTTGAAGTTGGTTTTTGTCTAGGATTTCATCAGGGAATTTATCTGCAAATTGAATAGCTCTATCAATTGGTCTAATTTGGTTATACTGAATGTTGTGTCCTAAAAACCTAATTTTGGTTTGAAATAGACAACATTTAGTGGGAGATAGAACTAGACCATTTATTTTAATTACTCTGAAGAATGAATTCAGGTGTTTCCAATGTTCATCTATTGACTTTGAAAAGATGAGTACGTCGTCTATGTAGACAATGGAAAAATGACTATAAGGGTTCAGAATATCATTCATAATATTCTGAAATTCACTAGGAGCATTCTTAAGGCCAAATGGCATAACATTCCACTCATAATGGCCAAAAGGAGTGGTGAAGGCTGTTTTATATCTATCTTCTTCATGGATTTGGATTTGCCAAAACCCACTCTTAAGATCAAATTTACTAAAGACTAGAGCTTGGTCTAGTCTGTTGATTAAATCTTTTTTGTTAGGTAAAGGATACCTAATCCATTCTAAAATTTTATTTAATGGTTTATAATTAATTACTAATCTTGGGGATCCTCTTTCTATTTCTGCATTTTTGTTAACATAGAAAGCAGGGCAAGACCATGGAGACTTACTTTTTCTTATAATTTTCTTTTGTAATAAATTATTTATTTCTTTTTTACAAAATTCTATTTGTTCATGATTCATTTGTATAGGTCTAGCCTTAGTAGGAATTAAATGTTCTTTAAATTCCTTAGCATAAAGAAGCCTTACAATATGCCTTTTGCGGTGCCAGAAGGCATGGGGTAAATCTGAACAAACTTCTTTAATAAGTAAATCTGATCTTGATTTGTAATTTAGGATCTTGTATTTGTTCTTCAATCTTTTTATATTTAATTTCATCTTTTAAATATTTTAAATGATTTGTTTTGCTATTTAATATATTTAAGTTATTTGAAATTGATTGTTCTTTTATTATTCTTAAATTTCTTTCTTTGGGTTGTGTGGTAAATTGGAATGTAACTTTGTGACCTAGGTGTTTAGTAACTAGTCCCTTTCTTGAAGTAATAAATGGATATAATAGAAATATGAATGGTAATCCTAAGATTACTTTGTCTGTCATATTTCTAATTAATACAAATGTTGTTTTATAACATACTCCATCTTGGCAGATATGTGCATTTGGTAATTTATACTTCATTTCCATTTTACTACCATTGGCAGAACTTAGTCTTTCATTTGTTTTTCGATAATATATCGTAGGAACTAACCCTTCTTGGATACAACTTAAGTCAGCACCATATCACCAATTAAGAGTATTATCAAAAGAATTTAAATTAAAATGGAATACCCTAGCAAGCAACTTTAATTCCAAAGAAAACAAAAATTTAAGACATGAATTTAGGAAAGAACATACTGAACCTGAAAGAAAAAAAATTGTACACAAATGGAAAAAATGGATAAATAAAGAAAAAAAAATATGGATTTCTTTCCATGGTACAAAAAATACTATAACAAATGTAATGTAATTACAAAAACTCAATGGACTAAAGAAGATAATACCAAGATTTCATCAAGTCATCCTCCAATAGAAACTCTGAATATACAAGTAAAAAATACTTCAGTAAAAGCTTCTCCATTTAAAATACCTGAACCTGATAGTAAAATTGATGATAAAAAGATAATTGAACAAAACAATTATACCAACCAATGTTTAGTTTCAATAGGAAAACAGTTAGATAAAATAGAAGAAAAAATTGAAACAAAAATAGAAGGTACAGTAATTAAAAGGAAATCTGAAAAATCAATTTTACATTTACCTGAACATAGAGATGGTTTAGGTTTACCAAATAAAGATAGAGACCTAACAAAGAAAATAGATCAATTATTGGGACACTTAACCACTAATAGTGGAACCAAAAATGTTACAACATTAAATAAAAAAGATGATCAAAGTGAATCTGAAAGTGATAATTCTATTATAAATGAAATAGAAAATCAATTTAGTAAAATAACATTCAATAAACCAAACCCTACTAGTAACACAAAAAATTGGTATACTAGACCAACCCCTCCAGATCTCCAATATGAAAAAAGAAATCTAAACAACCAATTTGCTGTCTCATCCAACAAAATGTATGAATGGAATATAGACGGCCTAAGTGAGCAAGAATTAATCAATAAATTAAGCCACATGTCCATGGTAGCCAATAGCTATCTTAATGCTTATCATGATCTAACTCAGCCAGAAATAGTTGAACTCTTAGCATCTGGTTTCACAGGAACCCTTAGATCCTGGTGGGAAAAACACCTAACTGAAGATGCTAGAGAATCAATAATCCATGCAGTACAATTAGATGATGAGGGAAACCCCATATTTGACGAAGAAATTAATTATGGACCTCCTGATGGAGTTAACACATTAGTTTATACCATAATTAAACATTTTATAGGAACTCCCAGCAATATAACTGAGAGACTCCGCGATCAACTTAGTAACCTTACTTGCCCAACTCTTAGTGATTTTAGGTGGTATAAAGATGTATTCACCTCTAGAGTCATGATGAGAGATGATAGTAACAAACCATTTTGGAAAGAAAAATTTGTTAATGGTTTGCCGAGTTTATTTGCCCATAAAATTAAGGAAGAATTAAGTAAAAATTTATGTTACATAGATTATGATAACCTAACCTACGGAGACATCATTAGCCAAATCCAAAAAACAGGTCTAAAAATGTGCATAGACTTTAAATTAAGTAAACAAGCTAATAAAGATAAAAATAAAGCCAAATATGAATTAGGAACATTTTGTGAACAATATGGTTTACCTCCTGTAGCCCCCTCTAGGAGAAAAAAGCATATTAAAAAAGATAAAAAATATAAATCTCACAAAAAGAAGAGTAAGAAAAATAATTCAGAAGACTATTATAAGAAATCCTCTCCTAATAAGAAAAAGAAATCAAATAAGAAATTTGATAAAAGTAAAATAATTTGCCATAATTGTGGAAAGAAAGGACATTACAAGAATGAATGTAGAGTCAAAGAGAAATTAAGCCAACTAAATGTACCCGAAGAAGAAGTAGAACAAATTCTTGAACTAATGAGAATTGAAAATCAATCTGAAGGTGAATCTTTGGGATCCAGTTTACCTTCCCCAAGTTCAGAAGAGTCAACTACTTATTCCAGTCAATTTGAAGAAGAACCTCCACAATTAAGTTGTAGTAATAATTGTACTAAGACTTGTTGCAATAAACAAATAAATATGTTAACTAAAAACCAAGAAGAAAAGAATCTACTAATAGATTTAATAAGCAAGATTTCAGATCCACAAATAATATAAACATTATATATATATAAGCGGGTCGGGTCGGGTCGGGTTTTAGGTATGCAAAACCCGAACCCGCCCCGTGGATATAGAAGATGACCGGCGTTGATGTGGAGGATGACCGGCGACGATGTGGACTGGAAGATGACCGGCGTCGATGTGGACTGGAGGAATGGCGTCGAGGACTGAGAGAGGAGGCCGAAGATGGAGGAGGAGTGTGGGTGTGCCGGTGTGGAGACAATCGCCGACAGGGAGAGGCTGTGTGCCTCTGTGTGAGAGTCGACTGAGAGAGTGAGATACTGACAAGTGAGAACGGAAATGAGAGATGTGAGACTGTCTATGAGAGGCGCATATATAAATGAGAGGACAGATCTACGGTTTCTATTTAATCAACCAAATGCTAGGGTTTCTATTTAACAATCATTATAAATATATATATAATGTTTATATTATCAATATATTTATATATATATATAAGAGGGTCGGGTCGGGTTGGGTTTTAGGTATGCAAAACCCGAACCCGCCCCGTGGATATGGAAGATGACCGGCGTTGATGTGGACTGGAAGATGACCGGCGACGATGTGGACTGGAGGATGACCGGCGTCGCTGTGGACTGGAGGAGGAATGGCGTCGCTGTGGACTGAGAGAGGAGGCCGAAGATGGAGGAGGAGTGTGGGTGTGCCGGTTTGGAGACAAGCGCCGACAGGGAGAGGCTGTGTGCCTGTGTGTGAGAGTCGACTGAGAGAGTGAGATACTGACAAGTGAGAACAGAAATGAGAGATGTGAGACTGTCTATGAGAGGCGCAGATATAAATGAAAGGACAGATTTACGGTTTCTATTTAATCAACCAAATGCTAGGGTTTTTATTTAACAATCATTATAAATATATATATATATATATATAATGTTTATATTATTAATATATTTATATATATAAGCGGGTCGGGTCGGGTTTTAGGTATGCAAAACCCGAACCTGCCCCGAACTCGGTCCGGTTTTTTTTTAAATTACCAAACCCGACCCGGGCTTAAAAAAACCCGCCCCGAACCCGCCCCATCCGGGTTGGGTTTTTTTGCCATCCCTACTCCTGAGATATTGCTTGAACTATTTTTTATTCTAGTGTCGCATGGTTTTGAAGCATATGGGTTTATCCTCTAGTGTTGCCTTTCTCTAATATACATAATGTACTTTTTTTTTTGTTCTTGCAGTATTTTCAATTAACTAATTAACGTCTTTTATATGATTTTTTGTAATACATTATGCAGTACACGGTTTGGATTCTTAATTCGATACTTTGTTTAGATCATATTTTTCTTTTATATTCATATCTTCTGATTCTTTAAAGGTTACAGTTTTTTTTTCCACAAATTTTTGATTTATCAATTTTACAGATGTGGTCTTTCCTCTTATATTTTAGCGACATCGTGTTTGGATTCTCTATTGGGTCTCTTGAGTGTTGATCGTGTGGGTAATCCTCATCATCCATTCTAGTTGCATTAGGTCGGGTCTGTCATGAATTGTTCAGTAAAATCATTAATAAACTATTTTTTTAACAAGTATTATATATGGATTATCTGTTGCTATACACACACACACACATATATATATATATATCTTTAGTTTCGAAGTCTGCATTTAAAAGGAGTGGTGTTAGTTAACTGATGTTCCACTTGAGAAAGCCTGGTTCCACATTTGCCCGTTCGTCGATTAGCTCAATCAAAGTTGTTACCTCGCTTAGCCACACTTGTTTTCAATTGAAATTATTTGTTATTAATAAGATCTTGTTTTAACTTCTTCTGAAATAGTTATAAATTATTAGTTATATGTTTTTTGTATTACCAATAGAAGAATTGTACATCTTGTGACGGAAAATGGTTGTTTCTTTTTCTTCACTAGGTCATCTATAAGCCACTTATACACTGCTTATGCCCAATTGTAACTTACAATCTTATCAAGGTTTGCCATCCAATTTTGTATGAACTAGGCTATGTTGTTTCCGGTATTTGTAAACAATAATGTGTGCAATTTCAGTTGTGTTCCCTCATTTGGTAGCCTAAGTAATCTAGACACATGCAATAGGGTGAATAGCATAAATTGGCCTCCAATTGGGAAGGCTTTCTCTTCCTTGTCGAGGCACTGAATAAATTTAAGAAACACTTTGTTCGATTTAGAGTGCAAGCCTTCAGTGACTAAGGAATTTTTGTAAGATTTATACAATTTCTAGAAAAAAGTTTTATTTAGAATTACTTCATGCCGCTGCCGAAATCCCAAGTTCCGCAACTCTGGAAGAAGCTTCTTCAAGGCTATGAAAGATGATCTGTGTTAATCTTTCTTGCCAATGATTACTTGTTGCCCTTCCTAGAAATTAAATGCAATTGTTAGGCAATTCATAAATTCCATTTGTAATAAATACATATTGAATTATTACAAATCACTTATATATATACTAATATTGTTACTAGTAGTTATTTATATTCTTTTTTTTTCACTTACCACGGAAGTTGTTGCGGTGGTTAAAGTTATCTTACATTTATATTGAAACCTAAAAACCCTCCATACGGGTTTAAGACTCAAAAACTTAAATGAAAACATATTATGGTATCAGGCATAATAGCATTAAAAACCATGTCAGACATATCAAGCATAATGCATGTGTCTAACATGTATACATATAATATGAGCACCCGATCAATTAGTTTTAATAAATAATTATATATAAGTTTATTTTTAAGAAACAAGTTTCCAGACATAGCTGAACTTTAATTTTCATTGGACGATAGGTATGCCATTGAAGTTCAACTTTATTATAGTGTAAAGCATATAATATAAATGAGAATAGCATATTATGATAATCCCATTTAATTAGCTATACAAAATTTATTACACAAACTCATGGGTGTATTGTGTATGTTACTTACTGTGTCCTGTTGTAGATTGCTCCGCATCACTCTTGAACTGCTTTTCACTTGTTGGATCAAGCGGTCATTTTTTTTCAAAATTATCCCGTTTCTTCATATTCTTTGGTTGATACACAAGTATATAGGTAACATATTTCAATATTTATTTGTTAAAAAAGATGGTTACTTGATTGTTTACCTTTGTATTCTAACTTACCTTTACTAGTAAAGGTTTTTTCTCGTTTGCTTTCCAAGCTCTACGTCTCACCTCATATGTACTCTGTTTCACCATCTGCACTATAATCATATCCGGTATAAGCTATGGTTCATCAGGTTAAATTCCAGTTCGTATTTAGATTTGTTCGGTTAAAATGGGGGACAGTTAATTCGTACTACAATGTATCATTGGATATGTAATATTCAATGGAATAGTTAAATAATAGTTTTTGTTACTAACATTCACATCGAGTATGGTTCATAGAAACTTACCTTGTCTTTATGTTGTGCAGTTTGTTTTTGTATTGAAGACTTCTGCAATAAGTGTTTTTAATCTTACTTTAATATCACAATTTCATGTATAAACTAACTCATACGAATTGTTGATGTTGAGATTTTATAGAATTTGTTTACCTTATATAAATAACCGATGGTATCTTTATAATGTGGATGAAATTAAGGTTTTGGATGTCGTCAGATAGTGTTGTATTCGAGTTTTACTTGGGAGGGAAATTTGAAAGTAACCATTGATTTATCCATAAATAATTTGAATTTCTTATCCTCCAACAAACGTTTATCCTTCATCTTGACTACACAGTTGTACTCGTGAAGTTATAAACTAAATATGCAGCATTTTCCGTGAATATGGGTATTCATTATATATTGGAAATCAATGAAAGAAAACTATTATTTCGAAAGTTTTTGTAAGTTCGTTGCCTCTATGGTTAGAGCTTCATATATGTCTGAGTTTTTGAGTTCAGACAGATTACAACGCTTTCAGCTTATGCTTCGTCATTTTGATGCTTCGTTGACTAACAATATACTATTGCTTAAGTTTATTTGGATGACCATTTTATTCGATTACTGTAAAATCGATATGTGGTTTTTTTTTTCTCTAGTGGGCTTACAGGGATGAGCATTTATTTTCTTAGTTCTTGTTGGGCCATTTTTCTTTAATGCATCAACTTAACTTAACTTAATAAATTAATGCAGGCCCAATTATTGTTAGCCCATTTGGTGTTATCTATGTGTGTATTGTTTGCCAATGCTTGTTTCGTTCACTCCTTCATCAATACGTTAATATCTTGTATTATATCCACCAACTGAACTCTTTACATCAACTTTTTCTCGATCCACCATTTTTTTAATATTTATCAACCCTCCTGCAAATCATATTTTCTCGCCATCCACAAATAAGCTTTAACATCTATTAGGTATGATTGGCTTTTTATTATTCAGTATTCATGTTTTCATCTCCATTTCATTATTTTTGATGATTTTGTTTTGTATTGTTAGTCTCTTGTTATTATATTTCATTTCATCAGTTCATAAACTTACATTTATAGATGTTGTAAGCTCCGATCATTTTCTCAGTGTGTCTTCGTTTAATATCATTTTATGGTGTTTATCTTTCGTCATTGATAATTCATCATTTTAATTTTTGTATATTTGTAGGTTATTTGCTAGTGATAAAATGCAAATTATCTAAATTTATTCGCATGCTCAAACATATTTGGAATTCATTATGATAGACAGTAAGTTTACCAAATTTTGTTATCATCTTTTTGAATTTTGGTTATGGTTTGTTTCATATTTAAAATTTGAATTCCCTTTTCAGTTGATAAGTTTTTTTTTATTATTTTTATTTTAAATTTTGTCATTTTTATTATTTTTTTAAATTAAAGGGTAATTGTGGAATCTACAATTAATTTTATTTCCATTTAATTAGTTATTAATTTATCTTTGATTCAAAAGTTGTCCTTTAAACAAGTGAAAAAAAGTGTGTTCTATACAAGAGAAATAATGTGAAGATTGTCCTTAATAAAAAAAGCCCCATTCAATATTCATTATAATCAATCACTCACTGTGCATTGGTATTTAAGAGTCTACATTTATTTTATTTTATTCGAGTGTGAAATAACTAATCTACTTTTTGACTTTTTTTTTCTTTTTTTAACTTAAGAATTCATTACAATAAAAAGAGTAAGGAATATTGCAAATTGCAGCTTGTGTGACTTAAATTTGGGTCTTTTATTAAATCTGTGGCGCATATCACTGGACAACCTTACATTTATCACTATTTTTTATTTTTTTTCTTGTTGACATAGTCAATGTTTCGAATATTATTATAATAATTTCCCAAAATGATGTCATCTTTAAAGATTCAAGATTTATGATCAGTTAGTCTTGTAACATGCTTGTATAAATTGTTTCTTATGCTTGTTATTTGATTGTTAATATTATTTTGATTTATTTAAAACGATCCCCAATTGTTAATAAATATGCCTGAATAAACATAGCTATGTTTGATAATATTTTTTGTGGTAATAATAACCAACTTTGGGATGAAATAATGCTTGAGTCAAATTCAAAAACAAAATATTAGGCCAACTTGAAAATTTGAAAATAAGATAGATTTAAGGGAAACTAAATTGAAGGGAGATATATTTACGGAATAACCATAAAGAATTCATATTTATCAAGAAAAAAAAATGAGGTAAAACTAGAAATACATAAATAAAAATTTACATATACTTATATTATGTCTATAATAATTTAAATATAATAACAATTAACATATTCAATCATTCATTTAAATAAAGTTTATTGTTATTTGCAAAAGTTTTCATCCATATGTGTATAAGGAGACAAATCATATGTGAGTTTACTTGAATAAAAGGCAACATACTAAATTGACACAAAACATATTTCAAAAGTGCGCCACTTTAATTTACTACTTTTAAAAACTCATGAAATACGTAATATACCTATCACATCCCATAAAACAACTCATAATATATTTGGTGGATACATCATTTAAAAGATTACAATCTCCTTAACTTGTAGCATTTAGTTTTGAAAATTAAAACTTTATTTGATTTTGAATTTCGAAAACAGATGAATCATTTAAGATATTACCTAAAATTTAGGAAGTTTCAAATATAGGAAGATTATTTTGGGAGCATAATTCTAAGCATTCTCTTGTGGGCCGAGTTGGCCTTAACACCTTCTTATGGGCCAAATGAGGAGGTCGAGACTCAATTATCATAAAAGATGTAGAGGACCACGGATGAGGCTTAACAACGTGAGAGACTGTATATAATATTTACTGAGTGAAAAGCGACAGTTAGCCAAGCAAAAGGACAACAACTGCCGAACAAAAAACAATCAACTTAAGAAAGGTTTCCAACATGCAGACATAGAATATACCAACATAAGCCTGCTCACCAATGAGAAAATGACACCCACAGATAATATAGCACGATGAATGATTACTGCAAGAACAAATGACAAAGTGAAACGTGTAAAGTGCAAAGAAGTTAGTTACAACAGCTGTCCCTCCATCATGTGGAAGAAGGGGATGAATGCCACGAGGGCCATAAGTTATGCCCCAGATGGTCATTTCACTAGTGACCTAATCCATCTTGGGGGACATGAAATATAGATCTATAAATAGAAAAAGATGCTTTCGAGAAAAAGATATAGAAACCCTACTAAAAAAGTGAAATTCAGTTACCATCTCTATCAGCTTGGACCGGACCTGCTCTGGTATACAAAAACACCACCCACAATTGGCGCCGTCTGTGGGAAACTGCAACAAAAAGTTGTTTCTCATTTTTCTGTAATTGGATTTCTACCTTTTATTATCTCACAGTTTTCTTCAAACTCTGTTATTCATTTTTCGCCATTTTCCTTCTAGTTGTCTTGCTTGATTCGAAATATGGTACAATGTCCTTTGTGATAACTGTTTAGAAATGGTTCAAACTAGAAGCCATCAGATTGGTGAGAATTCAAACGTAGTCCTTGTTGTAGATCCAAATCCCAACCCAAATATGAACCTGAATACAAATAGACCTGTAGTTACAGTGCCCATGCAGCCTAATCTAAACCATTCCCATACTCATTCATCAAATAACCTTTACGATCCCAACTATCCTGAAGGAGATGCTCCTATCTTAAATGAATCTGCCGCAATGGCTAAATTTCGGCGATAAAATAAAATATTGTCGCAACTCCTTAAGGAACAAATGCTTAGGAAGGTGGTACATGAACCATTCAAATTAGCTGAACTGAGAGAGGCTGAGACTGTTGTCTCTTCCCCAAAGGATGAATATGATGAGGTTAATTCGAAAAGAAGGTTTAATGAAAGTATTGTTGATGAAAAGGAACGCCAGGCCAGTCCAAACCGGTCAGGATATCATAGTGTTTTCGAACATTTGAGAACAAAGGGAGTTTGTAAGCCTAATAGGGTGACAAAGTCAGTACAGGTAGTTGAAGGGAAGGAAAACCCGTTGAATAATTGGGCCGAGAAATATTTGCGAAAATTAATCCATTCAGCCATAGCCGATAAGACAAATGATAAGAAGTCGGCTGCAGAATTAACAAGGAGAGCATTGGGAGAAGATCACGGTTCCCCGTTTACTGAACGCATTTAGAACGCGCCACCTCTGAAGAAATTTGGACAGCCGAAGTTCAATATATATGACGGTCGATCTGATTCGGCCGACCATGTCCGTCACTATAAGCAAGTTATGGCTTACTGGAGAGGCGAGGAAGCTCTCATGTGCAGGATGTTCGCAGCCAGTTTAGGGGACACTGCGCTCCGATGGTTTGATAAGCTACCTCCTGCAAAGATTGATAACTTCAGAAAGCTGGCCGAGCAATTCACTGCTCGATTCATTACCAATAGTAGAATGATTAAGGGTCCCGAAGCTTTAACCCAACTCAGGAAGAAACAAAGTGAAACCCTGCGTGAGTATTCTCAACGGTATTTTGAATTGTATCAAGAAGCTGAAGACTGTGATCAAAGATTTGCTCTCAATACCTTCAAGTTTGGTTTGCCTTACGACAACAATAGTATCTACAATGACTTAACGCGTCGACCTCCCAAAACGTTCAATGATTTACTCGCTCGGGTTGACGAATTCTCAAGGGTGGAAGACAATGACAAGGCCATGAACAAGCAACAAGGGTTTATGAGGGACATAAATGGGAGTGGCGATCGAAGGGATGACAATCAGGATAAGAAGAATAAAAAGGGATAGTGATTGGAAAGACAGTGGTGATGATGACAAGAAATTGAATGCTTTCAAAGGCGTGAATACAGTGTTTAATAAGCCCATCCATAAAATCATGCACGAGATTAAAAATGAAGAGTTTTACAAATGGCCGAGGCCTATGCTCGGCGACCCCAAAACATGGAATTCCGCACTCAAATGTTCCTATCATAAGGACCATGGACACGTAACAGAAACTTGTAGGACTTTGAAATAATTTTTGGAAGAATTGGTCGAACAAGGCCGATTATCTAAGTATGTGAAGCGTGATGAGGTAAAATCGAATGAGCAACCAAGAATGGCCGAGGAGAAGTGTACTTCAGCTCAAACGGATAGACCTGTTGTTGGGATAATTGAAGCTATTCACGATGTTGTCAATAGGTTAGAAGCAACAAGGAATCATTTGCGAGCGCGGTTGGCTCGAGCAAAATTATGGGCAGAGGCTCATCCGATTAAAGAAGTTATGTCAATATCGGCTCCTCCGAAAAGGGATCGGGAGAATAATGTGGTCTATCAATTGTCTTTTTCAGAAGAAGATTTGGACGGGGTAGATGTTCCTCGTAACGATGTTTTGGTTATAATGGCCAATATCTGCAACTTCGATGTCAAACGAGTCTTGATTGACCCAGGCAGCTCTTCTGAAGTGATGTACCTGAAAGCCTACAACGAGTTGAAACCATTCATTTCAAACAAGTATATTCGGCAAGTGGATTCCCCAATTTACAGTTTCAACGGTGACGCAGTCTGGTCGATTTGCATTGTCAGTATTCCGATTCGAATTGGAGAAATGGTGGTAGTAACAGATTTTTTCGTGATGAATGTTGAGTCTCCATACAATGCTTTGCTCGGACAAAATTGGCTTGGAGAAGGGCGGTAGCCTCACCGTTCCATCAAAAACTAAAATTTCTTACTCCTAAGGGGGTGTGTGTGGTTCGAGGCAAGCAAGAGGATGCTAGATACTGTTTTAATTTGGCAATCAGAGGATCGCTATCGAAAATGAAGGAAATAGCTCATACTGAGTAGGCTAAATCGGCCAAATCCACTGAGCAAAATAACGAAGAAATAGGAAAGGAAAGTGATGTGCTCGAACCCTCGAATCAGAGGAAGGGTAAGGAGCATAAGCAATAGTAACCAAAGAGCGGCCCCCCTGTCAATGGTGGGGTTAGGGGACGACTAGAAGAAAAGGCTTTTGAAAACCTAGTTAAAGTCCCCGCATTGGAAGGATCAAATGATGGAGAGAAACATTTTTTGATTGACAGCAGTCTGACAGTAGGACAAAGGCAAGATTTCACTGAATTTTTGAGAAAGAATGTTGATGTGTTCGCCTCGCAACTTTATGATATGCCTGGAATATCGATAGACGTAATGTGCCATAAGTTGCATGTAAACCCTGCTTTCAAGCCGATAAAACAAAAACCGCGTCGGGCGTCACCTGAAAAAGCTATGGCTGCGGAAGAAGAAGTCCAAAAATTGCTTAAGGCTGGAACTATACGAGAAGCTGATTTTTCGGAATGGATTTCTAAGCCGGTGGTGGTTTAAAAGAAGAGCGGGAAATGGAGGGTATGTATTGACTTCACCGATTTGAATAAGGCTTGCCCCAAAGATAGCTTCCCAATGCTTAGAATAGATCAACTGGTAGACTCGGCAGCTGGTCATCAAAAGTTCAGCTTCCTTGACGCGTATTCGGGATACCATCAGATTCCATTATTCGGACCGGATCAAGAGTGTACTGCTTTTATTACCACGATGGGATTGTATTGCTACAAAGTCATGCTTTTCGGCCTCAAGAATGCAGGAGCCACTTACCAACGATTGGTTACAAAAATGTTTCGCAACGAAATCGGCAAATCCATGGAAGTCTATGTGGATGACATGTTGGTAAAAACTAAGCATGAAGTCGATCATATTAAGGACTTGGGCAAAACTTTCGAGATTTTGAGACATTACAAGATGAAGCTGAATGTTGTAAAATGTACATTCGGGGTTAGTTCGGAAAAATTCTTGGGTTTTCTGGTCAATTGCCGAGGAATTGAAGCCAATCCAGAAAAGGTGCAAGCAATCGTCAACATTCAGAAGCCGACGAACCTAAAGGAGCTGGAAAAACTCACGGGTATGATCGCTGCTCTGAATCGATTCATTTTAAAATGCTCCGATAAATGCATGCCTTTATTCAAATCTTTGAAAATAACAAAAAAGTTTGTATGGACCTCGGAATGTGATCAAGCTCTTGACGAGCTGAAACAATACCTGGACAACCCACCATTGATATATATCCCGGACCCCAATGAGAAACTCTTTATGTATTTAGCTTCTTCTGATCGGGCAGTAAGTTCGGCCTTAATCAGAGAACATTCCAATGTGCAAAAGCCCGTATACTTTACAAGTAAATGCTTGATAGGACCAGAATTAAATTATTTGCCTTTGGAAAAACTTGTATTAACATTAATCACATCATCCAGGAAATTGAGGCATTATTTTGACGCCCATCCAATCAAACTGCTCACCAACAGCCCAATCAAGGCAGCTCTCAGGAAAGTTGGTTAACTGGTCGAATGGAAAAATGGTCTGTTGAGTTGGGGAGATTTTATATCGAATATGTGCCAAGGACGGCTATCAAAGGGCAGGTACTTACTGATTTCATTGCCGAGTTCACGGGGAATGTTGAAAGTTCTACGGAAAATCAGTTATTGGCCATAACTGGGGGGCAAAGTCATGATGTAGAAATGACCGAATCCGAGCAATATGAGTCGCTCATAAAATCCGTATGCCCCGAAATCCAGTTTCTTGGCTTTTAAATATAGACGGATCATCGACGATTGGTGGTTCTGGTGTGGGCATCGTATTCAAAACTCTAGAATGAGGGATCATTGAATAGGCAATTCGGCTAGGTTTCAAAGCAAGCAACAACGAAGTTGAATATGAAGCCCTGATACTGGGTATGAAAAGGGCCATGCAGCTGGGAATTCAGGATATGATAATTAATTGTGACTCTCAATTGGTGGCAAATCAGCTGACTGGGGAATATGCGCCAAATAACGAGCGAATATCAGCATATATGAACTTGGCTCGAAAAATGATGAAGAAATTTAATTCGATGTATATTGAAAGGTTCCCCATAACAAACAATTCACATGCAGATGCATTGGCAACTCTGGCTTCAGCAATAGACTCAGAAGTATAGCGAACAGTGAAAGTAGAATTTGTGCCAAAGCCGAGTATAGAGATTGATGGACAACCGATAGTGTGCAACATTGAAACCAACTTGGGTGTTAGTTGGATGGATATAATAATTGATTATCTAAGAGACGGGTCATTATTGAATGACAGTACTGAAGCTTATCGGGTTAGAGCACAAGCTAGCAGATACTGATTGTCGGCCGAGCAAAACTTATACAAGAGATCCTTCTCGGGACCCTACCTCAGGTGTATTCACCCAAAATTGGTGCAAAATACTCTTTTCGAGCTGCATGAAGGAAGTTGCGGTAGTCATATAGGTGGTCGATCTCTGGCTCACAGGGCTAGATCCCAAGGATATTGGTGGTCCTACATGCAGAAAGACGCCGTAGAATATGTAAAGAAGTGCGACAAATGTCAGAAACACTCCCCGATGATTCATCAACATGCTACCGCTCTTCATCCCATTATCAGCCCCTAGCCCTTTGCCATGTGGGGATTGGATATTATGGGTCCCTTTCCTCGGGCTCCAGGCAATAAAGGTTTCTTTTGGTCGGCACGGATTATTTTTCGAAATGGATAGAGGCAGTTCCTCTGGCGAACATTGCCGAATCTAATGTTAGAAGCTTTTTGTGGAAAAATATCGTCACCAGATTCGGCATTCCACGGGTATTAGTTTTTGACAACGAGACTCAGTTTAAGAACCAAAAAGTTAAAGAATTCTGCAATGCTTATGGGATTAAACAACACTTTTCCAGTGTGGCTTATCCCCAGGGTAACGGCTTGGCTGAAGCATCAAATAAAACCATCTTGGATGGTTTGAAGAAAAGATTAGAAGAGAAGAAAGAAAAGTGGGCATAAGAATTGCATTCAGTACTCTGGGCCTTCCGAACGACACCGCGCCGATCAACAGGGGATACTTCTTATTCCCTAACCTACGGAACGGAGGCAGTCATTCCCTTGAAAATCGGCTTACCCACTTTAAGAATGGCGCAGTTCGAAAATGAAAACAATGACTAGGCCCTGGAGGAAGCATTGGATCTGGCTAAATCTAGAAGGGAAGTGGCTGCAGTTCACTTGACAAACTATCAAAATACTTTGGCTAAACAGTACAAAGCCAATGCCAAACTACGAGAATTCAAAGTTGGAGAATTGGTTCTAAGGAAAGTGCTCGACACAGCAGTCAAGCACAGCCATGGGAAACTCCAGCTAAATTAGGAGTGTCCTTATATGATCACTTCGGCTACCGGAACGGGATCCTACCATTTACAGGATATGGAGGATTAACCAATTCCGAATCCTTGGAACGTAGTCAACTTGAGAATATATTATCACTAGTTGTAATTCCAAAAAATGGACTCTTCTGTTTGAGCCGATTTCAAAGTAATGAAATGGAAGTTTTGAGAAATCTGAATTTCATATTATCTTATCAAAAAAGAACTTATTTATAAAAGGCAAACGCATAAGACCTTGCTCAGCCAAAGCAGCAAAATGCAGACGTATAAGACCTTGTTCAGTAAAGGCATTAAAATTAATAAAAAAACCTTCTTCGACAGAAGGCAAAAGTGTAAGACTTTGCTCGGCCAAGGCAACAAACATGCAAAAGTATAAGACCTTGCTCGGCCAAGACAACAAACTTGCAAAAGTGTAAGACCTTATTTAGCTAAGGCAGCAAACATAAAAAAAATAAAAAAAAAATCTAAGACCTTGCTCAGCCAGGGCAATAAAATGTGGAAAAGGTAGAATACCTTGATTCAGTAAAGGCAACAAAATGTGTAAGACCTCGATTAATCGAGGCACCCAAAAATTAAAAAGAAGAAATACAACATTTACTCGGCTGAAAGAAGTCATATTCGAATCTATGATGCCTTATTCGGCCAAGGCAATAAAAGTTGAAAATATTCTTATAAAAAATATAATCAAACAAGACAGATTTACTTACATTCAATTATGTTCCAGATTAGTTAAATCATTTACTAACTAATTGAGACTATTTGTGCAAAATTTTTCTGCTACAATCAATTAAAACAGTTGTATAACAGGGAATATCTGCAAAATCCTTCTTCATTAACTCAAGACACAATTACATATTGTGGGGGCTTCATGGCCCAGAAAAAAAATAAAAAAAAGAAGAAAAAGAAGACGAAGCTTTCTTCAAACAACTCCTCCAACATCACAAGAGCCTTAATGTAAAGGTTCAGCTTCGACGACTCTCATGACCTTCTTGAGTTGTTTATCAATCTTGTCGAAGCTCTCTTCAAGAAGGCCTCCTGCGCTTGATAGAAGCAAATCGTTCTTTCAAATGAATAAATTGACCAGCAAGACAGTCGTAGCTTTTTTTCAGACAACGGTGTTTTCGTTTAAGGCGAAGAAAGGCCTTTAACATGTTAGCCACTTCTGTGGCGTCTACTCTTTCAGCGTAAGGAGAAGCAGCATCAGAAACGGATTTGTTGTTAAGATTCGCCATTGAAATGGAACTAAGAGGTTGAGATTTCTTTTTTCCTAGTTAGATACAATGAAAAACAGCAGTGAAGAGTACGATTTATATAGGATAGGAGTTACACAGGGGGTCACAAGACCCTGTGCAATGAATATCCTAGAAATATGAAAAGACATTCACCATTTATTATTCTCTTAATTCGAAGAAATACTTTGGGAATATAATAAAACCCCTCACATTAGTTGCCCAGTGGCCATTTCCTAAAAGCCACGTGGTCAACTGGGGGCATACTTACAATAAATCAAAGTATGATATACTTAAAGAAACATATACTCGGCAAAAAGAATTTTTACTACATACACAAAGAAAATTATACTCGGCAAAACGGATTTCATTAGAACATTTCACTAAGTAAAAAAAAAAGGGAAATGAATACATCAATAAAAAGGAAAAGAAGAAAAAAAAAAGATAATCAACTCTCATCCTTATTATCATCGGCAGCATTATCGCCCTCTTGCTCCTCTTCAGAAGCTGGGGGAGGCTGAGCGAACAAGTTAGGAGGGCAAAGCATCGGTTTATCGAAAAGGGCATCGCCCTCGACAACTCCTGCAGCAGATAAACTGGATTCATAACCGGCTTTATAAATGATATCTTTTATTTTTATAATCTAAGTTGCTGCTTCATCTGAGGCTTCATTATTGCCCGTTGTCTCGGCATTGGTCAATTCTTCGAAATGAAGAGACTTGAGCTCCTCAATTGTTATTTCGGCTGCCCTTTTCTCCTCCTCTTTGGCCTTGGTTACAGCTTGAGCTTTACTATTCTGAGCCAGCGTAAGAGAAGTTTGGAGTTTGGCAATTTGAGCCTGAAGAGTCTGAACTTGACCCTCCAAATTAGCCTTATTTTCCTCAGCCGACTTCGTCGCATCGTTGTAATCGGCCTGAAGAGAGGAAAGTTGATTTCTCATATCAACAACTATGACTTTAGTCTCGTTAGCTTCCTTTTTGGCCTCCGAAATCTCTTTTTTAAGCCTAGCCACCTTTGCTTTGTGGTCTTTCCTGGCTTGTTTGTATTGAGAAGTCAATTCGAAAAAGTATTGGTTTGACTGTAGGAAACAAAAAGGCAGTTAAGAAATGACCGTTGAAAAGAAAGTAAAATTTCAATGAAAAGAAGAGATAGTATCTTACGCCAACTTGGCACTGAAAACCTCTATATTCCAGTTCAGAGAGAGGAACAAACTTCAATTTTTTGTCGTCCTCTGGCAAGATCATAGTTGTTGCCAAGGCATGAGCAACTTTGTTGCTTGACAGAGCAGAATCCTTCACGTTAATAGGCCTCTTATCATGAGAAATTTGAGGCCTGATTATAACTTCTTTGGGGAAAGGTTCCTCCGAAGGAGTCTCTTCCGGTATCTCGGTCATCTCGTGTTCAGCTGGTGAGTCGATCGTATGTTCAGCACCCTTATGGACCTGTTCCCTTTTCTTAACTGGGGGATAGAGATTCTCTAAAACCCCAGCCTCCCTAACATCTCCACTAGAGGTGACTTCAGGACGGGTCTCCTCTACAATCGGATCTCTAACTTCAGCAGCAGGAGTATTTTCTTGTGCAGTTTTCCTTCTTTTAGTAGGAGGACTTGCCGAACTCACAGAAGCTCTATCTTTATAGAGCCGAGTATTCAAAGAATAAAAAACATTACGCCGGCCAGCCATATTTATATCAGAAGGCTCGGGAACAAGCACCTCACTTTTGGGTCTTCTTCTCAATGGAGATTCTTCAATCTCCTCTAACTCTTCCTCGGCGGGAAAGTTTACTTCAACTTCCCTGATAGAAGAAGATACGGCTTCACCGTGCCTCCTTGAGACTGGAATGGCGGTGCTCGGCTCAGCAACAGAAATCCCTTCAACGTTCTCGATTTGCAACACGGGACGATCGACCGGGGGGTTACAAACTATTTCAACTGCCGGCCTTTTATTTTTTTTCTTCCTTTTCCTCTCTTTTCTCTGACAACTAGAAGTTCAGGAAATTCTAAGTCTGGAGATTCTCCAGCTAGAATACGCCGCTGAATGCCCTCACTTTTTCCAACCACCCAAGGGTTGACCATATTATGATCTCTGAAGAAATCGTATTTGTCCTTATCCAGAAGGGGAGGGCCAACCCACTTAACAATATTGGTGCGGCTGGAAAAGGAAGTATACGGAAGGATATAATTTAGAAGAACATGAGCCGATCTTGGATGACGAGAATACCTTACATTATCACGTCCATCATAGTTGATAGCTGTGTTCAAATGGTCACGATTAAGCTCGTCCAAAAGCGGTTTTCTAGAACACCTTTTCGCTCCACCAACTACAAAGAAGAAAAATCAATTAAGGTAAAACATCAAACAGTTGATAGACAAAAAAAATCCGTAATAAATAAAATGCAAACCAGGTGTGCCAAAATGCCTAGGAATGCTTTTGTTAACTCGGTCAGGCTCAAGATTCCCAATAAGAAGAACTACGTCGTTAAACGCTCCTTTATGAGATGACGCTAATCCTTCAACAATGGAAGGAGAATGGGGCCTAGCTCTCAAATTTCATTTATCTTCGAACTCATACAGAAGATAGCAATATTTAATTTCTTTTAACCCCAGCTTGAGATTAAGACGTCTATTCGGTTCGGACGTGCCTAAAATAATTCTAAGTACGTTCGGAGTTATTTGGCATAGATGAAAACGAGTATCTCTCAATAAATCTACCAGCAAAGGATCAAGGGGAATCCTCAATCCAGCAACCTTAAAGAAGGACGTATAAATAGGATATTCGTTATGAGATGGGGGCAAACCTAATTCTATATCTTTAAAAATGTCCTCACGGGGCCCACGTTCTCTCCAAGAAATTCCATCAGGAATATAGGCCCTTTCGAATTTCGATTTGTCTATATCGGTATTCAAAGCATACTTTCCTCCCATAATGATCAGCGAATAACAACGATGAGAAGAACTGAAACTAGGGTTTTGTGAAAATTAATCGAAAATAAGGAATGAAAAGTTAGGGACTTACAGAGAAAGAAGAACTAGTGATGAACGAGATGAGCAACGAATTCGGCGAAGCGGACTAGAAAACAATAGAAAAAGTTCGACTATCAGAAAAGAAAGGATTTCAGCAAAGAAATGGAGGAGATGAAGAGGTAGAAATTGGGGTTGAAGAAAAAAATACCTTTTTGATTTTTTTTTTCCTTTATTTCCCTCCAAGAGACGCCTTACTTTATTGAGATATGTATAAGAAGTGACCCTCATTTAATGAGATTTAACAGCCATCTTATTACACTCAGTCAAAATCAATAACTGACGATATGACACGTGGAGACTATTCATAAATATAAAATTCTCCAAAAGATTGGCTAAGAATTAGAGATCGCTCTGAAGGAAATCAAGCCTCCGAACTCATGGAATTAACCAACTCGAAGGCTTGGGGGGCAATTGTGGGATCATAATTCTAAGCATTCTCTTGTGGGCCGAGTTGGCCTTAACATCTCCTTATGGGCTGAATGAGGAGGACGAGACTCAATTATCATAAAAGATGAAAAGGACCACGAATGAGGCTTAACAACGTGAGAGACTGTATATAATATTTACCGAGTGAAAAGCGACAGTTAGCTGAGCAAAAGGAACAACCACCGAACAAAAGACAATCAACTTAAGAAAGGTTTCCAACATGCAGACATAGAATATACCAACATAAGCCTGCTCACCAATGAGAAAATAATACCCACAGATGATATAGCACAATGAATGATTACTGCAAGAACAAATGACAAAGTGACACGTGTAAAGTGTAAAGATGTTAGTTACAACAGCTATCCCTCCATCATGTGGAAGAAGGGGATGAATGCCACGAGGGCCATAAGGTATGCCCCGGATGGTCATTTCACTGGTGACCTAATCTATCTTGGGGGACACGAAATACAGATCTATAAATAGAAATAGATGCTCTCGAGAAAAAGATATAGGAACCCTACTAAAAAAGTGAAATCTAGTTATCATCTTTATTAGCTTGGGCCGAACATACTCTAGTATACAAAAACACCTCCCACAATAATTGATTTCTATACAAAAAACAAAGTTAGACTTGTTTTTCAATCTTAATTTCACAATTTTATTTTCTGCAAATTAAAACTTAAAGCGGTGATTTTGTATAAATTCAAACTTTAAAGCATCTAATTCAGAAAATATTAATAATTCTATATCACTTCAAGTAACAAGAAAAACAAAATATTTTATTAACCATGTATAATTTTAATATTGGAGGGGTTGGTAATGTAATTTTATAAACCAATCAAAGTGATACTTTAATGTTTAAATTGATACGAAATCACTACTTTAAGATTTGATTTGTAAAAATTGAAATTTTGAAGTTTAGATTGTAAAACAAGCCGAAGTTTGAGATTATTTATATAATTAACAAAATATATTAAGTTAAAATTTGGACGAAATGTAAATAGGTTGTGCATTTAAAAACAATTAATTAAGTTGAGGGGTAACTTGAAACTATGAATAAAGTTTGGGATACAAATTAGTAATTTACTCAAAGAGAAGTGATCTCTTTAGGGATGGCAAAAATATCCGCGGGTTCGAGTACCCGTGGGTTTTTACCCGAACGGGTCCATTTCGAGTAGTAACTTTTCGGTCCGGGTCCGATTCTAGGACGGGAAGAGAATAAAATAAGCGGTTCCGGGTCCGGTTCCGGATATTTAAATACTCATATCCGAAGATCCACCCAAAATATATATTTATATATAATTTTTTTTATATACATATATACATATATATAAACTATTAAACAATAAACATAACTTATTGCTTTATTAGCCTAGGGTTTCTTTACATTTTACTTTCCTAATCCACATTCCACCAATTTCCACAGCCGCACATAGCACAGAGCCACAACATACCCACTGCCCACATACGTAACTCACCCAAACACCCACTCTCCATCTCCGACTCTCCGCACAGCACAGCCGTCTCCCTCTCGTCATCTTC
Organism: Lonicera japonica; assembly: GCA_021464415.1. Lineage (NCBI taxonomy): Eukaryota > Viridiplantae > Streptophyta > Magnoliopsida > Dipsacales > Caprifoliaceae > Lonicera > Lonicera japonica. The sequence continues at coordinate 91,602 of JAKCWG010000484.1, forward strand.
CGGCAGTCCGGCTCTGGCAGTTCGGCCTCCTCTGCCCACATACGTAACTCTCTCTCTCTCTCTATATATATATATCTATCTATCTATCTATCCATGTCACGATATGATTTCTTTTTATTTATGTTACCCTCTTTCAATAATAAATTAGAAGGAAGGAATGGGGGCTGATTTCTCAGTGATGATTAATCAAGATGACGAGTTTGATGGTAATCCATTCTTTTATAAATCATGTGGACAATCGAAGCATTTGTCTGAGAGAAATTTTTGCATTTTTTTTTCTCAAAATTTATATATTTTCGTGATTATGACAAGATCAATCAAGGTCTGTTTTTTCTTATTTTAAATTTTACAGTTTCCTCTTAAAAATTGTGATTTTTGTTTGAATCTTTTATATATTAAGAGTAAAATAAAATAAAGTTATAGAAAGTTGGCATAATGATGATGCAAGACAATGTATTCTGATTATTGATGCATAAAAAACCTCCTACTCATTCTGAATGCTCCCTTTCTTGATATCAATAACATTACATAGGATGGAAACAATTGAACAATCATATATCATACAGTTGAATATTTGTGTAAATACAGTGGCCTTTTTTCAAAAAAAAAAAATTAATAATTTTCGTGGGTACCCGGACCCGAAATTGCCGGTTCCGGGCACTACCCGAACCGATTTACATGGTTCTAGGGCTGGGGCTGGGGTTGGTCCGCGGTTCCGAGGATGGGTAATACCTACCCGGCCCCGACCCACCCCGTTGCCATCCCTAGATCTCTTCACTCCCCTACTCCCCCTCTCTCCATTTCGTTATTTTCACTTCCTCTCTCCCTTCTCTTCTCTAACCCACCCAAAATGGACTCTCAGTCTGGTCGAACTCACCTAAATCAAACCCTAATCTGCTCGAACTCACCAAATCAAACCCTAATCTTCTCGAACTCACCCAAATCAAAACCCTAATCTGCTCGAACTCACCAAATCAAACCCTAATATGCTCGAACTCACCTAATAAAACCCTAATCTGCTCAAACCCACCCAAAGAGTCTTCTCTCAATATTCGATTTTGGACCTAATAATTTGAGGTGGGTAATTGATTTCTCTCTCTAGCCTATTTTAATTTGAGGTGGGTAATTTCATAACTTGCACATATAATTTACTACCTATTGGTTCATATTCATTACAGCCCTAATGTAATATATTTATGTCAATCCTGCCAAATGTAGTCTAAAATTTTGAGTTATTGATTGATATTATTAGTCTACACTTCTTAGTGGGGTGGTTTAAATGTATGTTATTTCATTTCTAACCAATACATTTAGCAGGATTATAATAGCGCTGGCTGGAAAAACTGTTTTTGCGCTTCCATCAGATGGAGGAGACACGATTTTTCGAAAAAATGATGATTAATCTTCGTTCAACATGCAAGTATGTGTTCTTCATTTTTTCCTATGGATTTCATATATATATACAATTATACCATACTTTTCAAGTGCGGATTGGCCAATTTGAGGGGTCAAACGGATGCATTTTTTGACGAAACCTGGCGGAGATGATCTCCATAAATTTCATCATTTGATGGATATAAGGGGTCAAATGAATGCATTTTTTGATGAAACTTGGCGGAAATGATATCCATAAATTTCATCATTTGATGGATATAATCTACTAATTATGGAGATCATCTCCGGCAAGTTTCATCAAGAAATGCATCCATTTGACCCCTCAAATTGGCCAATTCGTTTGGTTGGTCCATGAACAGGTATCCGCACTTGAACTTTCCCTATATATGTATGTTTTGTAAACCTCATATTAGTAGTTCTAGCTTTTGTTTGGTTGGGGTTTTAAATGTCTAATTTAAACAAAAAAAGATTACAAAACAAATCGAATAAAAACCCAACCAAACACCCGAGTGTACCGTACACAAATCGATTTGTTTATTTTACTTAAATGAAATTTAAAACAAAAAAAGATTACAAAACAAAAAATACAAAAGAAAAAATAAACAGTTATCGCCAATATGAGGTTTATTTTGGTTCACAAATGAACAGTTATCGCCAATTCGATTTGTTTATTTTTGTGTTTGGTTCACCAATTTTTAAAATTTCAATTTTCCTTTTTCAAAAATTTCTTCTTAGAGCAAGGATTACACACTTCCATGCACTCAGATGAGAAGGAGAATGTCCATGTCTTCATTTGCTCACATGGAAAGAGAATTCAAAATTAAGATTTGGACACAATTTTTCTATTACAATAATAGGTGACTATATTGGCATAATGAAAATTAATAGTTAATGTTTTTAATTTGAGTTCAAATGGGGTGCTAAATTAAACGGAAGGTTCTAAACTTTGTGTTTACAATGGAATCCTTTGGATTGTTACATAAAACTACCGTATATGTTGTTGAAGGACCCACTAGCCTCTCAGAATTTCTCTTCTTTTTTAATTACACATGTTCTAATATCAAATTCCATTTTCTATAAAAATATATATTAGGTATTATACTGGTTATCCGAAGGATCTTGGGCCGTCGAGGGTTATTCATTTTTCCTCGGAGCGCGAGTTTGTACAGCTTCTACATGAAGGTCATCCCGTGGTTGTTGCATTTACCATAAGGTAATTTCGAGATTGTTGTTTTTCATTTTATTAATTTTTTTTATCCCCTCTGTTTTATTCTCACATTTTCATTACACTGACTACCTATTTCCACACATTTATTTTGGATGTTACAGGAGTAATTACAGCAAACATCTAGATAGAGTACTGGAGGAAGCTGCTGCGGAGTTTCATCCCCGTGTAAAATTTATGCGTGTAAGTTACTTGTAAGTTACTTCTGGTGAATAAGTTTATTTCATGGACATTTATTTGAGGATAATCTGTTCTAAGATAGTACATCTTTACCTCATTGTTCTCACACATTTACACTAATAAATGTTGGGCCTTTTGAATTCCCCCCATATGTAATGTGAAATTAGACTCACCCCCACTGTTTTCATAATCATTAAACTTTGCACACTGCATGCAGGGGAATCTCAAAGTATTACGCAAAAATTGGGGGCAATGTCAAATATTTTAATGTAATCCTTTCACATAATCCTCTATTTTTACGCGATTCTTTGAGATTCCTCTGCACGCAGGGGGAAAGTCTTAATTATTACAAAAACAGCAGGCAAATCTAGCTTCACATATAAAATGGGGTAAAAGTCAACGATGCCCGTAAATGTAAAATTACACTGCCAGATTCTTCTAGTGGTTGCGTGCCTGTATATATGTGCTCAAAAGTGCACATGTTCAAGCAAATAACTCTAAAAATTTTCCTTAATCACATTGGGCTCTCATCTTCTTTGATCAATACATTCTTGATAATCTTTTCCGTATGAAATATTTTGTTCTTCTGATGGTGCTTTTCAGGTTGAGTGCCCAAAATATCCTGGGTTTTGTATATCACGGCAAAGAACGGAATATCCATTTGTTGAAATATTTTATAGCCCAGAACAAGTACGTATTACTTGTCATTTATGGTATATGTTATTTATCTAATTTTATTTAGTCCAAGTTTTACTCTATTATGTGTGTGCCTTCGTTTTTTAAATTTGTTATTAATTTGGAAAATGTAACTACATTGTAGTTTATAGCGCCGAGTTCTAGAACTACGTTTGCTAAATGTAAAATTACAAATTGCACTTCTTTTGGGTGATCAATTCATTTAAGATTCTTTTAACTAGTACTCACACAGAAATGCCAAAATGTTTTGCCTAAAGAAATATGAGACAAACATGTCCTGGCCTTTATTTCTGTTTGTGAAAGTCGTGATGTTTGGATGGTGGAGTTGGTTCCTCAAACAACTTTTTTAAATCTTTCGTTGATAGGAACTAACCAATTCCCTCCCCCCTCTTGTCCCATTAGGAAGTTTGAGAATAATGAAGACTAGGGGAAGATATAAAGGAAATAAGCAACTCACTCTCCCCTCTTGACTTTCTTTGACATATTTGCGAAGATGGAAAGACAAGTTCTTTCTGGTGTTAATGAAGTTGGCCGTGGCCATTTCAGGGTTATTGTGTTGAAATATATTCACTGAGGTTTTGTTGGTTATAGAGGTCTTTTTGATGAGGAAGACATAAAAGAAGGGTTTTTTCAGTGTCATAGAGGATAATGCCCTTCATTAGATGACTTTAATATATCCTTTTTCGAGGAAGGTTGGGTACCCTTAAAAGGTGATCTTATTGAGTTTTGCTAGAAGTCTAGGCTAAAGTTCGTTGTGCAGAGTATGGATTTTACTTTTATTTCTCATCTAGGAAAGAGCGTTCTTTTAAAATTAGAATGCTATAGATTTTAGGCCTATTTGTTTGGTGATTAGTAAATATTGGATCTTGACTAAAGGTTTTCTTGAGGAGATTAAGCATTGTTTGGACGAATTTGTGTGAAAGACAAGAATTTCTTACCATCGAAAATTTTGGAACCAATGGGGGATAAAGCACTGGGTCCAAATATTGCAAGAGCATTGAGCGATTGTGAAGGAGGATATCTATTTGAAGTATTTAATGGTTTTCTTTTAAGCCGGGCAGGTGAATGCTCAGACTAATGAAACATACATTTGTTTGATTCCCCAAAACGCCTCGTTTCCAATGAGAAAGAAAGTTCCCAAAATGAAGTCATCTTTGAAGATTCGGGATTTATAATCAGTTAGTCTTGTAACATGCTTGTATAAATTGTTGTCCCTGGTTATTTACTTATTTTATTTTTATTTTGATCAGAAACAAAACGCTTTTATTAAAATTACTAATCAAAGCATTGCAAAGGTGATTACATCATCGGTGAACCAGCAGTCCACCAAAGCCCCTCATGATATGATAAAATACTACACAAGACTAAGCACTATAATCACAAAATCGGCAGTAATGTGGCAAAGCCACAGCCAGTGCCATCACTGGATAGCTGCACCCCAATTCCCACTTAAATCTGAGATTGATAAATTTCCAAACAAATTTGACAAGTTAGCCCAAAGTGATGCTAACTGTTTGATATTACTCTCAACTTCAGCTGCTTCGGAAAATTTATCTTCAAATATCCTATCATTTCTCTCCTGCCAGATGCCCCATGCTAACGCCAAGCAGCAACATCTCCACAACAATTTTGATTTCTTTTTATTCCCTCTAAACTGCCATTCCATACCCAATAAATCATGCCATGAGCTAGGTAGAGCTCCAATCACTTCAAATCCCTCCCCCACCTTATTCCACTTATAATTGGTAAAAAGCTGCAATCTACTAGAATGTCATCAATGTTCTCTCTTCCTTTTTCGCAAAGAATACACCAAGAAGGAGAAATAGCTTGATTAGTCCTTTTTTGGAGTAAGTCACAAGTGTTGACTCTTTTCCAAGAGGCCAACCAAGCAAAACCTTACACCTTTGGACTTCGGAGGGATACCAACTTTCCATATAAATTTGGTTATTTCTTTATGATGTAAGGAAGTTTTGTCGGGGACGATAGATTTGGGTTTGGCTGAAGGAGCCTTTGTGAGAGGGAGACATATCTTTAAGTTACACAGGAGAGAGAAGCTAGATATTAGCTTAGCATCCCTATCTTTTAATTTGTCTTTGAACTTGTGAGAAGTAATGTGACTTTGAGCTTAGCATCCAAACATAACCCTTTGACGAGTTATCGAAACAGCCATTGATTCTATTCTTCCAAAGCTCCCAACAGTTATAAACAGGAAGGACCCGGCCCAGCCAAACTGCTGTGAAGTAATGAACTGGACATGGAAATTAACCAGTCATTGACTCTTAATATGCAATAAAATAGCCGAGGTAGTAATTCCCAGCTTCAATTGAGAGTGCTTCCTGTATGCTTAGCTGAATCACAATTAAGAAAGACCCAAGGTCCTGTCAATAAAGAAATGGAAAATGATTGAAAAACGCTTTTTATGGGAAGTTGGAGAAAGAGATGGGTGATATGGTGAGATGTTTATCTTTTCCTCTTAATTCACGGAAAAATTTCTTATCCATGGCTCAAAGAATTGTTTTCCATGCACAAACTGAAAAACTAATATAACATCTCACCAAAGCAGTAATCTCTTTACTTCTCTTGAAATTTAGTCGCGTTTTCACTCATTTTCCAACTTTTTTATCAAACACACCCACATTGAATAGACTCTTCCAAGTTCCAAGGGCTTTTGCTGCAAACGCATTTTGAAGTAAGTTGAAACTGTATTATCCTCAGTCTATCATTTAGAGAGACCCTTTGCTGAAGCAATCGACACATAAGAATAGAAGATTTACCGGGGATAAACTTATACCAGATTGGGATCTTAGATTCATGTGATTTCTAGCTTTTATACAAACATTGCATATTGATGCTGTAGAAAATCCACCTTGAAGGCTCCATTTAATAACAACATGGAAAAGGAAAATAAAAACACTTGATTTGGATAAGAAGTTGGAAAATAAGTTGAGGCATGTGATGATATGCACTCCATCTCATACTCATTTTTATGAGTAAATGTCCTTCATCCTTCATTATTTTTTGCGAATTTTTTTTCTTCCACTACCACCAAAGAAAATTTCTCTATGGAAAAAGCCACAAAGTAAGAAGACATCTCATCACATGTCTCAACTTGTTTTCCAACTTCTCACAAAAATCAACTGTTTTTATTTTCCTTTTCCATGTTGTTATCAAACGGACCCTAAGAGTTGGTTTACAAATGTAAACTTTCTTGTCATCAGTTAATGACGCTGCCATATTATTCACTTGGATACTATCATAATGGGGCCGAAGCTGCAATATTGAAATTTTAATCTGTTCAATAAAACCAACAAAACCATGGATTGCGAGTTCTTGAAGCTCAGCTGGAGGATCACAAAGATCAATAAGCTTCTGATTACCAACCCATTCATCCTTCCAACAATTGATAGAGCCATTCTCAACAATGCAATCAATACAATCGGCAATTTTTTTTCCTCTGAAAAACAGTGATAAACACAATAACTTGACTTCTAGCGACGGGAACTGAGGACCCAACAATGAAACAACTAGTTTACTTGTGAACCAAATTCCCAGATGGATATTCATATTGGACAATAAATTCCATGAGATTCTTAAGAGGAATGTTTTGGTACCATTTGCAAATATCAACAGGCCATCACCAAAGGCCAAGTGTGATACAATAGCCATAAAAGGGACATACTTTCTTGCTTTGAATCAGATTGTTTAAACCGCTACTTACAACTTCACTAGCCACAATAAAGAATACCTCTAAAGGATCTAAAATATCCTTGAGCTTGACCATTAACAATAACTGAAAACCAACAGTTTGAGATTAATCTCCAGATAGCATCAATAAAGTGTTGAACCCAAATTTTCTAGGCACCTTCATTATGAACAACTAGAAAATTCTGTTATTAGCCTTAGCAAATACCTATTTTCAATGCAAAATTATAATCTCTAACTTTGGACTCCAGCTTCTGAAACATTTCTTGAGCTAATAAAATATTGTTGGTGGTGCTTCTTACCTTAGCAAAACCACTTTGTTCAAGCGAAATTATCTTCTAGGAGCAAGTCTAGAAGTTGAAATTTTAGATATGATTTTAACATTGAAATTTGGTCTTTGCAATGGTAGCAATTAAGGTATTTGTCCAGAATCTAGGAAGACTATTAACTTGAAAAAACTAATGAAGGGCTTCCACTAAATCTTCTTTTGTAATATCCCAGCAAGTTTTATAGGGAATTCCATCGAACCCATCAGGGCCAGCATTACCTTCAGGCTTCAGCATGCCTACTAAACTAAAGACTGTTTGATAGATCTCTAATAAAAAACTCATTAGCTGCTCAATCTGCAGTTAATTGTTGCATATACTACTCCACCCATTAGCAGCCATATCGTCCTTTGAAGTTATTCAGCTCCCCCTCATTGTTTTTAATTTGATGAATTTTTGCCTTCCTCCTCTTGTGGTTTGCTACAGCACGATTTTTATTTTATTTTATTTTATATCCCCTTCATCACTTCATGGACCCACTTGAGATTAGTCCTCTGCTTCCAAAAATCATCATGGGCAAGGTAGTTATCAAGACTAGTCTTTTGCTTTATTAAGATTCTCATAATTATCCCCAGAAACACCCATCTCCATTTTAAGCTTGGGATCAGAACTTTTATTTTCCATTGCTTTAGAATGTTCTGAATATTCTTGCGAAAACTTGTATATATTCCACTCAATAAGTTTCTTCATTAATCTACTCAATTTTGCCAAACCTGTTGAGGCACTGTTCTGATGTTGGGCGCCTTCTGTGTTTTTGGGTTTTGCAAAATGTTGGGTGCATCCTGCTTTTTAGGATTGTTCTTCCATAAACTTTTGGGTATGCTAGACAGAGACATGCTTTTTGGATTTGTTAAAAGTGTGTTGTTGTTGTAATTACTTGGGCCATATGGAGAGACAGGAAGCCTGGACCTTTGAAGGCTAGTATGTTCGTTTTCAGTTTTCACCCATTGGAGAATGGAGAATAGGGTGATACTTTTCGTCCCTTCGATCCCTTTTTTGAAGTATGTATATATATAGAGTTGGTACTTATTTGTTTGAAAGGATCTTTGTCCTCTTGCCCGTGTAATCTCGTCTGCTTTTTGAATAAAGTGTGGCAGTATGGCCAGAAAGTTTGCAAGTAGTAGCCATGAAGAATGGAAAATAAGGTTTCTTATTTTCTTTGCCTTTTTTATTCTCGAGTCTTGACCAAGCAAAAGAAATACTTAAGATCAACTTCTATAATTATCTTCATGTTTTCTTTAAATGTCTAAAAAAAGCATAAATAAGGTTTCTTATTTTCTTCCCTTTTTTATTCTTGAGTCTTGACCAAGCAAAAGAAATACTTGAGATCAACTTCTTTAATTATCTTAATGTTTTCTTTAGATGACGAAAAAAGGCGTCATTTTTTTGGCGTTTTTCTTATTGTAGGTGCTTGTTCATTGGATGGTTGTATGATTTTTCTATTATAACCTTCAGTATTGATTCTTAGGGTGTGTTCAATAACTTGGAAAATAATTTGATTATGCGGGACTGTACTACATGAAGGATGAAAACTTAGGGTGGAGGCAGTTTTTGAATTCCATGGAAAATGGAAAAATTAGGCTATAGCAGGGAAATTAGTTACATGGAAAATTATGCAATCGAACACTACTAAAGATGCAAAACATGAAATATTGAGTTTTTTTTCAGCGGAAAATAAGTGTTATCAAACATACCCTTACTGTTTTAAAACATGCTTGTGGATTCCCATTAAATGATCTGTATCTGTATTTGTTTGTGGTGCAGGTGGCTAACCAAGGGCGGGTTGCTGATCCAAATATAACAAAATATTCCGTTAAAGTTTTACCTGTGAGTTTTTTAAGCCTTTTGCGATTTTAACTAACTCTCTATTCACTCTACTACTAATGTTCATGCTATTTCGAACTGAGATTGTTCCTTTTCTGCATTTTATAGAACTCAATACATAAGAAGGGGAAAAAAATAAATTATTCATCAGATCCAGTTTATATACTACTGCTTTTATTTTCTATCGCTCCCTCTGTCTCAAAAAGACAGTCGCACTTTTGACTTTGGTTCATTTTAAGGAAACAACTAATTTCAACAAAATCAAGGGTCAAGAACTCAACTCATTTTCTATTGTGAGCTATGGTACATTGATTATGTATTCATGTTCCAAAAGGGGTACATTGATTTATATTCATGTTCCAAAAGGGGAATGGGATTATCAATTTGAGACGTACTGAACAGGCAAGTGGGACTATATTTTTTCAGATAGAGGGTGTATATATTAAACATGAGTAGGAGTTGACAAATATGTTTTGGTACACACTTGAAATTACTGAGTAACAGCCTAAATGGCCACTAAACTTTCAAGCCAATACCACTTTGGCCATTGAACTTTAAAACCACTTTGGCCTCCAACATTGGAGCGAGTACCACTTTGGCCATTACGTTCAATTTTGCCATTAAATTTGAAGGAATGAAGCCATGCGCGAGGGCACATGACTTCATTTGTGGGTATTTTGGTCATATTGCAACAAAACACCCTTCTCTCTAATAATTTCTTTCAAAATGAAATAAACAATGTGCATAAAACAGAGCAATATTTCAAACAAACAGAACAACTTGGGCTATTTTATGACCAAAATACCCTTAGATGAAGTCATTTGCCTCGCACATGGCTTCTTACAGCCAAATTGGAAGGAAATTTAGGGGTGGAATTTTTTATCGAAAACGGACCAAATTGAACTGAAATTCATGGTAACCGAACCAAAGTGTTTTGGTCGGTTACCAATTAGTCAGTTATCGACCATCTTTGGTGCTGGTTACGGTTTTGATATGTTAAGAGTTTCGGTTTTAACCAAATTGAGTGACCAAACTAACACTCCTCGAATATCATACTTATGCATATGTGATTGGTCGAGTCATCTTTACATGGATTGGGCTTAGCAACCGTTGATTAAAAATCAATCGATGGCTCACCGACATATTAATTATTGAGCCTTATGGTTGACCTGGTCAAAAACAACTCATTCACTTTTTCTTTATCTACTACTTACTCTTCCTATTCTTCTTCCATCTTCAACCTTTTCTTCCTCTTCTGCATCTCTTTTCACCGAAATGCATAAAATAACACCAGTGCAAAATGTTTAACACACCAAAGGAAAAAACTTGAAAACATTAAACCTTATTAAGAGGCAGTAAAGAGAGGCTGAAATGATGAGATTTAGAAAGCACCTCCTTCTTTGATTAGGAACCGGTGGAAAATGGAGGTAGGGAAGAAGTGGAGGTTCTTGTGTATCTCTCTCTCAACCCCTTTCCTCTTTTAGTTCTCAATCTTTATGTTTTTTTTTTTTTTTTGGATATTAAAATTTATATCTCCTAAAATCTCCAAAATTTTGAAATCAACATGAACAAATCAAAATTGTGTGGTTTCTTTTTGGGTTTGATTGATATAATGCTGAGAGTTTTGGGAGTCATTCTTTGACGATGATCAACAAATTTAGACTAGTAGCTATGAAGAATTTAGCAATGCCTTGATTGTTTGCTGACCTTGAAATAACGTTCTTGTTCCTCTTTCATTTCATTTCATGTCTTCCTTGTTCTGTTCTTTGGTCGGTTTATATGAACTACAAACTGAACCAACTTATAACTTCGGTTAAACTGAGGCTTGGTTTACCCACCACATCGGTCCAGTGATGGTTTTCGATTTATATGAACCAAAGTGGTCGGTTCGGTTACAAACCAACCATTTTGGTTCTGTGATTGAACTGTTGCCGTCCATAGAAGGAATAGTTGAAGTGCTACTCGCTTTAAAGTTGGATGGTCAAAGTGGTTCCTTTTATAGTTTGATGATTAAAGTGGTACTGAATCAAAAGTTTTGGCCATTTGGGCTGTTTACTCAACAAATAGTATTACATGTTATTAAAATAGCCGGCAATACAAATAACGAATTGATCCCATAGCCTGCTACACAAAGGAAATATTACTTGGAAATTATTTGAACCGTAGCCAGCGATACAAATAGCGTCTCAACCACCTCAACAAATAGCATTACATGTTATTAAAATGTATTGAAATTCTACCTAGTATCAAGAATTATAACGTATAATATTGCACACATGTCGAATATAACTTGGGTTTAGTTTCTTATACTTCAACATTTTACATTTTGTCAGTATTTTTTTGTGTGGTATAAAATGTATATCTGATAAGTCCTGTTTTTTTTTGCCCTTGTATTACAGTTCAACTATGACCTCAGTTCCTATGGATTCCGAGAATATTTCAAGCGCCACGGCTTACAGCCATCTGATCCAAAATAAACTCGGTGTGGAGCTAGTTTTGTGTTTATTGTTTGTATTCAAATTACTAAATATATTAACCATTATTTGGGTGGTCACACAAGTTTTTGTAAAATTATTCCTTGAACATCTGACTTTCAATTCAAAATATGAATTGGCATTTATCATCGGTGTGATTCAAAGTTGTTTGTGAAGACTATAATCATTTAGGGCAAGGTTGATAACTTATATAGATTGCACAAGCCCATACTAGTTATTTATAACCTTAAAATAGTGAAAGTTAAATTATAGCTCATGATTTGAAATAGAGGAGGTAAGGTATAAGGGACATCTTGATTGACGAGGACAATTACGATAAAGTATTAAAGGTTAATTAATAGGAGTATATTTTTGTTGGATAAAACTAATGGGTTCCTACAATGGTTGTGGGTTTAATTCTGTGCTGCGTGAATCTTTTTTTATACCATTGGAAGTAATAAAATAATTGTATTAAGCTTGAGTGCTCCGAACACAATAATGGTTTTATTGTGTTCAATTTTTAGTGTTTTCTCTTGGAACAGTTTCGCTTTATATTTTAACTTTCCACCTACTATTTTGGACCAGTTTTTATTGCTCATTTTGTTTACTCCAATATTTTACATATTAAAACACCAACCACAAAACCATCACGGCAGATTATAAAATTAATTATATTCTACCGAAAATGAACAAAAATATAAAGTAATGTCATGCCAAATAACATAATGCAACAAACTTTATATAAGCAAAATTCATACAAACCCTCAAAATACTCATCATATAATAAAATAACACTTGTGCAATGCAAAAAAAAAAAAATCAATTGGTTAGCCGTTGGATGATACATAATATTTTCTCCATATTAAATTAATACTTTTATTTTCTTTTTGAATGTTTAAATTTTAATTGCCTTATTTCTTTTTGGAAATATAACGAATGAATCGGATCTTGTAGTAAAAAAATATATTCTTGACTACTGATTAAGTTGAAATTATGTTTAACATCTAAAAAAATACCAATCAAAGTATAATTATTATTTTACTATATACTCTCCTCACAAATTAGAACTAGCACATTAAATAATTTAAAATAAATGTAATAAATGATACATTTTGATTAATGAAGACAATTATGATAAAAACATTTTAAGTTTTATTGAACTGGACGAATTAGTACTGAATTGACTAGATTTATAAGAGATTTGTAACATTTTGATTAATGAAGACAATTATGACAAAACATTGTAAGTTTTATTGAATTGGACGAATTAGTACTGAATCGACTAGATTTATAAGAGATTCGTAATAAAATAATAACAACATTAAATTTGTGTGCGTTGCTATTGTGTTCAATGGCATTAAGTTCCTGTTGTGTTCAGTGGTGTGGCATTGATCAGCATTTCTCCATGATGTGGATTTGATTTTGTGCTTCCCCATGTTTAGTACTATATCGTGATGTTCAGTATTTGTCCGGGATTTGGACAATCACGTAAATCAATGTTGCCGAATTTTAAGTTCTAACATACTGTTTTGGACAAATTTTATTACTGATTTTGCTTACTCCAATATCTCACATGGTAAATACCAACCACAAAAACATACAATAATATAATGTCACGCCAAAAAAAATAAAATAAAAAAAATCAAGGTTTCTTCATTTTTGTACCCACTATCTTGCATGTGTTAAGAGAAAGATAACAGTTTTGCAATGCGGCAAGCTTGATATAAGCAAAGCTCATACGAAACCTCAAATAGTCATCATATAAGGTGCATGACTTTTTTTATTCAATTAGTTAATTGTTGAATGATACATAATATTTTCTTCGTGTTAAATTAATAGTTTTATTTTTGTTTTTGAATGTTTAAATTAATTGTCTTATTTCTTTTTTGAAATATAATGAATGAATCACATATCATAATAATAAAAAAATATATCTCTTGACCATTGATTAGTTTGAAATTATGTTTAAATTCTTAAAAAAAATACCAAAGTAAAAGTAGAATTATCATTCTACATTTCTACTGTATCCTCTCTTCTCAAATTAATAGTACCTCATTTCTTTCCGGTGTCTCTCCAATCAATAGTTTCATTTTCTTACAGTGATATAATCAACGAACCAACTCTCACAATGAAAAATATGTTGTATTTATAAATGTTTATTAGGTTGAAACTTAAGTTCTCCTGATTAAATTGTTAAAGTTGAAGTGTGACTATAAAATATTTGTCAATAATTTTCAATGAATCCTTTTTCTCAAAAGAATAATGTTATACAGAGCAAGTATTGAAAAGGGAAATGTTGCTCGGTAAGAATTAAAGCAAGTTCTACTATCATTGTCAATGAGCATTGAGTCTTGTTGCCGTAGTCTATTGTGGTGGATATTTGTAAGAACCACCGTAAGTCTACAAGTGCTCGTTAAGTCTTGGGGCATGCCCAAACTCTAAACTTGGACAGCCTGGTCTCAAATACTTATATAGATTGCACTCGTAGCTATAAATTTAGGATTAAGTAATTTAGGGTGGGCAAAGTGTAAATTCTTCTCTCAAATAAAAGTGGACAAAGTCTCAATTATTATTTACTTTTATGTAAAGACTAAAAACAATAAATATAGCTTTTTGAAAATTAGATAAAAATATACATAAGTTGCTCTTTTCCTTATAATTATTTAATTTGTATAGTGAATGTATGGGTTGTACTTTTGAATGTGGGCCGGAGAATCGCATAGGTTCCGGGGTTTAAATAGTGACATTTTTTTAGTGAATTAAGGGCTTCAGTTCTACCCTTTACCTTTATTTGGTGACAGTGAAATGACCTAGATTTAAAGTTAGAATTATAAGGACTTGATTAATCAAAAAAAGTGAAGTTCCATGATAAACGCATAATATTGTCATGTATAAGCTCTTTCTCGAAGTCGTTTGACGCTTTTATTGCACTAATTCTGCCTAATTATCCGCTTATCTCAAGATTAGTGTCTTAGCGAGTTTTGTATCTAATATCGTCCCGCTAGGTGTGCTTTTGTTGTGTTTCTATGTGTTTATAAGCATAGGATGCAATGGCCTTCGAAGAATTGATCAAGTGCTAGCCAAAAGCTTGCAAAAATGCTGATTTGAAGAAACTCTAGAAGCATGATCGATCATGGTGCAAATTGATCTTTAGGCAGAGGACCCCATGATCGATCATGGGTTGGCCATGATCGATCATGGCCTGGCGGGGACAGCCACCAACTCCTGCTTTTAGCCTTATTTCGGGGGTTTTGGTTTCTAGATATTTTTTCTTGTTTATTTTATTAGTTTTTGTACTCCTTTAGCTATTGTTTTAGTCTAGGGGTGAAGGATGGGATTATTATCTAGATACATACACACACAAGTTCTAGAGAGAAGGGAGAGCTCTTAGAGTGTGTTCTTCATTTTCTCTTGTAAGTTTTTAATTGTAAGAATGATTTCTACTTCTATGATATTGTTCTTGCATTTATTATGGAGTAATCTATTACTAAGGTTACGGAGGTGAATCGTGATATAATTTTCGGTGATTAATAGCTCAATCCATGTTTAAAGCTTGATAAATGTTTGTGAATCCTTTGCTTCTTCCTATCCTCCATTCTTTCTAGCTTTCTAGGTATATTCATATTAGATTAAGACTTTATACGCCTTGTATATCTAGTTCTTGATTGTTGATGAACATATTACATTTTTTACATGGTTCTAGAAAGCTTGAAGTCTCTTTCCCCCATTCATGGAGTTTTTGTGTCCTTTTTGTAGAAATTATAAATAGTTCATAAAACTCCATAGATGGATTATAAATTTGTTAGCTTATCTTTGATTCATTTATTGATATATTGAGTGCTTCTTACACTATACGTGGTACTTAGACTCCCTATTTTCTACCATAAGTGATAAAGGATGAGATGACAAATTTATCCCATAAACTTCATTCCGTTTCATTGTTAGGATTCACCTTATAATTTTCGTTCTTTAAATCATGAGATTACATACACTTGCTTTATGTTAAACCTTTTTATGATGAGTTTGTCATATCCATCTCGGATTAGCTTCATCGGGAATGGTTGCTTTGCTTCACACCCGTAGCTAAGAGGTAGAAATGATAACTTCGTCTATGGTGGAATGTCGGTTGTCTCTTTCTTGATATAGCTTCAATCCGGGAATGAGTTGCCTAGCGTCGCACCCTTTGCTATTGAGAGATACGCCAACATTCCCCACATCTCGAGAAACCTTGTGTTGTAATCTTTGTATGAGCTAGGGATCACTGTCTTTTAAATCGTAACTAACCTCCACCTACCTTAGTGCTTTCTCTTTGACTTTCACAACCGTTTTATATTTCCAATTGTTCGATAACCAAACCAATTTACAAAAATCAGAAAATCATTTAATCCGTAATCCATTACATTCCTTTTCGACTATCCCTGTGGTTCGACACTCGGACTTCCGAGACTATACTATAACTTGGCGTGCCTGCACTTGGGCTCTATTTCAAAGCGCGTTATTTAAGTTGCGTCAAATTTTTGGCACCGTTGCCGGGGATAAGGCAAAAGGCGGATTCCGGGTTTTGTATAAAACTATTCTTTGTAAGTATCTCTCCATTCAATTAATTTATTTTTCTATCTTATTCTTGTTTTATTTTGTAGAGTTTTCAAGGGGATATTCAAATAGTCTTCCAAGCCCATGCAAGGGCAATTGTTCATGGACATTCGAATAAGCCCTCCCCATTCACCAAGAATGGCAAACCAAGGTAGAGCAGCGGATCATGAAAGTGATAATGAAGGGGAAGGTGCCAACAATGTTCCTCCGGTTAGGACCATGAGGGACTACCTTCAACCGCCTCGGGCAACTTCGAATTCATGCATAGTACTTCCCACCAGCCAAGCCGGAGCGTTCTCCTTCAAACCAGGTATGCTTCAACATATCCCATCTTTTTATGGTATGGAGTCTGAAAACTCATACTTGCATTTAAAAGACTTTGAAGAAGTCTGCTCCACATTTCGTGAGGCAAATATTGACGAGGATGTCCTGCGTCTAAAACTCTTTCCTTTCTCCCTAAAAGATAAAGGAAAAATTTGGCTAAATGCTCATAGACCGCAATCAATTCGGTCTTGGCAAGAACTTCAAGCGGAGTTTCTAAAAAAATTCTTTCCCGTTCATCGGACCAACGCTTTGAGAAGGGCAATATCCAATTTTTTGCCAAAAGAAAATGAAAGTTTTTATAAGTGTTGGGAAAGATACAAGAAACTTTTAAATGCATGCCTTCACCATGGTCACGAAACTTGGAGCCTTGTTAGTTTCTTTTATGAATCCCTCACCCCTGATATGCGTACATTTGTTGAGACCATGTGTAATGGTTAATTCTTGAGTAAGAATCCCGATGAGGCTTTATTGTATTTTGATGAATTAGCGAAAGGTGCCCAAAATTGGAACACCTATACCGAGGAACCCAAAGCCAAAACTCAAGGAAGGGGAGGGTTGTACCAAGTATCCAATGAGGATGACATGGGTGCGAGATTGTTCCAATTGTCTAAGAAAGTAGAGGTAATGGAAGCTAGTAAGCTTAAAGAGGTCAATATAGTATCCTCGAGCCAGTTGTGTGTCATTTGTGAAAATTCAGGACACACTACCGAGGATTGCCCTACCATTCCTGCTTTCCGGGAAGTCCTCAAAAATCCCGCCCAAGTCAATGCCTTGCACCAGTACAACTAAAACCGAAACCAAAACGACCCATATTCTCAAAAGGTACAATGAGGGATGGAAGAATCACCCCAATTTCAGTTGGGGAGGAAATCAAAGTCAGAACCACAACCAATATCATCAAAACCAAAGGCAACAACCTCCAAACTCTTTTGCTCCACCTCAGAATCAGAATCGCAACCAAAACTTGGAAGCTTTGTTGAGATCATTTGTGGACAAAACAGATCGTGACGTGGGAGAGTTAAAAACCCAAATGTCTAAGCTCACCACCGCCCTAGCAACCCAAGAGAAAAGAAAATTTCCCTCTCAACCTTTAGTTAATCCTAGAGGTCAAGTTCAAGTCATAGAGGGAGGAGAGTCTAGCACCAAGATAGAAGAACTCAAATCTATCACGATCCTAAGGAGTGGGAAGGAGGTAGACAAAACTATTATTCCTAAAACCTCTAAGGTGGCGGACATAGTTGAGGCCACGAGAGTTGAGGAGGTTGTGAGTGAAGAAAAGAAGAGAGAGGAAGAGAAACAAGGAAAAGAGGATCTCGAAAAAAAAAAAAATGGGATCAAAGTTCCATTTTTGGAGAGATTGAACCAACCGTCCAAATCTAATACCGAGATTTTGGATGTTTTTAGGCAAGTGAAAATCAACATTCCATTGCTTGACGCGGTCAAGCAAATACCTTCGTACGTTAAGTTCCTCAAGGACTTATGTATTACCAAACGAAGGTTGAATGTCAAGAAAAAGGCCTTTATGGCGGAGCAAGTGAGCTCCATCATGCAAGGCACGAGTGCCCCCAAGTTCAAAGACCCCGGTGTCCCATAATTTCGTGTGTCATAGGAAATTGTAGGATAAAGAACGCATTACTAGATTTGGGAGCAAGTGTGAATGTGCTCCCATATTCAGTTTATCAACAATTGGGGTTGGGTGAGTTAAAACCCACGAGAGTTACGATTCAATTAGCGGACTGATCCGTTAAAATCCCAAGAGGGATAGTCGAGGATGTGCTTGTATAAATCGACAAGTTTTATTTTTCGGTTGATTTCATCATCCTCGACATGCAACCTGTGTCGAATCCCGCTAAGGAGATTTCGGTTATCCTTGGACGACCATTTTTTGCTACTTCTAACGCTATAATAAATTGCAAGAATGAAATTGTGAAGTTAGCGTTTAGAAACATGACTCTAGAGCTAAACGTGTTCTCTTTGAGCAGTCAAAGAGATGACGATGATGATGAGAAAAGTGAACACGTGAACATGATAGAGTCATGTATCCAAGACCACTTCGTAGCAAATTTCGAATCGGAGTCAACAGAAGGTTATCTAACCACTTCCGATGAACCCGAGGATTGTATGCAAGTGTTTTCTTTATCTGACAAACATGTTGAATTTTCGGAGAAAGAGGAAAGCACGTCATCGTCCACCAAAAAGCTTGAAGGACAAATAGATCTTAAGCTATTGCTGAGCAACTTGAAGTATGCCTTCTTGGGAGCTTCAGACACTTACCCCCATCATCTCGTCCGAACTTTCGGATGACCAAGAGGTAAGGTTAGTTTATTTGCTTGGTAAATACAAAAAAGCTTTTGGTTGGACTTTTGCCGACCTCCAAGGAATAAGCCCTTTGATTTGTACACATAAAATTCACTTGGAGGATGGGGCAAAAACATCAAGACAATTTCAACGCCGGTTGAATCCTAACATGCAAGAAGTGGTTAGGAACGAGGTGTTGAAATTGTTGGATGCAAAGATCATCTATCCAATCTCGGATAGTAAATGGGTTAGTCCAACTCAAGTGGTACCAAAAAAATCGGGTCTTACGGTAGTCAAGAACGAATCAAACTAGTTAATTCCACAAAGAATCGCCACCGGTGGCGAATGTGTATTGACTACCATAAACTCAATGAGGCAACTCGTAAAGATCATTTTCCACTCCCCTTTTTAGATCAAACTCTAGAGAGGGTAGCGGGCTATGAATATTACTCTTTCCTCGATGGTTTTTCCAGGTACAATCAAATTGAGATTGACCTAGATGATCAAGAAAAGACCACCTTTACATGCCCTTTTGGCACCTTCGCATATCGAAGAATGCCTTTTGGTTTATGTAATGCACCGGCCACTTTCCAACGGTGTATGCTAAGTATTTTTAACGATATGGTGGAAAGGACGTTGGAAGTTTTTATGGATGACTTTACCGTCTATGGTAAGTCATTCAACAATTGCTTGACTAACCTGGAACAGGTCTTGGAAAGATGCGTGAAAAAACAATTGGTGTTGAATTGGGAGAACTGCCATTTTATGGTTACAAAGGGAATTGTATTGGGGCACATCGTTTCGTCGAAAGGGATTGAAGTGGACAAAGCAAATATTGAATTGATTGTCAAACTTCTTACACCCAAGAATGTCAAAGATGTTCGATCATTTCTGGGACATGCCGGGTTTTATCGGAGGATTATCAAGAATTTCAGTTCCATTTCCAAGCCAATGTGTAATATACTCCTCAAAGACGCACCATTTGACTGGGATGCCAAGTGCGAAGAAGCTTTTATCTCTCTAAAGCATATGCTCACCACTGCGCCGATTATGCAGACACCGGATTGGAGCTTGCCTTTCGAACTCATGTGTGATGCGAGCGATTACGCGGTTGGAGCGGTTCTTGGTCAACGGAAAGACAAGAAACTGGGTGTAATATACTATGCAAGTAGGACTTTGAATGATGTGCAGATGAATTACACCACGACAGAGAAAGAGCTCCTGGCAATTGTTTTCGCCTTGGACAAGTTTCGATCCTACTTGATAGGATCGCCCATTATTATTTTCACGGATCACGCGGCATTGAAGTACCTGTTCACAAAGAAAGATACCAAGCCGCGGCTTCTTAGGTGGATACTCTTATTGCAAGAATTCCACTTAAGCATCAAGGATAAAAAGGGAGTCGAGAATGTGGTGGTCGATCATCTGTCTCGACTCACTTTTACAAACAACATCGAAGAAAGCCCGATCCAAGATTCGTTTTTGGATCAGCAATTGTTAGCAATCTCAACACTCCCAAGGTATGCAGACATTGTGAATTATCTTGTGACCGACAAGATACCAAAGTCATGGGGCGCACAAGACAGAAAAAGGTTCTTGGTCGAAGTGAGGAGATTCTACTGGGATGAACCATACCTGTTTAAATATTGTGCAGATCAGATTATCCGACGGTGCATCCCAGATGAAGAAGTGGAGAGAGTTCTGTCTTTCTGCCATTCAGAAGTTTGCAGAGGACACTTCTCGTCAAGGAAGACAGCCGCTAAGATTTTGCAAAGCGGACTCTACTGGCCGTCGCTTTTTAAGGACGCACAACATTTTTGCAAGGCATGTCAAAGATGCCAAATGCTTGGAGGCATCTCCAAGAGGAATATGATGCCACTCAACCCAATTCTGATGATCGAAATCTTCGACTGTTGGGGCATCGACTTTATGGGACCATTCCCATCTTCCTACGGTAACCTTTACATTTTAGTTGCCATAGATTATGTTTCAAAATGGGTGGAAGCCCAAGCGTGCAAGAAAAATGATCACAAAGTGGTGATCCGATTTCTAAGAGAACACATTCTTGCACGTTTTGGCACCCCCAAGGCAATAATAAGCGATGGCGGTACTCACTTTTGCAATAGACCATTTCAATCATTAATGCAAAAGTACGGTGTAAATCACAAAGTATCGCTCACTTATCATCCTCAAACTAATGGTCAAGCCGAGTTGGCGAATAGGGAGATCAAACAAATTCTAGAGAAAACGGTAAACCCGAACCGCAAGGATTGGTCGTTAAGACTAACCGACGCACTTTGGGCCTATCGTACTGCGTATAAAACAACTCTAGATATGTCTCCTTATCGCATTATGTACGGAAAACCATGTCATTTGCTAGTAGAGTTGGAACACAAATCATATTGGGCAACTAAGATGGTTAACTGTGATTTAGAAAAAGCTGGGCTCGACCGTAAGTTGCAAGTAGATGAAATTGAGGAATTAAGAAGAGATGCCTATGACAATGCAAAGATAAGCAAGGAACGTGCAAAATTTTTTCATGATAAATCCATATTGAGAAAAGAATTTAAACTCGGGCACAAAGTTCTTGTTTATGATACTCGTCTGCATCTCTTCCCGAAAAAGTTGAAGTCTCGATGGACCGCCCCATACGTTGTCCGACACGTATTTCCTTTTGGGGCTGTGGAAATTGAGGATCCCAAAATTGGTTTCGTGTTCAAAGTAAACGGACAACGCCTTAAGCCGTTTTTGGAATTCCCACCTCGAGAGGAGTCCACCCCTCTCGAAGACCCGACTTATGCCTAACAAGCATGGGTCAATTTTGTAAATAATGTTTTTGTTAGTATTTTTGAGTTTCAGGAATTGTCATCGGAGATTCGGGTGTCATTGGGAGTGAACGGACCAAGTTGAAGGGGAGCAATAAGGTGTAGGAGAGCAAAGCAGGAAAAGAAGATTTTTTCTGGCAGATTGGTCCATGATCGATCATGCCTTAACCATGATCGATCATGGTTGGAAATTTTCTCAGGCAAGTATAAAGCATGATCGATCATGGGTTGACCATGATCGATCATGGGAGAAATAGCATTTGGCAGAGGGCAGCATGATTGATCATGGGTTGACCATGATCGATCATTGTACAAAGAATCAGCTGGACAGAGGAACCCATGATCGATCATGGGTTGACCATGATCGATCATGGTCGCGACTTAAAATAGGGGCGCCGTGTCTAAAACTCCCATTTCTCATTTCCTTCACTCCAAATCATCTCCAAACCCTAGCCTTTTCTCCCCCATTCTTCCCAAATCCCCCCAAACACCATTTCCAACCTTCCCCACCTAGAATCAACCATCAAATCTTCCAATTTTAAATCTCAATCATCAAACCCACCTCAAAACCCACTTTTCCCTCTCTCCTCACCAATTTCGAGCCTTAGCAACCCAAATCTCGAAATTTCTCACCTCTACCTCCTCTAAAGCACCACAATACCCCTTTATGGCTTCCTCTCACCCTCCCACTAAGCCGCTAGACCTTCAAGCCGCAAGGGGTGGCTATCGCGGATTTCAAAGCCGCCAAGAATTTGAATGGTGGAACTATGCCTTCAAAACAAGGACGGTGGTGATAGAGGTCGGTCTACATCGGTACGCTGGACGATTTCCCCCAAAGAGCAACGTTTGAGCGATACCCAGAATGGATTACTTACTTGCGTGAACAAGGTACTCAATGCAATCTCACCATTTGTCGTGAATTTTTCGCAAGTTTAATTCAAGTTCCAAATACATTGTACACATATGTTGCTCATGTTCGAGGAAAAATGGGTCATTTTAACCTCGAGGTGTTGAGTGAGATTACGGGAATCCCGGCCTTACCACCCAATGGTCATGACCTCCCCTATTCGGATGGTACCCTTTATGTAGAGCCAACGGCTAATGATTTAGCCACATTTCTAACCGGTGAACCGAGGGAATGGATTGGGAACCAATTGGATAGGAATAACATACTCGAGGGCTTTCAGACTCTTTGGCTAGTAATTGCCAATGCTTTGGACCCGACCTCGCATACCCAACACATGTACCCTTCTCAAGCGTATGTACTATACACTATTGCAACAAACAAGCGTTGTTGCCTGTTGCGTCATATCATTGGGTGAATTACGAGAATCATAGACTTAGTCGCCCACAATGAAACAATCAACTTTGGGTCTTTGATCACTAAGGTATGTTTGCAAGCGGGGAAACTGAGAGAGATGAGGATGTGAAGAAAATGCCTCGAGCACCACTTAACCGATCTACCCAAACTCGAGCCGCTGGTCAATTGAGGAACAGGCCAAGTTCTTCCACAGCTGCACCAACATCGGGTGATGACGAAGAAGAAGGGGCAGAGGAAGCAGGAGCAGACCTCCCGGGCCCCTCCAGACGTAGAAGAAGAGCAAGCTCTGGGCCAGTAGATGACAGTAGAGAGTTCATGAGAGAGCAGTTCGAACAGATGACTACCATGATGCAAACCGGGTTCACAAGCATAAATGAGAGGGTTGAGATTATGGTATTGCGTCAGGACCCTTTGGAGGCAGATATTGTAGCTCAGGTCGAGGCACGAGTTGCAGCTCAGATGGCAACCCAGCAGGAGTTTATACGCCAGCAGTTCGAGGCGTTGTATGGTCGTTTTCCCCCCACCCCCACCTCCCGACATGTGATGATATTTGCTAATCCTGGAAACTCTTTAAGTAGTTATATTTATGCTTAGTTTTATTTTATTTCTTTTGGGTTGTATTAGATTTCAGACATGATGTTAACTTTAGAACTTGGTTTTAATGGTTGAATGTTATGGTTTTTGCTATTAAATTCTAATTCTAACCCGTTTTGTGTATAGTTGTTGTTTATCTCTTATTTTTGTCTCATGGAAAGCAAAGCCAAAGTAGCCCTTCCGTGCGTTTTTTGTTCTCTTTCCATTGAGGCCAATGTTTCTTTCAAGTTGAGGGGGTACGTTATTTTGTGATTATTTTTGTTTTGGCTTGCTATTGTTTATTTCCATGAGTAGAAGAGATGTGTTCATTTTTTTTAGAAGTTTGAAAAGTGATGATTGATTGATATTTTGTTCGATGAAGACTATTGTTTCATTAGCTTTTGGCATGAATTCTTTGATCTAGATAGGAATTTGAATGATAATCTAAATTGCCTTGCTTCAATTAGTCTTATATCCCGTCATATTTTCCTGTTCCGCATGCTAGATTGATTTGGTTATTCCCAATTCGGTTGTAACACTTAGATTTATTTTCATTGAGAGAAGAGAAATTTTTGTCCAAAAATAATGGAAGCTCTTTCGAAAAGATCCTCCAATGAGAGGACAAAAGCATAGCACTTTGATAACTTGAATGGCTTTTATCCTAATATTGACTTAAAGCTTCACTTGACTAAATCTTAAGTCTCTTTGTCTAATATTAGGGATGGGTATAGGTTACCATATGGGAAAGGGTGAATAGCTTCCTTCGAGCTCCAATGATTGAGCAAGTTATGTAAATTTCTTAAGTGAGACCGCTGCCCCCCATAGAGATGAAAACCGCCCTGATATAATTTAGCGAAATTTCCAAGAAAAAGATAAAGAAAGTGCTTAGAATTGACAAATCTTGGAGCTTTTGTTTTTGAAAAAGTTCTCTCTTCCTTCTCGAATGATTATGACTCTTTGTGTTTATATTGAATTGTTTGAATCGAAGTCTAGTATGTGAGCATTGAAGAATATGGGATTGTGTTCTAAATTTGTTAGCTTATCTTTGATTCATTTATTGATATATTGAGTGCTTCTTACACTATACGTGGTACTTAGACTCCCTATTTTCTACCATAAGTGATAAAGGATGAGATGACAAATTTATCCCATAAACTTCATTCCGTTTCATTGTTAGGATTCACCTTCTAATTTTCATTCTTTAAATCATGAGATTACATACACTTGCTTTATGTTAAACCTTTTTATGATGAGTTTGTCATATCCATCTCGGATTAGCTTCATCGGGAATGGGTTGCTTTGCTTCACACCCGTAGCTAAGAGGTAGAAATGATAACTTTGTCTATGGTGGAATGTCGGTTGTCTCTTTCTTGATATAGCTTCAATCCGGGAATGAGTCGCCTAGCGTCGCACCCTTTGCTATTGAGAGATACACCAACATTTCCCAACATCTCGAGAAACCTTGTGTTGTAATCTTTGTATGAGCTAGGGATCACTGTCTTTTAAATCGTAACTAACCTCCACCTACCTTAGTGCTTTCTCTTTGACTTTCACAACCGTTTTATATTTCCAATTGTTCGATAACCAAACCAATTTACAAAAATCAGAAAATCATTTAATCCGTAATCCATTACATTCCTTTTCGACTATCCCTGTGGTTCGACACTCGGACTTCCGAGACTATACTATAACTTGGCGTGCCTGCACTTGGGCTCTATTTCAAAGCGCGTTATTTAAGTTGCGCCATTCCACATCAGCCAAGTTTTAATTTATGTGTCTTTTTTTTTTTTTAATTTTTCCTAGATACTATTACACTTCTACTAATTCACTACTGATTGACCCTTTACGCCTCTCCCACTTTTTCTCTCTCTTCAACTCTTGTTGAATTGCATTAATTATTTTTTGAAGAATTGTTTTATTCTTTCTCTCTCTTCTTTCTTTTGGGGTAGCTACAAAAAAGTGGCTTTTCTCGACATTAGCACAATGCCGTTATAAGTAGTGTAAATGCCGAGAAAACTTCTTTTGCGGCATTCCGAGAAAATCTACTATAACAAAAAACTTCTATTGTGGCATTTCGGGAAAATCTACTATAAAAAAAATATTGAATCGCACAATTTTTGCCTTCGATATTTGCACCTTTTATCCCTTACTCATCAACCATTGCGCCAAAACTTAATTGTTACTAAATTGTAAACTCTTCTTTTAATAACATATTTCTATATATACATACAAATATATCCACATAGAAATAAGATCCATTGGCACCATTACATAAAAAGAGATAATGGAATTTACATAAAGTTCTTCGTTGATTAAATTTTCAGATTATTTCAATTGATGACGATTTAATTTATTTATTATATATTTTTATTTACTTCAATTTGATTCAAATACATATAATTAAAAAATTGATTTAAATAAACGAGATTATTAATATGTTAAATCATTTTTCTTTTTCGACACAACTTATGCAAAGCACAAGGTGTGCAAAGATACACATATATAATGAAATTTTATTTTGTTTATGCTAAAAGAATTAAAATTCATCAAATAAATTTAATTACAATTGTTTCACATAATTACACCAATATTCTAAAAAAAAACAACTATGTAAAAAATATGGCATTGTAATAACTTAAAATTTCCTAACTTAAAAATTTTGGAATAACTTTTTAGCGCTTGTCCGAAAGTATCATGAACCTCTGACATTTTGTATAATAAACCGTTTTTTTTGCACTTGATAGAAAATGTCAAAAAAAATTAACATTGCTAATTGTGAGAATCCGCAAATGCGACCCCCCGGGTCTCGTCACCGTTTGGTTGGGCGTCTAAAACGTCGAAAAGGGATTCCGTCGCTCCATTTGTTTGGAGTTTGTCTTGATAATTCATATCGGGTGTCCCTCTATCCTGTTTCTAGGTGTAAGAGGGTTCATTCAGAGTCGCCAGTACGTTTTACGAGAAAACGGACAAAAAGGGTTGTGTAAGAGAAAAGGCTACGGATAAACCTTTCTTTTACACGTTTGTCTACGAAACCTGGATTCTATAGGGTTCGGGAACTATATTACGGTTTGGGAAGTTAAGCACCCATTCCGCCCTTTCGGTCTCTAGTGGTCTTATATGTTTATTCTATGTTGAAAAACTTGGATGCTCTTACTGACAGTCTACTACTTTTTAAATGAAAACCCTAATTTCTGGGGGAAAACGGGAAAGGGATAGAAACTTTTGTGTTTCCGAGATTCGATGTTTTTATTATTAAAAGATGTAAATACAAATGACAAAAACCTTTTATTTTAAAAGAGTATTCCGTATTATTTCCTCAGATAATGACGGTTTTCTCGTGTTTGTGATTACTTTTTGTAAAAGTTCGGATCTTGTATCGGGACTAATTTAATACGGAACTAGAACTCTTTGAGGAGAGTTATCAGACATGTCACAGTCTATAGAGAAGACATGATATGTTGATTTAAATTCCTAGATAAGTCGTATCAGTCCGGGTTTTGAAAACAGAATTTTATCCGGACGATAACGTACTTACTCTTCTGGTTTTGCAAAGGGTTTTATCAGGGTCTTTTGTTTTGAAAAACGGTAGACTATTTGTAATTTGGCAATAAGTTTATTCAAATAAAACGTGGACAAAATAACAGAAATAAAACAAGTACACAGATATTTAATTTAAATGTTAGAAGGGACTTTCTTTACCTCCCCGACGAGAATAATAATAAGAAAGAAAATATGATGCGGCGGAGAGATTTCCGACGATAATAATCTTTTCCTTCTTCAGATATTTTCGAGAATTCGATTCCCGAGACAGGACACGTCGAGCGTCGAGAATAGATTCGATAATTCCTCTGAAATAAGACGATAATAGAGAATGCGTAACGAAAGACTAGAAAATCAGATTTTTAGGCTTAGAACCCTTCAATCCCAAGTTTTTTCCTCCCTGAACCCTTGGGGGGTGTTGGCCTATTTATAGTGCTCGGGAAAGATTGTCGCGCAACATTCCTCAAAAAGGGGAAGTGTCGTGCGACAATCCTGTTCACTGTGCCTGTTTGTCGCGCAACATATCTCTTTGTCGCGCGACAAACGACTGAGGTGATGTGTTCTGACACTGTGATGTGTCAGAAAGTGGTTGGTCGGGTGCAGAGGGGTTTGTCGCGCAACATAGGAGTGATTGTCGCGCGTCAAACGGCTGAAGTGATGGTTCTGACAGACTGATGTGTCAGAGAGTGGATGGTCTGGTGTCAGGAGGGTTTGTCGCGCGACATAGTGGGATTTGTCGCGCGACAATGTGATATGTCGTGCGACAATCTCTCTTAAAAATAGGTTTGTTGGCCAACAAACCCTTTCGGGGTAGTTTCGGGTGCTCGGGTGGGTCCCAGGCCCAAAAACTGTAGTTCTTGAAGGTCGTTAGGGTTCTTACGGGGGTCACGGATCGGGGTGTCTACAGACCCTCTCGACTCAAGCTCCTTGCTTGCAAGGAATTGAGGCGACTGGAAGAGATCATGATCCATGGCTCCCGCATGAACTCTAAAGGAGTGTATATGCAAAAAAAGTGTTCGTGAGTGCCTCCGTAGAGGGCTTTTGTGTTTGGTTTTGCCTCCGGAGAGGGCTTTTGTTACCTCATTGCCTCTCTCGAGGGCTTTCATTTGCTCTACTTGCCTCAGGTGGGAGGATTGCCATTGCGCCTCAGGTGGGAGGACTACCATCGCTCCACTGTGCCTCTCTAGGAGGGCTTCGCCTCAGGTGGGAGGACTACCGTTGTTCCATTGTGCCTCTCTGGGAGGGCTTTTGACCTTCTCGCCTCAGATGGGAGGACTACCATTGCGCCTCTGATGGGAGGACTACCGTTGCTTCACTGTGCCTCTCTGGGAGGGCTTCGCCTCAGGTGGGAGGACTACCGTTGTTCAACTGTGCCTCTCTGGGAGGGCTTTTGATCTTCTCGCCTCAGGTGGGAGGACTACCATTGCTCCACTATGCCTCTCTGGGAGGGCTTCGCCTCAAGTTGGGAGGACTACCCGTGTTCTATTGTGCCTCTCTGGGAGGGCTTTTACTCTTCTCCGCCTCAGGTGGGAGGACTACCATTGCTCCACTGTGCCTCTCTGGGAGGGCTTCGCCTCAGGTGGGAGGACTACCATTGCTCCACTAGCCTCAGATGGGAGGACTACCATTGGATCCATTTTGCGCCTCAGGTGGGAGGACTACCATTGCTCCACTATGCCTCTCCTGGGAGGGCTTCGCCTCAGGTGGGAGGACTACCATTGCTCCACTAACCTCAGATGGGAGGACTACCATTGATCCATTTTGCGCCTCAGGTGGGAGGACTACCATTGCTCCTCTGTGCCTCTCTGGGAGGGCTTCTGATCTGTAAGAAGAAAGAAAAATTGCCTTTGGGTGGGCTGTTGTGAGTACCTTTGCCTCTGGCGAGGGCTTGGGTTTGTGACTTGCCTCTGGAGAGGGCTTGTGATTGTGATTTGCCTCCGGAGAGGGCTTGTGTTGGTGATTTGCCTCTAGAGAGGGCTTTTTGATCGTTGCCTCTTTTAGACTGCTAGAGTGAGAGAGAGTAAATCTTTGCAAAGGTGAAAAGAGCTTCTCGGGGTCTAAACCGGATGTTCGTTTCCCTGTATCTTTCTGAACTTTACTCTCATGTTTTCCTCGAGTGAAGATGCTTTTCTCAGAAGGCAGTTTTCGATTTTCTTTTGCTCTCCGCAGAGCGACGGTCCGAGGATTTCCAACCATCTCTTCTGTATCGTGCTGAAAAGAAAATTTGCTTGAAAGTTCAATCTCTAATTTCTATTCTTACTGGTTTTCTTTTTGGTGGGCCCACATCGTATTCTGTTTTTCGATGTCCTTATTTCTCCCTCTTTTGGGAAAGACTTTTTCCTGGCATTTTCTGTTTTTTGACCAGGAGTCTTTTCATCCCTTTGTCGTGATCAGGAGTCTTACTCACCCAAAACGAAGCCCTGAGCCGGTTTGGGCCTAGCTGTCACTTTTGGTGTGGCTCTCCCTGTCACTTTGCATTTCTGTTTCTCTCACTTGCTTTGGGTGCTCATGCGGGTTTTTTCTCTTTTCTACTTTTTCAATTTTTTTCTATTCCCGTCTTATCTTGATATTTTGCTTTCTCTTTGATGGTCTCGGTCTTCATGGGAGATCAGAGATTACTTTAAGCCGTGGCATTTCATTCTCGCATTTTTCGGAGAGATGATTTGAAAGTCTTTTCCTCGAATTTTCATTATGGGTGAGTGGTTTTTAGCAATTTTTCTGAAAACTGCTTCTCGGAAGTCCTCTTGCAAGAAATAAAATGAGACAAAGGTCAAAAACTCAGGGGATGGGATGGGTTTGTCGCGCGACACTTCGGTGTGGAGGTCTTTGTCGCGCGAAAATGTGGCCATTTGTCGCGCGACAAACTGTCCCACTATATAAGCCCCTTGCTGAGCTCATTCCACCTCATTCTCTCCTTCCTCTTTCTCTCTCTAGCTCTCCTTCTCTCTCTCTTCTTTCTTTTTCCTCCCAAGCGCGGAAGCCCTACCACTTTCCCGACTTTTTTGACTTCTCTCTTTTATTCACTCATATATAGATGGATCCTGCTTAGCCCGATAGACTGGAGGGAGATCAGGACGATGTTACTTTTACCGACGCTCAGGGCGTTCTTCGATGTAGTCCATCACGACGATTGGAGGACTTGGATTGGTACGGCGAGGATGGGGTGGACCGCGGTCAGGCGGTGGTTTACTGAGACGTGACCCGGCTGCTCCAGTTCCGGACATTCCTTGGCTCTTGATGGAGCCAGTTTCTCACGAGATCCGTCGACGGTCTCTGGTACGTCTTCTTTTTGTGTATTTATCTGTTCTTTTATTTCTATCGTTTCCTGCATGTTTTTTAAACAATGTTAGTATGCATGTCTGCCTAGAAATAACGTCCGATTTAGTGAACTCATACTTTTTACCTGTGATACCTCTTAGATTTTGGGAAATTACATAATTTACCCTTGTAACCCTATATTTCTCATAATTACACCAAAGTAACCCTCAGGTTTTGGAAAATTACATAATTTTGCCCTTATAGCCATATAACTCTCATAATTACACCAAAGTACCCTCAGGTTTTGGAAAATTACATAATTTTCCCTTAGAGCCCTATAACTCTCATAATTAACACAAAGTACCCTCAGGTTTGGAAAATTACATAATTTACCCTTATAGCCCTATAACTCTCATAATTACACCAAAGTACCCTCAGGTTTTGGAAAATTACATAATTTGCCTTTATACCCTTATAACCCTATAACTCTCATAATTACACTAAAGTATCCTCAGGTTTTGAAAATTACATAATTTGCCCTTATAGCCCTATAACTCTCATAATTACACCAAAGTACCCTCAGGTTTTGGAAAATTACATAATTTGCCCTTATAGCCCTATAACTCTCATAATTACACCAAAGTACCCTCCTAATCCTGTACTCGTTCCTTCTGTCTGCAGTGGGTTGGCCGTGGTTTGGGTTCTCCCAACACTATCTCTTTAGAGTGGCGACAGGCACCGGTCCCTGTCCAGGAGTTGCTTCTTGCGACTCCATTTGGTTCTCTCCTTGATGCCCTCCCAGAGCGGGTATCTAGGGCCGCTGTGTTGGTGTCGGCTTTGGCCTGCCATTGGTGGGACACCACTCATACCTTCCACTAGAGCTGGGGGGAGATGACGATGACCCCCTTGATCTATTTGCTTTGACCGGATTCCTTCAGGGGGGGTCCCTATTCAGATTGACGTTCCTTTGCGTCTGACGGCAGAGGGCATTGTCGGTGCTTTAGGATGTTTTCAGAGCGATGGAGTTCTGGTGACACGAGAGAGCCAGATTGATTGCTTCGGGGGTGCCGATTACCCGTCAGGAGGCGCGCCAGTACGCTCGCGTCCTTCTTCTATTGACGCTCCATGATCTTTTTGAGCCCGTGGGGGCGACACGGCCCATCTCTGGTGGTTGCCCTATCTCCGGGATTTTAGCATCATGTTCGACTACGATTGGGGCGGTTTCATTCTCGCGTCCTCTATGATGCTATGGATCAGGTTTCTCGTCACTTAGCCCTGAACCATAAGGGCTTTTCTTTGCTGTGGGAGGTATGTACTTTTTGTTCTCTCATTCTCGTTTCAGTTCTTTACTTTTATTATCTGTTGTTGCTGATATCCTTTCAATCTCTTCTTCAGAGTTGGTTCGTGGCGTATACCCGTCTGGGTCGCGCCCAGTAGATCTCCTCGTTGAGAACGAGAACCAGTTCCCCTTTCTTCGCCGATTCATCGCGGGGAACTACAGGGCTCCTTACGTATACCGGATCGGGAGACCGGTGCTGCTGCCGTTCACGACCTGCTGGAGGAGCGGGTAATTATCTTAGTATTCTTTCTTTTCAATAAAGCGAATAGAATATAAATAACTAAAATAAAATTTGTTCTCTTTGTAGATTGAGTGGCCCCCTGGGGTGATCTGGGCCTTCACTATGGATATGGCCGTGCTCTGACCGCCTCGAGGACCAGGCGGCTGATTAGGGATGAGTACGGCTTCCATTTTTACTTGGGCGAGAGGGTCATTCGTCAGCATACACCGGCGCAGTGGCCTCGAGTTCCGCTATTTCCACCGGTTTTGATGAGGCGGACGGGCGAGATCGATCCAGTGATGGTGCAGGCTTTGGTGGATGGTCTCGGCTTTCAGACGTTCCTGAGGAGGGGATTATGCTGCTTTCGCTGCCCGCTACCTGATGAGGGTGTCGAAGGGGGCTCGGGGACGGGTCTTCTATGATAGATACCGGGCGTTGGGAGGTGATCCCAACACTATACGAGGACATACCCATTTGGCTAGGCGATTCCGGGTCACCTGCCACCTGTCCTTGATCAGAGGGACAAAATTCCGAATTTTGAAGACGAGGACCCCGAGGGAGAGAGGGACATCCCTGCTGCGGCCGAGGGTGGTGGTGTAGATGGCCAGAGGGAGGGAGGTGATACACAGCTGCTCCGGAGCAGTCACCTCCGATGACACCGTGGGGGAGCGGTGCGCTGAGGGAGTTCGAGTTTCCTACCGGCCCTTTTGTGTCTCTGGAGGTCCCCTTTGTCTGCTGTTGAGGCTGCCGAGGGAGAGCGGATTTTCTGAGAGGTCCTGGGAGCCCACGGACCTTGGGGAAGATTACGAGCGGTTTGGGGGACTCCTCCTGCGGCGACGACTACTCCTTTTAGTGGGGTACCTCCTTTGAGGAAATAGCCATGGTGGATCCTCCGGGGGTCCGCCGCCTACGCTACGTTGACTCCTCTCCTGGTGACTGTCATGGGGCCTCTGGCCCGATCTCCAGGTCTTGGCGGCTTATCTTCTCGCCCTCTCTTGTTCCCTATCCGCGAGGAGGGAGGGTCCACTTCTGCAGCAGTTCCTGTCGGGTCGTCCATTTTGTGGGTAGATCTTCCCCCACTTCCCAGAGATATTTCTTATGTCGGGGCGCCGGCTTACGTCGATATCCCCATTCCGGAGTATCCTCTTCCTGAGGATACTTTCGACTATCTGGGTGGTCGCCCTGGTGACGAGGTACCTTCTTTATCTTCTCTTGATTTTATATGTACTTATTTATATTCCTTGACTGTGCTGATTCTTTTATCTTATGTCTTTTACAGAGGGGGAGTGTACGGGTGGCAGATCTACAGGCTTGGCACGCCCCAGTACCTCTACAGCTGGAACCAGCTCCCAGTACGTTGGTCGGCACCCTCCAGCCTACATGCGTGATTATAGCGGGCTATTGACGTCTCCCTACGGCCGGACGATCCTTTGACTTCCTCTCATGCCCGGACGGAGTCTAGGCGCAGTAGCTGTCGGACTTCTAGGCGATCCTGATCCTCGGTGATCCGCCCGACGGCACCGGTTCAGTCTACGGGGCCTTCCCAGGCGGCAGTTCCCCCAGTTCCTGGCGCCCCAGTAGTTGACCTTACCTACTCCCGAGGAGGGCTCGGGTGATAGTGGGAGCGTGTCAAAACGCGCCCGGGTAGATTAGTTTTCCTTTCTGCATTTTTGTTAGTTTGAAACAGAGATGTATTTATTTTTTTAGGCATGTTCAGAACATATATGTAGTTTTTGAAAACTGTTATTTTATTGGATTTTATGAAAATCTTTATTTGTGTCTGATGATATACTATTATTCTTTGTCTGTGAAAGATATATATATATATATATATATAGGAGAATCGGTGATTTTAGGAGCCATACCTTGTAGTGTAGTGATACATATATTTCCTGCAAAAAAGAACCAAAGTGAGAACAAGAGAGCATCCAGAAAGTGATTTTTTGGCAAAAATGACTGCTATTGTGTAAGGAAAGCAAAAATAGGGTGCCCCTAGATGGGTTTGTCGCGCGACAATCCCTCCTGGACATGGGTTTGTCGCGCGACAAACAGGCACAGGTCCCTCTTTTTTTGCTATAAATACACCCATCTTCCTTCCTCCATCCCCACACACCTTCCAAAGAAATGTTTTCTTATCGCACAAAATCTGACTTTTCTTATGTCAATGCTCGTGATGCTTTGATATCTTCTGAAAGCGGTCTGAACTTTGGTGCTTTTAGTCCTTTAGCGGGCTGGTGCCATCGTCCCGTTGATTTTTCCTTTCTGTAGGTGCTTTGTATTTCTGGAGTCCTACGGACCATCTTTTTCCACTTTGGATTAGATGAGCTCTGTCCGACTTTTGAGGAGTTCTCTTGGCTGTTGCGTTCGGACGTTTGCCCTACCAATGGCGGTCCCCATAGAAGAAATCGGCCCTCGAGATATGCTGATTTCTTTGTTAGACATTCCCCAAGCGGCCTGTGATGGTTTTATTGCCGACGGACTCCTTGACCTCCATAAAATGGTGAGGTTCTTTCATAGTTATGAAGGTAGGGCCTCTTACGGTGTTGGGCGTACTGCAGCGGCCCTGATCTGCCTTGTTTCCGATATGTTGCTGGTGACGGGCTCTTCCCGTGTTGATCCGACTATCCTGAGTCTGATTTACCAGGCTAGAAATGGAGAGTCTATAGTGCCGATCGTTCTTGCAGAGACCCTGAATGGTCTTGATGAGGTTCAATGGGGGGTTTCAACCTTCTTTAGGGGGAGTCCGCGTTTACTATACATGTGGCTGTGGAGCGCTTCCGATCGGTGGGTTTCAAAGGGGGGTCGGCTCGATAATCCAACACATTTCTTCCGTCGTCCCCTCTTTGGGGATTTGACCATGTCTTCCTCTGATTGGACGATGTGGTTTTGGAGAACTTCCGGGCTATTAGGTGGAACATTCCTTGGTGGAAGCTGAGGGTGATGGTACTTAGCACTGGGGGTCAGAACTACGTTCGTCTCCGCGGGCTCTGGTTTACCCTCCTTTTATCTCCCCGGATGTCTTCTTCGGCAGTTTAAACGTTCCTCAAGAGGTTTCCCTTGGTCTGAACAACTTCTCTTCTGAGTCCAAATTCATGACCCCGCATGTTTCTTTATCGGTAGAGAGGATGTGGCGTGCTCGACTGACACTCAGTTCAACCTATGCCCGTTTTGGTATTACCCGCCCTTCCGGGCTGACATTATCCGTTCTTGCTGGCAATCCTGGTAGTGAGAACTAATTGACGACCCCTTTCAAATGGAGTGGTTCCGATTCATGGATACTGAGGCTACTGATGATAACATTGTTTTTGCGTATCAGATCCTGGACGAGGCTCGGATCGATTTGGCTACTGAGGATCCAGTGTGGCCAACCCCTAGAGATTAGTCCTCTTTTGTATTGTTGTATCTCCTTTGTAACCTTCGGTGTTTTGAGAACCACTGCTTTAAATAATATATGAAGGACTGCTTTATGAGAAAATAAATCTCTTTTACAAAGTGTAAACCGGCCTGAAAGTCACTTCTCAGTTGCCTACGTTCCCCCTTTTTGATTTTTACAATGAACAAAAGTTTTGAGTTGGGGTTCAGGTTTACGTAGTTCTTATTTATACACGTTGCATCTATTGATAATACTTCTTCAGTCGATCCATGTTGACTGGAGAATGCAATAATTGTCCATCTAAATCGGGCGAGTATAGCGGCACCCCCTGTGTTGATTTCTTTGACGTATATGGCCCCTGTCCACTTCTGCCCGAACTTACCCCTTGGATCTCTGGATGGCTCTCGAATTTCCTTCAGTACGATTATTGTTCTACTGATACCCTGAGTTTTTACTTTCTGGTTAAATGCTCGAGCGATCTCTTCTTAAACCCATTATGGGTGGTATGCGGCTTTCAATCTCTTTTCATCCATCAGGGCAAGCTCGTTATAACGTGCCTGGACCCACTCCAGTTCAATGACATTGAATCTCTAGCATTACCCTGAGGGATGGGACTTCTAATTCAAGATGGAGGACTGCATCCATCTCGTATGTAAGAGAAAACGGGGTTGC
>JAKCWG010000528.1:0-157699 GCA_021464415.1 Lonicera japonica
GTTTTTGCTTATAATATTGGCAGTGGGAATGCTTATGTTGCTGAGTTTATGGTTGTTATTCTTGCGGTCGAGATGGCTCAGTCTAAAGGGTGGCGAAAAATTTGGTTTGAGATGGACTCCACTATTACTTTATCTAATTTCTTCAATCGAAGTTACACGCCTCCTTGGAAGTTGCGGAGACGTTGGGAAGCCTGCTGGAGTATGTTAGATGATATGGAGGTTCGGTCTTCTCATATTTTTCGTGAAGCAAATGTTCCGGACGATATTCTTTCTAATGTGGCTTTGAGACATGCCTCTTTTGTTTGGTGGGATTCTGTAATTGATGACATTAAAGTGGCTGTCAGTGAAGATACATTAGGGTGTTCCAAATACAGATTTTGTTAGTTTTGTTTTTCTTTGTTTCTATTCTTTCTTTTAATAATAGGCTTCGTGCCAATCTTTCTATAAAAAAAAATGATGAAAAAAAAATTAAAAACTTGAAAAAAACCTTTTCATATTTAGATTAATAATAATAACGAAATAAAAAACTTTATAATGAGATGGAATTTGACTTTACACATAGATATATGTTTTTATTTAATCTATTACAAACTTAAATAGTTTGTTTTATTTTATTTAAAAAATATATATATTACTTTTGTAAACCAATGTTACTATCAATGGTACCATATATTTACAATTAAAATTTGAAAATACGTAATGTTGTTATATATATGGTGAATGAATACGGATGGCAAATGACCCACCCCTTCCTTCTCTGAAAATGTTTAATATTTTACATTGACATTAAAAAATATATAATGCCATTGTAATAATAATGGGATATATTAATTTTTGTATATATTACTGAATAATTAGTGATGATAAATTAACTCAACAAGACCTTAATGAAGTGGTGAAACGAGGACAAATTCGAGTTTTTCAATTAAAAATCACCTCAATCTGGTCAGATCCAATATATCTTTTGGTATATCAAGTTAGACTTTAGCAAACTCCTCCCCCCCTACACTTAACTGTTAAATAAGTTGCATATACAGTTTTCTAAATATATGTTTCGTGTTGCATGCTGTTTAAATATTATTACTTTTTACTCAATTTCACTATTTTTAATTGTTTACTTTTTCACGTCACCGTGCCGTCCGGCACGGGCAATACCTAATACATGTATATGCAAATTGGAAGCCACCATATTCAATTATGACACTAAATTATAATATATAGTTTTCTTGTTTTGCCCCTCATTATTATTTTGGAAAAAGTTATGCGGTTATGTTCGAACCCACAACCTCATAGTTAACAAAAAGTCTTTAGCCCATTTTAATAACAATATTATATGTTCATTTCTATTAGAATATTAGATCTACAATCAATCTACACAAACTTAAAAATTAGAAATGTACACAGGCTTGTTAATCGAGCTACATGAATTGAACTCAGGTTGTTCACGCTCGGCCCGAATTATTTTAAGCATGCTCAAACTTGAGCTCGGCCCAAAGTAAAACTCACATTATTTGCTCAAACTCATCTCATAATTTAATACAAACTTCAATCCAACCCATGTAAGATTTATATGCAAGGTCTATAAATTTGCAAAGCACTAAGTATTTACTAATAAGCATATGTAAACCACTATATTGTATGAAAATTTTAAAAAATTCTATATAACATCTAAATTGTAAAATACCATAGCATAAAATTCTTCCAAAAAACTAATACATTGTTAAATGACAAGTAAAAGTGACACGATATATAGGGATGATCGAGTTTTAAACCCAAAAAATAGTGTACAAGCATAATACATTAGATACCAACATAACTTAGTAGAAATAGGTCGGGCCGCCTATTTTGGGCTTAGCACTTGAAGTTTAAGCTGCACGTTGTGTGCGTTCATAGCTAGTCTAATGTTGCAAAAAGAGAAGTTGCGAATAATATGTTGACATGTGGCTGCATATAATGATCAAATATTTATAATATATAGGTTCCTGTTTTTAAGTTTTTCTCCCCTTCTATTATTTTCCCCATTTATCCCTCTTTTTAAGTCTCTCGACCCCCCTCGATTTTATTATTTTTCTCTTCCCTTTCCTATTTCTAGCTAAGGAACTTCAGGTCCAAATTTATAATTAGAGAACTTCAAGTCTCTAAAGAAAATATGAACTTAATCTTGATCCCAAATATAAATCCTTTAGGCATCTAATTAATTTTTTTTTGTCTCCATGAATTTTGAATAGTGATTCCCCTTAATGTTGTTGCTTCTGGGATTTGCCAAGATGGTGCTGGCGTAGAAACTTGGCAGGATGACTCATGTCAATACTTAGGGATAGATGAGATGACTAAGAATTGCACGACAACTTGGAGAAGAAGGCACAAACATGTCACAGAAGCAAGTTGTGATCCTGAGGGGGGTGGAGAATATTCTGAACCTACTTGCTACTGCTTTTACAAATGTTGATTGCTTGGAAGATTATAAATGTTAAACCTTATATGAGTAATGTCTATTATGTTTATGGTTATAAATTAATAATGAAACAAGTTCACAACTTAACTTTTCTCTCTCTAGCTATAAAATATCCATAAATATGCATACATAAATACAAAATCAAACACAAATCGAGGCGATTCTAACTGTGAGGTTTGAGTTTTTTAGAGAGAGAGAGTCTCCGAATTGGGGAGAGTTAATAAATAGAGTGAAACATTAGAGTTTGATGAAGATGATTTGTAGCGGACGAGGTAGGCTAGTGAAGCTTGTAGAGATAGAATAGAGAAATAAAACAATAAGGACAACTGAGGGATAAAATTTTAGGGTCTATATGAAGTTCTTTTGTGTGTTTGATTGGAAAATACCAAAAATACCCCTACACATAAGGGATAAACCTTTGTGTATATTGGTACATAAAGTTTATGGTACTTCAAGTGCCGCTCTCTCCTAAAAAAACTTTGCCTCTAACTCGTCATGTTCACTCTGAAATTAGAGAACACATCAGCTACAGCATACAACAGTACATGTTCACAAACCACCTAAATAATAGAAGCAATTATGCTGTCTCAGACATTAAAGATCTAACGAAAACATGTCATGCTACTTGGACAAAACTCTGCAGCAATGTCCACATTATCAGCATTACTTATGGAAGTAAGAACATGAATGATGAAGTACTCAGCCTTTCATCTTTAAAGAGCTGTAAGAATTATTACAAACACATCTAGATGCATCAAAACAAGAAAATTTGAAGTTTCAGTTTCAGTTTCAAAAATTATAACCAAATTGCCTCGGTCATAATAAGCCATCTCACGCATCTAATTACATACCAATAAAACTGTACAGGAGAACAAAGGTATCAAAACATGGAAATACACAATTTTCACCTATACAAAAGGAGAAATATAACAAAGTATGCTAGAAAGGGACTAACCTTGATTTAAAGAGTTGGAAGAGAACCAGATGCCCTATTCTATTTTTTTCCTCTTGCTCAAACATTTACTTCATCCTATTTCTTCTTTCTCAATTGGAAAAAAGAAAAAAGGCAATGAGTGTTTTGTGAATCAGTTGAGGGGCCAATGTATTTCAGTTAGGGATTAGGTTGTTTAGCTTGGGCCTTGGGGTGATAAGACACATCCTTGATCTGTTGCCAACTAAAAGTTTTAAGCAAGATTTTTTTTTATCAAGGATGTAATAGGCATACACATTGATTTCATACAAACCCAAATTGATTATAGCAAGTGAAACTGTTCCGGTGAGACACGATCATATAAACTCAAATTGATTTCAACACTTAAACTGGACTATTATCATTTACCAAAACTTCATTGATAATTCAGATAAAATGCATACAAGTATACAAGTATACACATACATACAGCTCCATTTATATATATTTATATGTAATTGACTCACTACTTGAATTGTTGAGGGAAATGCTAGTGTTGGAGTCAATCTGAAAGTATACACATTTCAATTCAGGTGCGAGAGACTTATCACATGTAAAATTGGCTGAAAAAAAGGAAAAAACATAATCATCTGATTTATCGAAGTGATTAAATACACAAATCTCAAAATTAATCTGATTTAATCTCGAATTAATTTCAACACTCAAGCCAAAGAATCATTCACCTAAGACCTCATTGATAATTAAACTACTACTTATTCTACACAGGCAAACAAAATACAAACCTTACAAATAACTTGAATACACCATAATATATATAAATCAATATAAACAAACTCAATTAATGAATACATAACTCAATTACCTAACCTGGCAATGTCGATGAGTGAAAGAGATGATTTTCCAATAGAATGAACAGACGAAGAAAATTGTGTGATGAACTTGAGTAAACGAAGAAATTATGTCCATTCTACTATGTGTAGCTTTGTCCGAGATTCATATCGCGACAAATTGCAATGTCGATTAGGGTTCAACTTTTGCAAACCAAGAACAAACTCTCTCAACTTAAGTAGGTCGAAATGAAAAGATTAAAAGATCTAGGGTTTAAAAAATTGAGAAATCGAGAAATCAATCGAAGAACCTTCATTACCGGGATAGCAAGAGGGAATCATCAGAGCGGGAATAGCGGGATCGAAATTGTAGAAGTTTGTTTCTAAAATTGAGAAGGCAAAAGACTTTATCCTTTTTATTTTTTTTTATTTTGTTTTACAACGGTTTTGGACACTTATATTTTTTTTAAGTGCTTCAATCCGTAATTACTTGGGAAAAACACTTACAAAATTTGTAAGTGTTCCAGACTCTTACATATTAATTAT
Organism: Lonicera japonica; assembly: GCA_021464415.1. Taxonomy (NCBI): domain Eukaryota; kingdom Viridiplantae; phylum Streptophyta; class Magnoliopsida; order Dipsacales; family Caprifoliaceae; genus Lonicera; species Lonicera japonica. The sequence continues at coordinate 4,760 of JAKCWG010000528.1, forward strand.
TATAATTGTTACTGATGGTATATTTTGGTGTTGTGAAAGATTGACCAGACTATCTACATGCTCTTTCAAAAATCACTTCATCTAAAAGCTCACATGGCATTTAATTGAGAAATATCGATTATTGCTGGCCCTTAAATGTGTTTCCCTCACAATAAAACATCAAATTAGCATCATATATTCTTACTTGCACACAAAACAGGACGGTGACATGACAGTGATAGGACAATGTTACATTGCTCGAAAGAGAGAATGTAGAAATCAAACTTAGAGAATTAGAAACTTAAAACTTCAATGAGTGAAATATTTAGTTCAATGAGGTAACTTTTTTTATAAGTTGTCACGATTTAGAACCACGATAAAGAATAACCCTCCGAGTTTTTCGGTGACATTTTGCCCATTTTAATGTAATTTGCAGCTATAGGGGCAGTCAGGGGCGGAGCCACATGGGGTCCAAGTGGGGCCATGGCCCGACCTGGACTTTTTTAAAATATTCAAAGAGTATAGGGGTCTATGTGTGAGAAGGAAAAGTTGAGGGGCCATTGTGCAATTAGCCGAGAAGTTGAGGGACAGGGGATGTAATATTTGTCAAACAGGCAGTGTGTTGAGCGGGGGGCTTCGTGCAATTAGGATTATAAGTTCAGGGTTTAAGTTTCTAATATATTAAGTTTTCATTTTCTCTCATTCCTCATTCAGCAGCTGTTTTTTAATGCCTTCTTCTTCTTCTTTTTTCTGAAATACAATTTCAATTTTTTTTAGATTATATATCAAAAGATATTTCAAAATATATAATTAATTTTAGTATATCATTTCTAACTTTTCCGAAATATCGAAACAGAATGGAGAAGTATTTTAGTAAAAATTGATCTGTAAATATAATTATTGAGTTTGATTTGGCTTAAATTTTTTTTGGCCCCTCCTGAAAATTATTCCTGGCTCCACCACTGGGGGCAGTGGAAAATAAATTTAAATTTATATATAGTCCGTTTTTGGTACGAACCGGTTCATACGGACCAGACCTTTTACAATGTTTTTTCGTCTTAGAAATATTGGGGATGTTTTTTACCACGAAAAAACGTCGTAAAAAGGTTAGGTCCGTACGGACCGGTCTGCACTTGAAAATTTTCGTATATATATATTTTTATTATTCAAAACGGCAGATAATGGTTAGAAATTCGTAACGGGTAAATGACCAATAACAAATTTTCAACTTTACATACCGTTACTACTCTAAACAAACCTATTTACTTTTAGACGAAGATTTAGTGGTTTGTTACAGCGCTGGAATTGATATAATAAAAAAATTTCAAGTGCAGACCGGACCTTTATACAACGTTTTTTCGTTGTTAAAAAGGTCCAATCTGTACGAATCGGTCCATACTGGAAATAGACTCTTGATATAATAACGAATTTTTAACTATTTATAACCGTTACAAAATGTGGTTTAATTATTAATGGTTTTTGGTTAATTTCGGTAATTGATTAAAACCGTTATAAAATAGTCATTATGGTATAGTGTCAGGAGTAAGAATATTTACATTGTTCTCGTATAAAGACAACTAATAGAATAATGTATGTTTGTATATAACTATCCTAAACATATTTTCACCGGTGAGTTTTATAATTAAAGAGTACTGATATAAGTATTGAATTTTGCAGTATTCGCAGTTTTTGATTTTCAATTTCCCAAATCACTGTTGTCAACCTCGTGCAAATATTCACAAATTAAATTCTCACATAAAAATATCTTGGATTTTCTCATACAACCTAAAAATAGTTATCGTGGAAAACAAATTATTTAGGTGGATATTCAGAAACCGAACTAATAAAAATTATATATACAAAGTAAAAATTAATCCAATAAATATTTTTGCAAATCTATCATTCAATGTGGTTTACTTAATTAATGAGCAACAGTGGATTAACTTAACAAACCTCAAAAAATAAGATAATACGTTAAAAGCAGCGCATAGATCGCCCATTCTAGATACCATTGGAAGAGCAATCTAAGAGCCATTCATCAAGACCCTAAAAAAGAGATAGTCACTTTTTTCTTTCTTCGACCATAATAGTAACTAAGTAAATAATGTCATTGTAGTTGCACCTCAAATTCTGGGGAATTATGATTTTCTTGTTTTCCAAATTATACGCACCGTCCATTGGGAATGAAAGAGATTTCTATTTTCAATTCATTCAATCATATTTTCCTTATGTTTCTACCTTTTTAGTACCAGCTTTTATTATTCTTCAATTATTTGCTAAATAACCATGTTTTTGTTTGGTTGCCATTAGTTAGCTGAAAGGTTGTTGGTATGCATATATAATTAGGCCTATTTTCTATGAAATATCAATGATTTCTTTGCTTTTTAAAAAAATTAAAAATCATAATTTAATTAGTCAAGGATTAGAGTGGAATTTTTTATTATAAAATTATAATGGTCTGTACAAATAGGAGTTGATCAAGCATCACAATCGCTCTCGATCTCTTATTTGAAGACTTACTTTTCCTCTGATTCCGTCATAAATCAATCACCATCCTACCGCCCTCGAACTCTCTTCTTTGAAGACTTGCTTTCACTCTAGATTTGTCTTGCCATACCTGCATCACCGTCCCGATTAATCAATTACCCCATCAAACTACCGCTGATGGGGTTCAAACCCTACCCACTTCTATAAAGAGTGGACAGTCACACCATCTTTGCTTGATTGCCTATGATTAATAACACATTTATGCGTAATGGGCTTGAGACCATTATAGTACCATATTCATGTGCAACTTAGAATTTAATGAAGTAAATAGTTTTGTCCACACTTTTTGGAGTAATATCTTTCCCATTTATGAAATTGGTATTTTAAAAAGCCTTCCTCGAAATCTGAATCTTTATATTCATGAAATTTGTAAAAGTGTATCTATAAACAAATCATGGCAGATGCCCTGAACCAAGGCAACAACTCTCGCTTGGTTAATGGAGAATCCACTCTGCTAAATGTAAATTTCGTTTCGTTTTAATTTATTTTAGTAGATCAAAACATTTAAAAAAATATATTAATTTCGCTCCCAAACTTAAATTCCTGGATTTGACGTTGTCTAGGACTTCTCTCTCCAGCAGTTTTTCGGTTCCTGCCGGCCGTCACTGTCACCTCATATCTATCCGTCTCCATCCCTCTGTCTCCGGCAGTTGTCCGATCGTCAATACTAACTGAGTCATCCACTGGTCCGTCATCTCTTTTGTAAGTTATCTCCTTAACTTTAATAGTAGAAAGAATAAGATTTGATGAGGTTAGATATGAAGTTTGAAAATTTCTTGAACTTTTATGTTCCTCTGATTATGTATTTGCTTCTGCCTTGTTCATGAAAAATAATGATGGCGGTTTTATCAAATAGTTAACTAAACTGACCCACTATTTCGGTAAAACCGAAGGTACTCGGTTTATCGACCTCATCGGTTTGGTTGTGGTTCCTTTGAGGATTTTCCGACCATGTCGGTTCAGTTTGTAAACCGACCAAACCGGTTTGGTAACCGAACCGTGACCAGCACTAAATAGGAGTGTAAAGAGTTTAGGGCCGGAAGGTGACCTTTCAATCTCTTGAGTTTGCTAGATGAGCAGTACGCTGTGTTATTAAGGCATTTTATCCAGGAGCGGCCAACTTTAGGTAGATACATTAGCGTGAAAATGTTCTCCAGCCGAAAAAATTTAATAAATCAAAGAATTACATAACAGAACGTAGGAAAACATCATAAACCTTTTTCAAAAGTCCTAAGAGCATATAGCATATTTATTTGACACTAATCACACTCGGTTCCTCTCAACACAATGAAAGTCATGAGAGCATATCTATTTGACATTTTATGGAATTTCATACTCGGTTGAGAGAAGCCGAGTGTACAAGCCTACAACTCGGTTACGGGGAACCGAGTAAACCTTCTTCGTACTTTAAATAGAAAATTGTGTTTTTTGTTTATATATTTGATGTGTATGTTATGAAAATAATATAAATAATGAAACAAAATAAAAACATGTATGCCTCTCTTTCGTCAACTCTTTCTTGTTTGTTTTCCTTCCCTTGTTCCAAAATTTCTGTTTTTTCTACCATTCTTCTCAAACTTAGACTTTTGTATCAATTGTGGAGGTTTTCTTGCATCAATAATGGAGGTTTTATTGGCTGTTTTGGTGCAACCAAACTTTGTTGTTAAACTCATTTGAAGATGGTAGAGATGGTGGAGAAATTTTGAAAAGAAATTTAATGTGTGAAGAAATGTTCAAAATGTATTAAATGTGAGATAGTTAAACATGTCTTTTAATTAGTCTACTTAAGGATTAATTAACTTTTATTTTAAATTAAAACAAGTGGGGGTGGAAATAACAATTGAGAATTTTTTTTTTGTCGGGTGCCAACAAGAACACCCTATATTTACATTTATTAGTCTGATTTAGGAGAAATATTCTATAGTTCAAAAATGTAACGAATGTCGTATCCTAAATAAGTGTGAACCACGTACACATTTAAACTAGAGTTTGAGAAAGAGAAAATGATAAATAATAGTGATTAGTTTAAAGTTACTTTTCCCATGTCTTAAAATTTCTTTTATGTTGGATAAGATTAATCCCGATTTGAAATGGGTGATGATAACCTAAATTATTGTGGTTGTAGTTTAAAGACGCTTTTATCGTCACACATTTTAAATTGCTTTTTTTTTTTTTCTTTTCTTTCCCGCGTTTTCCCTAATTCTATTAAAAAAATAAATTTGACAACTACCTTATCAATCTTAAGCATGCGTTGTTTCATCTCATATATGCAAGGAAATTAATGCTAGCTAGGTAAAGATTAGAATTGTACATATAAAAGTAGTTAAAGTGGATTCTTTACTTGGGAAAGGAATGCTAGCTTTCTATATTGAAATGTGTCAAATTTAAGAGAATTTATGTACCATCTCTCTCTCTCTCTCTCTCTCTCTCTCTCTCTCTCTCTGTGTGTGTGTGTGTGTGTGTGACACCACCTGTCAATCCCCTTCTGTCTGGCATTAATCTTTATTTCCTTTCTCCATCATATCTCCTCTCTCTATATCCATCTCAATCTCACAAAAGTGATGGCAAAGAAAGAGAGAGAGAGTAGTGATGGATTGATGGTGACTTTCGTTTAGGTTGGTGTTGCAATTAATTTCAGGGTTGATTCTTCTTGCATCTTTTTTTGGATGCAGTGATTGGATGAGAGTTAAGATTAATAAAGACCAATTTCATCCGACCCAAAATACGTCTTAATAATATATTTCAAATGTAACTTTCAACTAATCAGACTTATAAATGTAAATCTAATAGCAATGTTACATCTCAAAAAAAAGCAAGGAAAGGAAATGAGCGTATAATTCAATATAAATGTATGATGGAGAAAGGACAAAACAAATATAAATGCATGAAAGAATGGGATTGACGGGTAGAAGCATGGAAATGAATTGTATAAAATTTCAGATAGCCAATATGGAAAGTTTATTTTCTAAAGCAAAGAATTCAGTTTGACTAGTTTTATGTGTATAATTCAAATCTTCATACCAGCATTAATTTCCTTGCACATGTGGGTTGATACAATGAATGGTTAAGATGGATCAGGGTATTGAGGATAAAAAAATGAAAGAAATAGGAAAATGTGGGGAAGATAAAAAGTAAATTGAAATTGGTGATAAGAAAAGCATTTATTTTCTTTAGGTGATAGCTTTAGGCCCTAGCAAGCGAGCCTATAGCAAAATATCATAAAAGGAAATTTGGATTTGAATGTCTCAAACCGGGTGTCTAACAAAATAAGTCCAAAAGAAAAGTGAGAAAGAAATAACTTGAAAGCTATGCTGGAGAAGCTTATCTTTGAAACAAAACATACATCTAACTAAAAACTAAAGGAATATCAAACAGCGCTTCCTAGCAAGTTACAAATGATAACTTGATTCGCCGGCGCAAGAGTCAGGTCCAAATCTCCCTTGTAATGAGCTATCAATTTTCTATTTATACGTATACAATTAGGATTACTATGCTCTATTAGGATAAATAGTAAAATGATTATAAAAGGTAAAACTTGAGCATCACTCTAGGATTAAATTTTACAAGTGTTCAAAAATAATACAAATTGCAAGTGTTCAATCTTTAATGGTAAAGACGACCATCTTGACATAATAACCTCATCACAACCATAACGGCATCCAATTCTCTTGGCTAAGACAATTGTACTAGGCAAGGATGATATATACTCGGCACCAAGAGCAACATCCTTGTTTCTGATGGTCCTCAGATTAGTCTAGTTACTGGGCCTAAATAATTTTAAGCCCAAAGGTATGGGCTAGCCTCCAAATCATGAAACATTATTTTTGGACTCTCAGATTATATATATATATATATATATTTATATTTTTAAATTTATCAGTTGAAATTTTATATGATTATATTATAATTTTTAAATTGAATTTTTGGATGAAATTTGGCGTAGCATGAAAACCATATTCACCATCTTTTATGAAAAGATTAGAGGGACGTGAGTTAAAAACAATTTTAAAGGATATAGTAGGGTGAGTTGCATATTTCTTAGAGTTGGAGTGAGTTGGCAGTTTCGTCGGGTTTAATGAAGATTTTTTAATTTTTATTTATACCTGCACTCAAGTAATAAGATTAAATTTTTCTAGTAATAATTCTTCGTTTAAAACTCAATACAATAAAATTGCTTCTCAGTTTGAAAAAATATATATATATATAGAATAGTGAAATGGTAGATATTTTTTACCATAAGGCTATGGTGGGTAATTTTTTAAATTAACACATATTATAATTCGGGTTTGTGATTTAACATATTAATTATGTTTACATGATCTTAATTAAAATGACTAACAATTCAATTTGAGAATTTTTTTTCAAAATTGAAACTATTTATTTTGATTTTCTAAGAAGTATAGAGTATTCACTATGGTTTGTGCATACATACCATAATAAGTTATACTACACCATTATATACCACAAATTAGTAAGAATATCAAGTGCTTATCATATTAATCATTGTATATATAGTTAATATAACAATATTTAACAGATCATCGCCCCTAAATACAACAAAAATGTACAAATTTAGAGAAATACTTACCATAATTTATCGTAGAATGTCCTACCATTCTTATCTTGGACGAAAAATGCAATGTGTCATTTTTATCTTGAACTCACGTTAGTTGCACATGGCATTTTCAGTCCAAGAAACAAACTACACGTTGGATTTAGGATAAAAGTAAAAATGAGATCAAATTAACTTTATGGATACACGTGGCACAAAATAAATTTTATGGACGAATGATCAAATTTCATAGGGCTACAATAAAAGTAACTCTAGATTTCGGTTTCAATATGCTTACATACTTAATAATACACAAAGCAATGTCATGCAAGCATGCAGCACATTATAGCTGGGCAAAGTTCTAATAAATTAAATAAAAATTTATAGACTCACACGAAAATGAGGAGAAAAAAGGGAGAAAAACGTATTTTTCTTTTACAGAAAAAATAGATTTTAAGTGTATCCTCTATAATTATATTTAAAGAAAACATATTTCTTATATTTTATACTAAATATAGGACTTTCTTCATAATTTCTTTTAGCCATAAGTCAATTTTTCAATATCTATCCACTAAAATTATGCACCATGTTTTTTTTTTTTTGGAATGGTCAATTATCCCTTGCTACAATCTTTTATTTCTTTATAACCATTGGTCATTTTTTAAGCCACACCAATCACCTCCATCACCACCACCTACCGGAGCTCGATCCCGTGACCATTGTTTACCTCCAACCTTGTCACCGAAACTCTGGTGAGAATATATTTATAGTGCAAAAATAAATTTGCATTTAAATTTACATCTTTAATTGTATGCTCATTTAGTGCAAAAATAAATTTTCACTAAAATTAATATCTTAATTTATCTACGAATTTAGTGTAAATTCATATTTGCACTAGATATATATAACATTGTTTGGTTGTAGACTTGGTGTAAAAATAAATTTGTATTAAAATATATATCATTAGTTGATTGCAAAGTTAGTATTAAAATATATTTATACTAAAATTTGTATTATTTTTTACTTATGAATTTAGTGTAAAAATATATTTCGACTAAAATATGTACAATTAGTTATTTTTGAACCCTATTCGATCTATTTTTTATTGGCAAAGATTGGGCCTTGTGTAAAGGTTAAAGCTGTTGACCTGCGCCCCGTGGGTGCCCCAAGGTTCATTTTAATTTATAATATTCAAAGAACAATAATTTTATTTTAATTAATGAAAAAGAAATTAAAACCCACAATTTTTTAAGTGGAAGGTGAGGGTCGGTGGCATAACAAAATATCTTTACCAATGCAAATTTTGTCCAAATAGACAAAAAAGCCCCTGATGTCCTATGTTTTATCTATTTCTCGGAATAAGGGCATTTTTTCCCTATTTGAATTAAATTTGTTCTACTAAAAATATACTTCTTTCACAATATTGTCACCTTTTATAATATAGAGATGTTTTGATTGATTATCCCAAAAAATAATTGCTCGATATTCAATTTAAAGAGGAGCAAATAATGCTAGTATTTGTCAAACTTACTCTTCATTTTAAAACACAAATATTAAACCCTACCCTAATTAACATTACAAAATATGAGCTTTTTTTTTTATAAACTATATTATTGTTAACTTCAAAAATGATAGTCATGCCAAAAGATGAACCCTGTTTAAAATTTTTTGAATTAACGTAGAAGAATATTTGACAGCAAGCTAGACGGATAGGAGCATGGGAACTTTTCCCTGGTGAATTTAAGAAACTAAAGCAACCCATTCCTTATGTCATCCCATCAATGCAAGGGAATAAATGCTAGGTACAAAGACTTGTATTTTCGCATGATCATTGCATACGGCACTGTTGACTTAAATTCGTACTGAGTTTTTGTTGTGGAACTTTACTTAAAAATCTGTCCTACACTCGAGTCTTTAAACAAATTTCTTAGATTGTTTCAATATCTATACCAAAATTTAATATAAAGGAACATCCTGTTGGGAATAATCAAATCCAATCGTGCAAGTTTTGTTTTGAAAAATATGAATCTAGTCTGCCTTAACATGAATATGCTGGAACTCAATGCTCGATAACGACCTAACACCCCCGTTGCGTTGTAGTTATAAAACACTAAAAGGGTAATTAAAGAAAAAATGTTATTTTAAGGTCAGTCAAACGGGTTAAATTTATGTGAACTTAAACCTGACCTGAATTTGTCCTGAGTCTTTGTTGTGGAACTCGTATTTGCCTCGGTCTTCAATAAACCTGTCTGAAACCTGAGTTATTTGGTTGATTCTAGTCCTTAGGATATCTATAGCAAAATTCAACATCCATTATCCACTGATTCAAAAGAATCCAACTCAATTGGGGCAAATTTTATTATGAAATTACTATCTCCATAGGATTGAACTTGATTGATCTATCCTACCTCGACAATTTTTTTTGTTCTAATAAAGGATCTTACTAAAAGTGATTTTTTTTCTTTTTATTTGAAAACTTTAGTTTTGGTTTCTAACTTCTAGGTTGATCCAGTTTAAAAGAAACTTCAAAAACTTAAATAAAGGACCCGTAGATACTAGAAGTTCAAGTAATATATGAGTCTAAGACTTCAATTAAAATAGAAAAAGAAACTTCACCCTGTTGCCCTGCGCGCAGTGCAGCGAAACATACAATCTACAAAACTCTTAGCCAAATCAAAATATCAAGAAGAACAAAAAGAAGATGGAAATCTAATTAAGAAAGTTGGTAGAATGCACAAATAGGATAGGCAACCATTGTTCAAAGTAACTACGTAAAGTTAAAGCATAGAGTAAAACTTTCAAGAAACATAACAAACTTGCCTTCTGAAGAAAAGTAGCAATTAACCTCCGCATAGAAGACTAAAAATTAATTTAACTATATCACATAGCCGCGTGCACGTTTCTTCTTTCGAAATCTATAGGCAAAAGAAGCAAAATTATAAGAATAATGATCTAAGTTCAATAGTAATAAAACAACGTCTAAATGCCCAAGGGAAACAAAAGGAAAAAAGGAATGAGAAAAAAAAAGGGGGAGCTTTTCTAAGACACCACACTATGCTAGGAAGGGTTTTAGGTGACGTACACTAATAGGGTTTGTCACCTAAAACTCACTTAGGTGACGTACGTAAATGTACGTCTCCTAAAACTCCGCTTAAGCGACGTATCCCAATGTACGTCGCTTAAAACTCCACTTAAGCGAGGTACATAAATATACGTCGCCTAAAACTCCACTTAAGCGACACACATAAGTGTACGTCTCCTAAAAATGCACTTAGGCGACGAACATTAATGTCCGTCTCTTAAAACATAAGTGACGTACATTAATGTACCTAAAATTCACTTGAGCGACGAACATCAATGTACGTCGCTTAAAATTCTAGCTTAGGCAACGCACGTTGATCAAACTACGTCGCTTAAAGATATTTTCCCGCCGCAATTTTCAACAAAATTTTAAATATTCGAAAAATCTAAAAATTCACTTAGGCGATGTACATTGATTAAAGTACGTCGCGTAAAATTCCCACTTAGGTGACATACCCTAATAAAAGTACGTCACTTAAAGATATTTTCCCGCCGCAATTTTTTTGAAAAATCTAAAAAATCACTTAGGCAACGTACATTGATTAAAGTATGTCGCGTAAAATTCTCACTTAGGTGACGTACCCTAATAAAAGTATGTCACTTAAAGATATTTTTCCGCCGCAATTTTCAACGAAATTTTAAATATTTGAAAAATATAAAAATTCACTTAGGCGACATACTTTGATTAAAGTACGTCGCGCCAAATTCCCACTTAGGTGACATACCATGATCAAGGTACATCGCTTAAATATATTTTCCCGCCGCAATTTTCAACGAAATTTTAAATATTTGGAAAATCTAAAAATTCACTTAGGCAACGTACATTAATTAAAGTATGTCGCGTAAAGGCCAACTTAGGTGACGTACCCTAATAAAAGTATGTCGCTTAAAGTTATTTTTCCGCCATAATTTTGAACGAAATTTTTATATATTTGAAAAATAAGACCATTTTGAATTTTTAAAAATTTAGATTTTATATTATTAATATTTTAAAATTAATTAGTTTTATTTTGTAAAACCTACATATTTTATAGTTTATCCTTTTTATAATTTATATTCAATAAGTTAATGATTATTACATTAAATACTTTTTTTAAGGAACAATGTTTGTAATTAATATTTTTTTATTAGAACTTTTATTTGTGAATCCTTTTGTATAAAAAGAGTACGTCACATAAAAGATAATCATAGGTGACAAACATAAAAAGGTACGTCGCCTAAGATATATCTTTAGGCGACAAACGAAAACTCTACGTCGCTTAAGTGTAAAACGTATGCGTCGAACATGCATGCCGCCTATGGATCACCTAAATGATACTTAGGTGACGCGCCTTTATTTGTACGTCACCTAAACTATATGCCACGCCACTTAGGTGACGGAGCTTAGGTGACACGGGGTTCGTCGCTTAAACCTTAGGTGACGTACAAACTTTACTTAAGCGATGAACAGTGTACGTCACCTAAACTCCCGCTAGGCATAGTGCCACAAAAGATCAAAGGAAAACAATTAAAAATTTGAAGTGTATCACAATTGTAGAATTAATTTTACCAACAAAATGTGCTATTATAAGATTTCATATGCAAAATTAGAAAATTTTAAACTTACTCAATCCATACATTTTAATACACTGCATAAAGTACAAATTTATGGAAGCTTCATTTCCCTAAAAATTTAAAGAAGCATAGTAAATTAAATTACAAAATTGCCTATTACAAATATACGAAAGCTCAATGAAAATCGAATAGAAGATTTTAAACTTACCCAGTCAACCAAGGAAGAAAAATGGCATGACAAAAAACTTAGTCATAGGTGGCCTAATTCTACTGCAAGCAAGAAAGGAAACATTAAATTTAATAATGTTGCACATTTCGCATAAGTATATAAATTAAAATTCCATTTCATAATATGGTAAAAAATTATAGGGAAACAAATTTTTATTTTTTTTGTGAGAGGAGTTGAAAAATAAGTTGAAAGATGTGTGAGATCGATGTTACGTTCTCTTTGTTTTTTGCTTTTTACATGGATTTTTTTTCCCACTAAAATATAAAAGAATAATGGAAAACATCTTTGCATTAAAAATGATGAGCATCTAACATCACTAACTTATTTAATGGTTTTGTCGGTTTTTCCATCTTATTATCAAATGGACACTAAATATATGGGCTTTATGCTCAATACCACAACTCTACAACGTAACTACAGTGGTATAAGTTAGTTTGTGTACAAAATAAATACGTAGAGAGGTCGATAGCACTACTCCTAAATTCCTAATGTTCACTCGCAGAATGGCTGGCTCAACCCATTGATCCTACATGGAAAAATTGTATAACTCTACATAGATATATAAGTAGGGAAGTGTCACGATAAAGTAACGAGACCTTTTAAGATAAAACCACACATCTGTAGCACAAAGGTGTTTAAGTTGACAACAACATCGTTATGTGCTGCCGGGCATTATGTTATAGGCAAATTGGCGAGCACAACATTTCAATGAGAGCGTTATGTTATAGGCAAATAAGTTTCTAATCTTCATGTCTAACCGTAAGATTCAAAATTGTTTTAACCAATAACACTTGTTATCTATTCTAAATTTTGATGGGCACAACATTTCAACGAGAGCATTATGTTATAGGCAAATAAGTTTCTAATTTTCATCTCTAACCGTAAGATTCAAAAAAAAAATTAACCAATAACACTTGTTATCTATTCTAATTTTTTTTAACCAATAGCACTTGTCATCTAATATAATTTTCTTTCTGCTTCTCTTTCTTAGTTTATACCAGACGGTGTACAGATGTGCTTCTTTCCTCATATCTAGATATAATTTTTTAGATTAGACCATATATTTGTTGCAAGCTCATGATTGCAGACCAAATAGTCCAGGGACACTGAAAAATAGAATTACATTTGACACTTATAAACTAGGACTATTGTGTCCAAAAAAAAATTAAAAATTAAAAATAAAACATAGGACTGTCAAGAGGCCACAACAACATTTTCTGCAGTCGAACACCAACAAATATTAGACTGGGGAACATGGATCATTGGATCCTCATATAACAACCGTTTTTCTCAAACAAATTTTATATAACATGCGAATAGTTTAAACACATATGATCGAAGTTGTCATAGACAAAACATCTAGGCTACAGATGATAAAATAAAAAATGGTCAAAAGTGAATGTACATCGCCTTCAACAAACAAAATTCTAGGGTTTTATTGAAACCAACTAATTGGAGTAGACATGATAATAACATTGACAAACAATTAGAATGAAATTAAGATCACAGCGGAATTGGGGGAGGGAGTAGCTGGGTTTCAATCCCCCCCTACCCCAAAAAAAACAAAAAATTTGCTAGCGTCTGTATATTTATAAACTAGCGCAGCCTGCCTATTACGTAATACCCTCTCACTCTCTAAACATTAACTTTAATTTTGAACAAGAAAAAAAACCCGGGCCATTGAAAAGTAAGTAAACATGTTATCAATGTAATTAAACTCAAGATATATTACCTAATCTATATTATATATGAATTATAATAATAATAATAATTTTATATTTCATTTATTCTCAAGATATATTACCTAATCTATAATATATATATATATATACTAGAGTATACCCGTGCCATCCGGCACGATAAATTAAATAAAAATTTATAATAAAATAAAAAGAAGTAGCGTGTGATAAATCTAAATCGACAAACTTAGGTTTAATATATCTCCATGCTAGAAAAACTAAAAGTAGACAGGATTGAACCGACTTGTTTTTAATGTTTAAAGAATCTTTTAATCATATTTTTTTATCTTATTTTGATTTCAGCAAAATATGGTTTTAACAAATTAAACTCAAGGTCATATGTGAAAATAATTCAATCACGTCTGTTGGAATGATTTGAAAATAATTCAAAATTTTGACTAATATATTGTGAACACTCCTAAAAACGACATACTGAGATGATCAATGTACGAACACATAATGCACGAACTCGTGATGGATCTCGTTTAATTGATCTTGATCAGTAAATTTTAAATTTTAAATATTAAATTTTGAATATTTTATTAGGTTATTACATTTTTAATGTAGAAAAAATGATTGGTGTTAAATGTTACTCAATAATTTTTCTTATTTTTTTTCACATAATTCTATAACCATGATGGATCTTGTTTAATTGAACATGATTAATATATTTAAATATTATTATTTTATGAAATTTCTTTATTAGAATATTTTCAATATTAAAAGTTAAAAGTTTTAGTTTAAGATGAATCTTGTTTAATTGATCTTGATTTGTAGAGTTTAAATATTAAATTTTGAATTTTTTATTTTAAGTTGTGGCATTTTTAATGTAAAAATATTTATTGGTGTGTGAGAGTTTACTTTGTGTATATTATTAGTGTTAAATGTTACTTAATAATTTTTAATTTTTTTTATATAATTCTATAATCATTATGGATCATGTTTAATTGATCTTGATTAGTAGATTTTAAATATTAAATTTTGAATTTTTTATTTTAAATTATGACATTTTTAATATAGAAAAAATTATTTGAATGTGAGAATTTAATGTGACATATTCATGTGTGTATAAAACTCATCCAATGGTGTAAAGTTAATGCACATCATAACATGTATATTTTTAACTATTAGATTCTTATACTTTTTGAAAATAAATTTGGTCAAACTCGATGTTTTATAATATATACTAGGGTGTACCCGTGCTATCCTGCAAGATAAATTAAATAAAATTTAGAGTAAAATAAAAAGAAGTAGCGTGTGATAAATCTAAATCGACAAACTTAGGTTTAATATATCTCCATGCTAGAAAAACTAAAAGTAGACAGGATTGAACCGACTTGTTTTTAATGTTCAAAGAATCTTTTAATCATATTTTTTTATCTTATTTTGATTTCAGCAAAATATGGTTTTAACAAATTAAACTCAATGTCATATGTGAAAATAATTCAATCACGTCTGTTGGAATGATTTGAAAATAATTCAAAATTTTGACTAATATATTGTGAACACTCCTAAAAACGACATACTGAGATGATCAATGTACGAACACATAATGCACGAACTCATGATGGATCTCGTTTAATTGATCTTGATCAGTAAATTTTAAATATTAAATATTAAATTTTGAATTTTTTATTAGGTTATTACATTTTTAATGTAGAAAAAATGATTGGTGTTAAATGTTACTCAATAATTTTTCTTATTTTTTTTCACATAATTCTATAACCATGATGGATCTTGTTTAATTGAACATGATTAATATATTTAAATATTATTATTTTATGAAATTTCTTTATTAGAATATTTTCAATATTAAAAGTTAAAAATTTTTGTTTAAGATGAATCTTGTTTAATTGATCTTGATTTGTAGAGTTTAAATATTAAATTTTGAATTTTTTATTTTAAGTTGTGGCATTTTTAATGTAAAAATATTTATTGGTGTGTGAGAGTTTACTTTGTGTATATTATTAGTGTTAAATGTTACTTAATAATTTTTAATTTTTTTTATATAATTCTATAATCATTATGGATCATGTTTAATTGATCTTGATTAGTAGATTTTAAATATTAAATTTTGAATTTTTTATTTTAAATTATGACATTTTTAATATAGAAAAAATTATTTGAATGTGAGAATTTAATGTGACATATTCATGTGTGTATAAAACTCATCCAATGGTGTAAAGTTAATGCACATCATAACATGTATATTTTGAACTATTAGATTCTTATACTTTTTGAAAATAAATTTGGTCAAACTCGATGTTTTATAATATATACTAGGGTGTACCCGTGCTATCCGGCAAGATAAATTAAATAAAAATTTAGAGTAAAATAAAAAGAAGTAGCGTGTGATAAATCTAAATCGACAAACTTAGGTTTAATATATCTCCATGCTAGAAAAACTAAAAGTAGACAGGATTGAACCGACTTGTTTTTAATGTTTAAAGAATCTTTTAATCATATTTTTTTATCTTATTTTCATTTCAGCAAAATATGGTTTTAACAAATTAAACTCAATGTCATATGTGAAAATAATTCAATCACGTCTGTTGGAATGTGACGCAGCCCAATTAGCGCGTTGCGATAGAGCCCAAGTGCAGGCACGTCAAGTTGTAATATAGTCTCGGAAGTCCGAGTGTCGAACCACAGGGATAAGTGAAAAGGAATGGAATGGATTACGGATTAAGTGGTTTTCAGATTTTGTGTGAGTTGGATTTGTTGTGAAACAACGTAAATGTAAAACGGTTGCGAAAATTAATAAGAAAGCACTAAGGTAGGTGGAGATTAGTTACGATTTAAGAAACGGTGATCATTAGCTCATACTAAGATTACAACACAAGGATTCTCGAGAAATGGGGAATGTTGGTGTATCTCTCAATAGCAAAGGGTGCGACTCTAGGCGACTCATTCCCGAATTGAAGCTATATCAAGAGAGAGACAAACGACATTCCACCAAAGACGAGGTTATCATTCCTACCTCTTAGCTACGGGTGTGAAGCAAGGCAACCCATTCCCGATGAAGCTAATCCGAGATAGATATGACAAACTCATCATAAAAAGATTTAACATTAAGCAAGTGTGGTAATCTCATGATTTAAAGAATGAAAATTAGAAAGTGAATCCTAACAATGGAACGGAATGAAGTTTATGGGATAAATTCGTCAACTCATCGTTTATCACTTATGGTAGAAAATAAAGAGTCTAAGTATCACATAAAGTGTAAGAAGCACTCAATATATCAATAAATGAATCAAAGATAAGCTAAACAAATTTATAATCCATCTATGGAGTTTTGAGAACTATTCATAAATTCTATGAAGAGGGAAAAAGCTCTATGGATGGGGGAAAAAGACTACAAGCTTTCTAGAACCATATAAATATGTTGTATGTTCATTAACAATCAAGCACTAAATATACAAGGCATATAAAGTCTTAATTTATTGTGAATATACCTAGAAAGCTTGTAACAATGGAGGAAATGAAGAAGAAAAGGATTTACAACTATTTCTCAATCTTTGAACATGGATTGAGCCATAAATCACCGAATATTATATCGCAAACAACCTCCGTAACCTTAGTAAGAGACTACTCCATAATAGATGCAAGAACAAATATTATAGAAGAAGAAATCATTCTTACAAATTAAAAACTTACAAGAGAAATGAAGAACAACAAACAAGTGAGCTCTCCCCTCTCTCTAGAACTCTAAGTATCAAAAATAGATAATATATTCCACTTTAAGGAAAAAGAAATAATATATATTAAAAGGTAGCAAAATATCTAGCTAAATATCTAAAATAGCTTGAACCACTAAAATAGCCCATTTTGGGTGTGAAATGGCCAAGTTTCCAGGGCCATGATCGATCATGGCCAACCCATGATCGATTATGAGGTCTTCTGCCTGAAGATTATTTGCACCATGATCGATCA
The DNA here is from genome assembly GCA_021464415.1 of Lonicera japonica. NCBI lineage: Eukaryota > Viridiplantae > Streptophyta > Magnoliopsida > Dipsacales > Caprifoliaceae > Lonicera > Lonicera japonica. The sequence goes on from JAKCWG010000528.1 coordinate 22,374, forward strand.
TGGTATTCCATGATCGATCATGCTTCTGGAAATTCTCTAAATCAGCACTTTTGTAGCTTTTGGCTAGTAGTTGATCAATTCCTCGAAGGCCATTGCATCCTATGCCTATAAACACACAGAAACACAACAAAAGCACACCTAGCGGGACAATATTAGATACAAAACTCGCTAAGACACTAATCTCAAGATAAGCGGATAATTAGGCAGAATTAATGCAATAAACGCGCCAAGCGACTCTGAGAGAGAGCTTATGCATGACAGTATTAGGCGTTTATCAACTCCCCTCAACTTATCTCTTGCTAGTCCCTTAGCAAGACAAAAATATATAATAATAACAAAAGCACTACGCTATACAAAAAGTTGTTAACTTCTAAGTTCCCAAAGAAGACGAGTTGCATCTCGTGAAGGTTTTCAGAAATGATACCTACAAACATTAGAAGTTTGATTATGATGAATGATGAGAATGAAGCTTCAAGTTTCAAATTGCAAAGCAAAAGGCATTACTATCAATTTTCCAGAACGACGGACTTTTGAATGATTATCTAATTCGCATATCTCCTTTAGAACACAATCCCATATTCTCCACTGCTCACATACTAGACTTCGATTCAAGCAATTCAATAAAAACACAAAGAGTCATAGTCATTTGAGAAGGAGGAGAGAACTTTTTCAAAAACAAAAGCTCCGAGATTTGTCAATTCTAAGCACTTTCTTTATCTTTTCTTGGAAATTTTTGCTAAATTAGATCAGGGCGGTTTTCATCTCTATGAGGGGCAGCGGTCTCACTTATGAAATTTCTCATTACTGCTCATTCATTGGAGCTTAAAGGAAGCTATTCACCCTTTCCCATATGGTAACCTTTACCCATCCGTAATATTAGACAAAGAGACTTAAGATTTAGTCAAGTGAAGCTTTAAGTCAATATTAGGATAAAAGTCATCCAAGTTATCAAAGTGCTATGCTTTTGCCCTCTCATTGGAGGATCTTTTCGAAAGAGCTTCCATCATTTTTGGACAAAAATTCCTCTTCTCTCAATGAAAATAAGTCTAAGTGTTATTACCGAATTGGAAACAACCAAAGCAATCTAGCATGTGGAGCAAGAGAATATAACGAGATATGAGACTAAGTGGAGCAAGGCAATTTAGATTATCATTCAAATTCCTATCTAGATCAAAGATTTCAAGCCAAAAGCTAATGAAACAATAATCTACATCGAACAAAATATCAATCAATCATCAATTTTCAAACTTCTCAAAAAAAAAAAAATGAACAAATCTCTTCTACTCATGGGAATGACTGATAGCAAGCCAAACAAAATAAACACAAAATAAACGTACCCCCCTCAACTTGAAACACACATTGTCCTCAATGTAAAGAGAACAATAACAACGCACGGAAGGGCTACAATGGCTTTGCTCTCTATGAGGCAAAAATAAGAGATAAACAAAAACTATTCACAAAACGGGTTAGAATTAGAATTCGAAAACAAAAACCATAACATTCAACTAATAAAACCAAGTTCTAAAGTTAACATCATGTCAGGAATCTAATACAACCCAAAAGGAATAAAATAAAACTAAGCATAAATATAACTACTTAAAGAGTTTTCAGGCTATCTCATCATCATCACATCTCAGGTGGTGGGGGTGGTGGAAAACGACCATACAACGCCTCGAACTGCTGGCGTATGAACTCCTGCTGGGTCGCCATCTGAGCTGCAACTCGTGCCTCGACCTGGGCTGCAATATCTGCCTCCAAACGGTCCTGACGCAATACCATAATCTCTACCCTCTCGTTGACGCTAGCAAACCCGGTCTGCATCAAAGCAGTCATCTGCTCAAACTGCTCTCTAATGAACTCCCTATTGTCATCCACAGGCCCAGAGCTTGCCCTTCTTCTACGCCTTGACTGACTCGGAACATCCGCTCCTGCTTCCTCTGCCCCTTCTTCTTCGCTATCACCCTGTTGTGGTGCGGCTGTGGAAGAACTCGGCCTGTTCCTCAGTTGACCAGCGGCTCGAGTTTGGGTGGACCTATTCAGCGGTGCCCTAGGCATTTTCTTCACATCGTCGGCTCTCTCAATTACCCCCGCTCGCAAACAGACCTTAGTGATCAAAGACCCAAATTTGATTGTTTCATTGTGGGCAACCAAATCGATGATTCGCGCTATTCGCCCAATGATATGACGCAACAAGCAGCAGCGCTTGTTCGTTGCTATGGCGTATAGTACATAAGCCTGAGACGGGTAAAGGTGCTGGGTATGGGAAGTTGGGTCCAAAGCGTTGGCAATTACCAGCCAAAGAGTTCTAAATCCCTCCCGTATGTGGCTCCTATCGAATTGGTTCCCAATCCATTCTCTGGGTTCACCGGCTAGAAATGTGGCTAGATCGCTAGGCCTCGGCTCTAAATAGTTGGTAGTGTCCGAATAGGGGAGGTCATGAGCATTAGGTGGCAAAGCTGAGATTCCCGTAATCTCAGTCAAAACTTCGAGGTTAAACGGAACCGTTCTGCCTCGAACATGAGCGACATATGTATATGGTGTATCGGGAACTTGAATCAAACTTGCAATAAATTCACGACAAATGGTGAAATTACATTGAGTACCTGGTTGACGCAAGTAGTTAATCCACCCCGGATATTGCTCAAACGTTGCTCGTTGGGGGAAATCGTCCAGCGTACCGATGAAGACCGGCCTCTCTATCACTACCGTCCTCGTCTTGAAGGCGTAGTTCCACCACTCAAATTCTTGACGGCTCCGAAATCCGCGATAGCCACCCCTTGCGGCTTGGATTTCAAGTGGTTTGGTGGGAGGGTTAGATGAAGCCATAGAAGGATAATGTGAAGCTAGAGAATATAGAGATGAGAAATTTCGAGAAGAGAGAGAAAGGGGGATTTTTGGGATGGGATTGATGATTGAGGTTTGAAATTGGAAGATTTGAGGGTTGATTCTAGGTGGGGGAGGTTGGTAATGGTGTTTGGGGAAGGTTTGGGATCAAAGGGAGAAGAGGGGCTAGGGTTTGGAAGAGATTTGGGAGAAGGGGAAGTGAGAAATGGGGGTTTAGGAACGGCGCCCCTGTTTTATTACGGGACCATGATCGATCATGGTATACCCATGATCGATCATGGGTCATTCTGCCCAAATGATACTTTGTACAATGATCGATCATGGGGTGACCATGATCGATCATGCTGCCTTCTGCCAAAATTCTCTTCTTCCATGATCGATCATGGAATCCCATGATCGATCATGCTCCACTCTGCCAGCCAAAAATTTTCTTTGCTCTCTTTGATCTAAAACACTTTATTTCTCCCCTCAACTTGGTCCGTTCAGACTTAATGACACCCGAATCTCTGATGACAATTCCTGAAACTCAAAAATACTAACAAAAAACATTATTTACAAAATCGACCCATGCCTTTTAGGCATAAGTCGGGTCTTCGAGAGGGGTGGACTCCTCTCGAACTGGGAATTCCAAAAACGGCTTAAGACGTTGTCCATTCACCTTGAAAATGTAACCGGTTTTGGGATCCTCAACATTCACAGCCCCAAAAGGAAATACTTGACGGACAACATAGGGGCCGGTCCAACGAGACTTTAACTTTCCGGGGAAGAGATGCAACCGAGTGTCATAAACAAGAACTTTGTGCCCAAGTTTGAATTCTTTCCTCAAAATGGATTTATCATGAAAGATTTTGGCACGTTCCTTGCTTATTTTCGCATTATCATATGCATCTCTTCTCAATTCCTCGATTTCATCAATTTGCAACTTACGGTCAAGCCCGGCTTTTTCGAAATCGCAATTAACCATCTTAATTGCCCAGTATGATTTGTGTTCCAACTCTACTGGCAAATGACATGGTTTTCCGTACACTATACGATAGGGAGACATATCTAGAGTTGTTTTGTACGCAGTACGGTAAGCCCAAAGTGCATCGGTCAGTCTTAACGACCAATCCTTGCGGTTCGGGTTTACCGTTTTCTCTAGAATCTGTTTGATCTCCCTATTTGCCAACTCGGCTTGACCATTAGTTTGAGGATGATAAGCGAGCGAAACTTTGTGGTTTACACCATACTTTTGCATTAATGATTGAAATGGTCTGTTGCAAAAGTGAGTACCGCCATCGCTTATTATTGCCTTGGGAGTACCAAAACGTGCAAGAATGTGTTCTTTCAGAAATCGGATCACCACTTTGTGATCATTTTTCTTGCACGCTTGGGCTTCTACCCATTTTGAAACGTAATCTATGGCAACTAAAATGTAAAGATTACCGTAGGATGATGGGAAAGGTCCCATGAAGTCGATGCCCCAGCAATCGAAGATTTCAATCATCAAGATGGGATTTAGTGGCATCATGTTCCTTTTAGAGATCCCTCCAAGCATTTGGCATCTTTGGCATGCCTTGCAAAAGCGTTGTGCATCCTTAAACAGCGACGGCCAGTACAATCCGCTTTGCAAAATCTTAGCGGTTGTTTTCTTTGCTGAAAAGTGTCCTCCGCAAGCTTCGGAATGGCAGAAGGACAAAACTCTCTCCACTTCTTCATCTGGGATGCACCGTCGGATGATCTGATCCGCACAATATTTAAATAGGTACGGTTCATCCCAGTAAAATCGACCCACTTCGCTCAAGAACCTTTTTCTGTCTTGCGCAACCCATGACTTCGGTATCTTGTCGGTCACCAGATAATTCACGATGTCTGCATACCATGGGAGTGTTGAGATTGCTAACAATTGCTCATCCGGAAACGAGTCTTGGATCGGACTTTCTTCAATGTTGTTCGTAAAAGTGAGTCGAGACAGATGATCGGCCACCACATTCTCGACTCCCTTTTTGTCCTTGATGCTCAAATGGAATTCTTGCAATAGGAGTATCCACCTCAAAAGCCGCGGCTTGACATCTTTCTTTGTGAATAGGTACTTCAACGCCGCATGATCCGTGAAAATCACAATTGGCGATCCTATCAAATAGGATCGAAACTTGTCTAGGGCGAAGACAATTGCTAGGAGCTCTTTCTCTGTCGTGGTGTAATTCATTTGCGCATCATTCAAAGTCCTACTTGCATAGTATATCACACCCGGTTTCTTGTCTTTCCTTTGACCAAGAACCGCTCCCACCGCGTAGTCACTTGCGTCGCACATGAGCTCGAATGGCAAGCTCCAATCCGGTGCCTGCATAATCGGTGCAGTGGTGAGCATATGCTTCAGAGAGACGAAAGCTTCCTCGCACTTGGCGTTCCACTCAAACGGTGCGTCCTTGAGAAGCAGATTGCACATTGGCTTGGAAATGGAACTGAAGTTCTTGATAAACCTTCTATAAAACCCAGCATGTCCTAGAAATGATCGGACATCTTTGACATTCTTGGGCGTAGGAAGTTTAGCAATCAAATCGATTTTAGCTTTATCCACTTCAATTCCTTCAGACGAAATGATGTGCCCCAAAACAATTCCCTTGGTAACCATAAAATGGCACTTCTCCCAGTTCAATACCAATTGTTTTTCCACGCATCTTCCCAAGACCTGTTCCAGGTTAGCCAAGCAATTGTCGAATGACTTACCATAGACGGTAAAGTCATCCATAAAAACTTCCAAAGTCCTTTCCACCATATCGCTAAAGATACTTAGCATGCACCGTTGGAAAGTGGCCGGTGCATTACATAGACCAAAGGGCATTCTTCGATAAGCGAAGGTACCAAAAGGACATGTAAAGGTGGTTTTTTCTTGATCATCTAGGTCAATCTCAATTTGATTGTACCCGGAAAAACCATCGAGGAAAGAGTAATATTCATGACCCGCTACCCTCTCTAGAGTTTGATCCAAAAAGGGGAGGGGGAAATGATCTTTACGAGTAGCCTCATTGAGTTTACGGTAGTCAATACACATTCGCCACCCGGTGGTGACTCTTTGCGGAATCAACTCGTTTGATTCGTTCTTGACTACCGTAAGACCCGATTTTTTCGGTACCACTTGAGTTGGACTAACCCATTTACTATCCGAGATTGGATAGATGATCTTTGCATCCAATAATTTCAACACCTCGTTCCTTACCACTTCTTGCATGTTAGGATTCAACCGGCGTTGAAATTGCCTTGATGTTTTTGCCCCATCCTCCAAGTGAATTTTATGTGTACAAATCAAAGGGCTTATTCCTTGGAGGTCAGCCAGAGTCCAACCAAAAGCTTTTTTATATTTACCAAGCAAATGAACTAACCTTCCTTCTTGGTCATCCGAAAGTTCGGACGAGATGATAACTGGGAAGGTATCTGAAGCTCCCAAAAAGGCATACTTCAAATTGCTCGGCAATAGCTTGAGATCCATTTTTCCTTCAAGCTTTTTGGTGGGAGATTGTGTGTTTTCCTCTTTCTCCAAAAACTCAACCTGTTTGTCACACAAAGAAAACACTTGCATACAATCCTCAGGTTCATCGGAAGTGGTTAGATAACCTTCCGTTGACTCCGATTCGAAATTTCCCACAAAGTGGTCTTGGATACATGACTCTATCATGTTCACGTGTTCACTTTCCTCATCATCATCGTCGTCTCTTTGATTGCTCAAAGAGAACACGTTTAGCTCTAAAGTCATGTTTCCAAATGCTAACTTCACAATTCCATTCTTGCAATTTATTATGGCATTAGAAGTAGCAAGAAATGGTCGCCCAAGGATAACTGGAATCTCCTTAGCGGGATTCGACACGGGTTGCATGTCGAGGATGATAAAATCAACCGGAAAATAAAACTTGTCAATTTGAACAAGCACATCCTCGACTATCCCTCTTGGTATCTTAACGGATCGGTCCGCTAATTGAATAGTAACCCTCGTGGGTTTCAACTCACCCAACCCCAATTGTTGATATACAGAATATGGGAGTACGTTCACACTTGCTCCCAAATCTAGCAAAGCATTTTTGATCCTACAATTTCCTATGACACACGAAATTGTGGGGCAACCGGGGTCCTTCAACTTAGGGGCTCTCGTGCCTTGCATGAGGGAGCTCACTTGCTCCGCCATAAAGGCCTTTTTCTTGACATTCAACCTTCGTTTGGTAGTACATAAGTCCTTGAGGAACTTAGCGTACGAAGGTATTTGCTTGACCGCGTCAAGCAATGGAATGTTGATTTTCACTTGCCTAAAGACATCCAATATCTCGGTGTTAGATTTGGATGGTTGGTTCAATCTCTCCGGAAATGGGACTTTGATCCCATTTTTGATCTTTTCAAGATCCTCCTTCCCTTGTCTCTCTTCCACTCTCTTCTTTTCTTCACTCACAACTTTTTCAACCTCCGACTCCTCAACACTAGTAGATTTAACTATGTCCGCCACCTTGGGGGTTTTAGGAACAATAGTCTTGTCTACCTCCTTTCCACTTCTCAGGATCGTGATAGATTTGAGTTCTTCTATCTTGGTGCTAGACTCTCCTCCCTCTATGACTTGAACTTGCCCTCTAGGATTAACTAAAGGTTGAGAGGGGAATTTTCCCTTCTCTTGAGTAGCTAGGGCGGTGGTGAGTTTAGACATTTGAGTTTTTAACTCACCTACATCACGATCCGTTTTGTCCACAAATGACCTCAACAAAGCTTCCAAGTTTTGGTTGGGGTTTTGATTTTGAGGTGGAACAAAAGAGTTTTGAGGTTGTTGTTGCCTTTGGTTCTGATGATATTGGTTGTGGTTCTGACTTTGATTTCCTCCCCAACTGAAATTGGGGTGATTCTTCCATCCCTCATTGTACCTTTGAGAGTAAGGATCATTTTGGTTACGATTTTGGTTGCTATTTTGGTTGTACTGGTGCAAAACATTGACTTGGGCGGGATCTTTGAGGACTTCCCGAAAAGCGGGAATGGTAGGACAATCCTCGGTAGTGTGTCCTGAATTTTCGCAAATGACACACAACTGACTCGAGGATACTACATTGACCTCCTTAAGCTTACTTGCTTCCATTGCCTCTACCTTCTTAGACAATTGGAATAACCTTGCCCCCATGTCATCCTCATTGGACACTTGGTACAACCCACCCCTTCCTAGAGTTTTGGCTTTGGGTTCCTCGGAATAGGTGTTCCAATTTTGAGCACCTTCCGCTAATTCATCAAAATACAATAAAGCCTCCTCGGGATTCTTACTCAAGAATTGACCATTACACATGGTCTCAACAAACGTACGCATCTCAGGGGTGAGAGATTCATAGAAAAAACTAACAAGGCTCCACGTTTCGTGACCATGGTGAGGGCATGCGTTTAAAAGGTCCTTGTATCTATCCCAACATTTATAAAAGCTTTCATGTTCTTTTGGTGAAAAATTCGATATCGCCCTTCTTAAAGCATTGGTTCTATGAACGGGGAAGAATTTTTTTAGAAATTCCGCTTGAAGCTCTTGCCAAGACCGAATTGATTGTGGTCTTTGAGCATTTAACCAAATTTTTCCTTTGTCTTTTAGGGAGAAAGGAAAGAGCTTTAAACGCATGACATCCTCATTAATATTTGCCTCACGAAATGTGGAGCAGACTTCTTCAAAGTCTTTCAAGTGCAAGTATGGGTTTTCCGACTCCATACCATGAAAAGAAGGGATATGTTGAAGCATACCCGGTTTGAAAGAGAACGCTCCGGCTTGACCAGCAGGAAGCACGATGCATGAGTTTGAAGTTGCCCGAGGCGGTTGAAGGTAGTCTCTCATGGTCCTAACAGGAGGAACATTGTTGGCCCCTTCCCCTTCATTATCGCTCTCGAGATCCTCGTTTCTACCTTGGTTTGCCATTCTTGGAGATGTGGGAGGGCTAATTCGAATGTCCACAAACAGTCGCCCTTGCATGAGCTTGGACAACGATTCGAATCGCTCCTCGGGAATTCTACAAAATCAAACAAAAATAAGGGAGAAAAATAAATTAATTAAATGGAGAGAAATACTTATAGAAGGGTTTTGTACAAAACCCGAAATTCGCCTTTTTGCCTTATCCCCGGCAACGGCGCCAAAAACTTGACGCAGCCCAATTAGCGCGTTGCGATAGAGCCCAAGTGCAGGCACGTCAAGTTGTAATATAGTCTCGGAAGTCCGAGTGTCGAACCACAGGGATAAGTGAAAAGGAATGGAATGGATTACGGATTAAGTGGTTTTCAGATTTTGTGTGAGTTGGATTTGTTGTGAAACAACGTAAATGTAAAACGGTTGCGAAAATTAATAAGAAAGCACTAAGGTAGGTGGAGATTAGTTACGATTTAAGAAACGGTGATCATTAGCTCATACTAAGATTACAACACAAGGATTCTCGAGAAATGGGGAATGTTGGTGTATCTCTCAATAGCAAAGGGTGCGACGCTAGGCGACTCATTCCCGAATTGAAGCTATATCAAGAGAGAGACAAACGACATTCCACCAAAGACGAGGTTATCATTCCTACCTCTTAGCTACGGGTGTGAAGCAAGGCAACCCATTCCCGATGAAGCTAATCCGAGATAGATATGACAAACTCATCATAAAAAGATTTAACATTAAGCAAGTGTGGTAATCTCATGATTTAAAGAATGAAAATTAGAAAGTGAATCCTAACAATGGAACGGAATGAAGTTTATGGGATAAATTCGTCAACTCATCGTTTATCACTTATGGTAGAAAATAAAGAGTCTAAGTATCACATAAAGTGTAAGAAGCACTCAATATATCAATAAATGAATCAAAGATAAGCTAAACAAATTTATAATCCATCTATGGAGTTTTGAGAACTATTCATAAATTCTATGAAGAGGGAAAAAGCTCTATGGATGGGGGAAAAAGACTACAAGCTTTCTAGAACCATATAAATATGTTGTATGTTCATTAACAATCAAGCACTAAATATACAAGGCATATAAAGTCTTAATTTATTGTGAATATACCTAGAAAGCTTGTAACAATGGAGGAAATGAAGAAGAAAAGGATTTACAACTATTTCTCAATCTTTGAACATGGATTGAGCCATAAATCACCGAATATTATATCGCAAACAACCTCCGTAACCTTAGTAAGAGACTACTCCATAATAGATGCAAGAACAAATATTATAGAAGAAGAAATCATTCTTACAAATTAAAAACTTACAAGAGAAATGAAGAACAACAAACAAGTGAGCTCTCCCCTCTCTCTAGAACTCTAAGTATCAAAAATAGATAATATATTCCACTTTAAGGAAAAAGAAATAATATATATTAAAAGGTAGCAAAATATCTAGCTAAATATCTAAAATAGCTTGAACCACTAAAATAGCCCATTTTGGGTGTGAAATGGCCAAGTTTCCAGGGCCATGATCGATCATGGCCAACCCATGATCGATTATGAGGTCTTCTGCCTGAAGATTATTTGCACCATGATCGATCATGGTATTCCATGATCGATCATGCTTCTGGAAATTCTCTAAATCAGCACTTTTGTAGCTTTTGGCTAGTAGTTGATCAATTCCTCGAAGGCCATTGCATCCTATGCCTATAAACACACAGAAACACAACAAAAGCACACCTAGCGGGACAATATTAGATACAAAACTCGCTAAGACACTAATCTCAAGATAAGCGGATAATTAGGCAGAATTAATGCAATAAACGCGCCAAGCGACTCTGAGAGAGAGCTTATGCATGACAATATTAGGCGTTTATCAACTCCCCTCAACTTATCTCTTGCTAGTCCCTTAGCAAGACAAAAATATATAATAATAACAAAAGCACTACGCTATACAAAAAGTTGTTAACTTCTAAGTTCCCAAAGAAGACGAGTTGCATCTCGTGAAGGTTTTCAGAAATGATACCTACAAACATTAGAAGTTTGATTATGATGAATGATGAGAATGAAGCTTCAAGTTTCAAATTGCAAAGCAAAAGGCATTACTATCAATTTTCCAGAACGACGGACTTTTGAATGATTATCTAATTCGCATATCTCCTTTAGAACACAATCCCATATTCTCCACTGCTCACATACTAGACTTCGATTCAAGCAATTCAATAAAAACACAAAGAGTCATAGTCATTTGAGAAGGAGGAGAGAACTTTTTCAAAAACAAAAGCTCCGAGATTTGTCAATTCTAAGCACTTTCTTTATCTTTTCTTGGAAATTTTTGCTAAATTAGATCAGGGCGGTTTTCATCTCTATGAGGGGCAGCGGTCTCACTTATGAAATTTCTCATTACTGCTCATTCATTGGAGCTTAAAGGAAGCTATTCACCCTTTCCCATATGGTAACCTTTACCCATCCGTAATATTAGACAAAGAGACTTAAGATTTAGTCAAGTGAAGCTTTAAGTCAATATTAGGATAAAAGTCATCCAAGTTATCAAAGTGCTATGCTTTTGCCCTCTCATTGGAGGATCTTTTCGAAAGAGCTTCCATCATTTTTGGACAAAAATTCCTCTTCTCTCAATGAAAATAAGTCTAAGTGTTATTACCGAATTGGAAACAACCAAAGCAATCTAGCATGTGGAGCAAGAGAATATAACGGGATATGAGACTAAGTGGAGCAAGGCAATTTAGATTATCATTCAAATTCCTATCTAGATCAAAGATTTCAAGCCAAAAGCTAATGAAACAATAATCTACATCGAACAAAATATCAATCAATCATCAATTTTCAAACTTCTCAAAAAAAAAAAAAATGAACAAATCTCTTCTACTCATGGGAATGACTGATAGCAAGCCAAACAAAATAAACACAAAATAAACGTACCCCCCTCAACTTGAAACACACATTGTCCTCAATGTAAAGAGAACAATAACAACGCACGGAAGGGCTACAATGGCTTTGCTCTCTATGAGGCAAAAATAAGAGATAAACAAAAACTATTCACAAAACGGGTTAGAATTAGAATTCGAAAACAAAAACCATAACATTCAACTAATAAAACCAAGTTCTAAAGTTAACATCATGTCAGGAATCTAATACAACCCAAAAGGAATAAAATAAAACTAAGCATAAATATAACTACTTAAAGAGTTTTCAGGCTATCTCATCATCATCACATCTCAGGTGGTGGGGGTGGTGGAAAACGACCATACAACGCCTCGAACTGCTGGCGTATGAACTCCTGCTGGGTCGCCATCTGAGCTGCAACTCGTGCCTCGACCTGGGCTGCAATATCTGCCTCCAAACGGTCCTGACGCAATACCATAATCTCTACCCTCTCGTTGACGCTAGCAAACCCGGTCTGCATCAAAGCAGTCATCTGCTCAAACTGCTCTCTAATGAACTCCCTATTGTCATCCACAGGCCCAGAGCTTGCCCTTCTTCTACGCCTTGACTGACTCGGAACATCCGCTCCTGCTTCCTCTGCCCCTTCTTCTTCGCTATCACCCTGTTGTGGTGCGGCTGTGGAAGAACTCGGCCTGTTCCTCAGTTGACCAGCGGCTCGAGTTTGGGTGGACCTATTCAGCGGTGCCCTAGGCATTTTCTTCACATCGTCGGCTCTCTCAATTACCCCCGCTCGCAAACAGACCTTAGTGATCAAAGACCCAAATTTGATTGTTTCATTGTGGGCAACCAAATCGATGATTCGCGCTATTCGCCCAATGATATGACGCAACAAGCAGCAGCGCTTGTTCGTTGCTATGGCGTATAGTACATAAGCCTGAGACGGGTAAAGGTGCTGGGTATGGGAAGTTGGGTCCAAAGCGTTGGCAATTACCAGCCAAAGAGTTCTAAATCCCTCCCGTATGTGGCTCCTATCGAATTGGTTCCCAATCCATTCTCTGGGTTCACCGGCTAGAAATGTGGCTAGATCGCTAGGCCTCGGCTCTAAATAGTTGGTAGTGTCCGAATAGGGGAGGTCATGAGCATTAGGTGGCAAAGCTGAGATTCCCGTAATCTCAGTCAAAACTTCGAGGTTAAACGGAACCGTTCTGCCTCGAACATGAGCGACATATGTATATGGTGTATCGGGAACTTGAATCAAACTTGCAATAAATTCACGACAAATGGTGAAATTACATTGAGTACCTGGTTGACGCAAGTAGTTAATCCACCCCGGATATTGCTCAAACGTTGCTCGTTGGGGGAAATCGTCCAGCGTACCGATGAAGACCGGCCTCTCTATCACTACCGTCCTCGTCTTGAAGGCGTAGTTCCACCACTCAAATTCTTGACGGCTCCGAAATCCGCGATAGCCACCCCTTGCGGCTTGGATTTCAAGTGGTTTGGTGGGAGGGTTAGATGAAGCCATAGAAGGATAATGTGAAGCTAGAGAATATAGAGATGAGAAATTTCGAGAAGAGAGAGAAAGGGGGATTTTTGGGATGGGATTGATGATTGAGGTTTGAAATTGGAAGATTTGAGGGTTGATTCTAGGTGGGGGAGGTTGGTAATGGTGTTTGGGGAAGGTTTGGGATCAAAGGGAGAAGAGGGGCTAGGGTTTGGAAGAGATTTGGGAGAAGGGGAAGTGAGAAATGGGGGTTTAGGAACGGCGCCCCTGTTTTATTACGGGACCATGATCGATCATGGTATACCCATGATCGATCATGGGTCATTCTGCCCAAATGATACTTTGTACAATGATCGATCATGGGGTGACCATGATCGATCATGCTGCCTTCTGCCAAAATTCTCTTCTTCCATGATCGATCATGGAATCCCATGATCGATCATGCTCCACTCTGCCAGCCAAAAATTTTCTTTGCTCTCTTTGATCTAAAACACTTTATTTCTCCCCTCAACTTGGTCCGTTCAGACTTAATGACACCCGAATCTCCGATGACAATTCCTGAAACTCAAAAATACTAACAAAAAACATTATTTACAAAATCGACCCATGCCTTTTAGGCATAAGTCGGGTCTTCGAGAGGGGTGGACTCCTCTCGAACTGGGAATTCCAAAAACGGCTTAAGACGTTGTCCATTCACCTTGAAAATGTAACCGGTTTTAGGATCCTCAACATTCACAGCCCCAAAAGGAAATACTTGACGGACAACATAGGGGCCGGTCCAACGAGACTTTAACTTTCCGGGGAAGAGATGCAACCGAGTGTCATAAACAAGAACTTTGTGCCCAAGTTTGAATTCTTTCCTCAAAATGGATTTATCATGAAAGATTTTGGCACGTTCCTTGCTTATTTTCGCATTATCATATGCATCTCTTCTCAATTCCTCGATTTCATCAATTTGCAACTTACGGTCAAGCCCGGCTTTTTCGAAATCGCAATTAACCATCTTAATTGCCCAGTATGATTTGTGTTCCAACTCTACTGGCAAATGACATGGTTTTCCGTACACTATACGATAGGGAGACATATCTAGAGTTGTTTTGTACGCAGTACGGTAAGCCCAAAGTGCATCGGTCAGTCTTAACGACCAATCCTTGCGGTTCGGGTTTACCGTTTTCTCTAGAATCTGTTTGATCTCCCTATTTGCCAACTCGGCTTGACCATTAGTTTGAGGATGATAAGCGAGCGAAACTTTGTGGTTTACACCATACTTTTGCATTAATGATTGAAATGGTCTGTTGCAAAAGTGAGTACCGCCATCGCTTATTATTGCCTTGGGAGTACCAAAACGTGCAAGAATGTGTTCTTTCAGAAATCGGATCACCACTTTGTGATCATTTTTCTTGCACGCTTGGGCTTCTACCCATTTTGAAACGTAATCTATGGCAACTAAAATGTAAAGATTACCGTAGGATGATGGGAAAGGTCCCATGAAGTCGATGCCCCAGCAATCGAAGATTTCAATCATCAAGATGGGATTTAGTGGCATCATGTTCCTTTTAGAGATCCCTCCAAGCATTTGGCATCTTTGGCATGCCTTGCAAAAGCGTTGTGCATCCTTAAACAGCGACGGCCAGTACAATCCGCTTTGCAAAATCTTAGCGGTTGTTTTCTTTGCTGAAAAGTGTCCTCCGCAAGCTTCGGAATGGCAGAAGGACAAAACTCTCTCCACTTCTTCATCTGGGATGCACCGTCGGATGATCTGATCCGCACAATATTTAAATAGGTACGGTTCATCCCAGTAAAATCGACCCACTTCGCTCAAGAACCTTTTTCTGTCTTGCGCAACCCATGACTTCGGTATCTTGTCGGTCACCAGATAATTCACGATGTCTGCATACCATGGGAGTGTTGAGATTGCTAACAATTGCTCATCCGGAAACGAGTCTTGGATCGGACTTTCTTCAATGTTGTTCGTAAAAGTGAGTCGAGACAGATGATCGGCCACCACATTCTCGACTCCCTTTTTGTCCTTGATGCTCAAATGGAATTCTTGCAATAGGAGTATCCACCTCAAAAGCCGCGGCTTGACATCTTTCTTTGTGAATAGGTACTTCAACGCCGCATGATCCGTGAAAATCACAATTGGCGATCCTATCAAATAGGATCGAAACTTGTCTAGGGCGAAGACAATTGCTAGGAGCTCTTTCTCTGTCGTGGTGTAATTCATTTGCGCATCATTCAAAGTCCTACTTGCATAGTATATCACACCCGGTTTCTTGTCTTTCCTTTGACCAAGAACCGCTCCCACCGCGTAGTCACTTGCGTCGCACATGAGCTCGAATGGCAAGCTCCAATCCGGTGCCTGCATAATCGGTGCAGTGGTGAGCATATGCTTCAGAGAGACGAAAGCTTCCTCGCACTTGGCGTTCCACTCAAACGGTGCGTCCTTGAGAAGCAGATTGCACATTGGCTTGGAAATGGAACTGAAGTTCTTGATAAACCTTCTATAAAACCCAGCATGTCCTAGAAATGATCGGACATCTTTGACATTCTTGGGCGTAGGAAGTTTAGCAATCAAATCGATTTTAGCTTTATCCACTTCAATTCCTTCAGACGAAATGATGTGCCCCAAAACAATTCCCTTGGTAACCATAAAATGGCACTTCTCCCAGTTCAATACCAATTGTTTTTCCACGCATCTTCCCAAGACCTGTTCCAGGTTAGCCAAGCAATTGTCGAATGACTTACCATAGACGGTAAAGTCATCCATAAAAACTTCCAAAGTCCTTTCCACCATATCGCTAAAGATACTTAGCATGCACCGTTGGAAAGTGGCCGGTGCATTACATAGACCAAAGGGCATTCTTCGATAAGCGAAGGTACCAAAAGGACATGTAAAGGTGGTTTTTTCTTGATCATCTAGGTCAATCTCAATTTGATTGTACCCGGAAAAACCATCGAGGAAAGAGTAATATTCATGACCCGCTACCCTCTCTAGAGTTTGATCCAAAAAGGGGAGGGGGAAATGATCTTTACGAGTAGCCTCATTGAGTTTACGGTAGTCAATACACATTCGCCACCCGGTGGTGACTCTTTGCGGAATCAACTCGTTTGATTCGTTCTTGACTACCGTAAGACCCGATTTTTTCGGTACCACTTGAGTTGGACTAACCCATTTACTATCCGAGATTGGATAGATGATCTTTGCATCCAATAATTTCAACACCTCGTTCCTTACCACTTCTTGCATGTTAGGATTCAACCGGCGTTGAAATTGCCTTGATGTTTTTGCCCCATCCTCCAAGTGAATTTTATGTGTACAAATCAAAGGGCTTATTCCTTGGAGGTCAGCCAGAGTCCAACCAAAAGCTTTTTTATATTTACCAAGCAAATGAACTAACCTTCCTTCTTGGTCATCCGAAAGTTCGGACGAGATGATAACTGGGAAGGTATCTGAAGCTCCCAAAAAGGCATACTTCAAATTGCTCGGCAATAGCTTGAGATCCATTTTTCCTTCAAGCTTTTTGGTGGGAGATTGTGTGTTTTCCTCTTTCTCCAAAAACTCAACCTGTTTGTCACACAAAGAAAACACTTGCATACAATCCTCAGGTTCATCGGAAGTGGTTAGATAACCTTCCGTTGACTCCGATTCGAAATTTCCCACAAAGTGGTCTTGGATACATGACTCTATCATGTTCACGTGTTCACTTTCCTCATCATCATCGTCGTCTCTTTGATTGCTCAAAGAGAACACGTTTAGCTCTAAAGTCATGTTTCCAAATGCTAACTTCACAATTCCATTCTTGCAATTTATTATGGCATTAGAAGTAGCAAGAAATGGTCGCCCAAGGATAACTGGAATCTCCTTAGCGGGATTCGACACGGGTTGCATGTCGAGGATGATAAAATCAACCGGAAAATAAAACTTGTCAATTTGAACAAGCACATCCTCGACTATCCCTCTTGGTATCTTAACGGATCGGTCCGCTAATTGAATAGTAACCCTCGTGGGTTTCAACTCACCCAACCCCAATTGTTGATATACAGAATATGGGAGTACGTTCACACTTGCTCCCAAATCTAGCAAAGCATTTTTGATCCTACAATTTCCTATGACACACGAAATTGTGGGGCAACCGGGGTCCTTCAACTTAGGGGCTCTCGTGCCTTGCATGAGGGAGCTCACTTGCTCCGCCATAAAGGCCTTTTTCTTGACATTCAACCTTCGTTTGGTAGTACATAAGTCCTTGAGGAACTTAGCGTACGAAGGTATTTGCTTGACCGCGTCAAGCAATGGAATGTTGATTTTCACTTGCCTAAAGACATCCAATATCTCGGTGTTAGATTTGGATGGTTGGTTCAATCTCTCCGGAAATGGGACTTTGATCCCATTTTTGATCTTTTCAAGATCCTCCTTCCCTTGTCTCTCTTCCACTCTCTTCTTTTCTTCACTCACAACTTTTTCAACCTCCGACTCCTCAACACTAGTAGATTTAACTATGTCCGCCACCTTGGGGGTTTTAGGAACAATAGTCTTGTCTACCTCCTTTCCACTTCTCAGGATCGTGATAGATTTGAGTTCTTCTATCTTGGTGCTAGACTCTCCTCCCTCTATGACTTGAACTTGCCCTCTAGGATTAACTAAAGGTTGAGAGGGGAATTTTCCCTTCTCTTGAGTAGCTAGGGCGGTGGTGAGTTTAGACATTTGAGTTTTTAACTCACCTACATCACGATCCGTTTTGTCCACAAATGACCTCAACAAAGCTTCCAAGTTTTGGTTGGGGTTTTGATTTTGAGGTGGAACAAAAGAGTTTTGAGGTTGTTGTTGCCTTTGGTTCTGATGATATTGGTTGTGGTTCTGACTTTGATTTCCTCCCCAACTGAAATTGGGGTGATTCTTCCATCCCTCATTGTACCTTTGAGAGTAAGGATCATTTTGGTTACGATTTTGGTTGCTATTTTGGTTGTACTGGTGCAAAACATTGACTTGGGCGGGATCTTTGAGGACTTCCCGAAAAGCGGGAATGGTAGGACAATCCTCGGTAGTGTGTCCTGAATTTTCGCAAATGACACACAACTGACTCGAGGATACTACATTGACCTCCTTAAGCTTACTTGCTTCCATTGCCTCTACCTTCTTAGACAATTGGAATAACCTTGCCCCCATGTCATCCTCATTGGACACTTGGTACAACCCACCCCTTCCTAGAGTTTTGGCTTTGGGTTCCTCGGAATAGGTGTTCCAATTTTGAGCACCTTCCGCTAATTCATCAAAATACAATAAAGCCTCCTCGGGATTCTTACTCAAGAATTGACCATTACACATGGTCTCAACAAACGTACGCATCTCAGGGGTGAGAGATTCATAGAAAAAACTAACAAGGCTCCACGTTTCGTGACCATGGTGAGGGCATGCGTTTAAAAGGTCCTTGTATCTATCCCAACATTTATAAAAGCTTTCATGTTCTTTTGGTGAAAAATTCGATATCGCCCTTCTTAAAGCATTGGTTCTATGAACGGGGAAGAATTTTTTTAGAAATTCCGCTTGAAGCTCTTGCCAAGACCGAATTGATTGTGGTCTTTGAGCATTTAACCAAATTTTTCCTTTGTCTTTTAGGGAGAAAGGAAAGAGCTTTAAACGCATGACATCCTCATTAATATTTGCCTCACGAAATGTGGAGCAGACTTCTTCAAAGTCTTTCAAGTGCAAGTATGGGTTTTCCGACTCCATACCATGAAAAGAAGGGATATGTTGAAGCATACCCGGTTTGAAAGAGAACGCTCCGGCTTGACCAGCAGGAAGCACGATGCATGAGTTTGAAGTTGCCCGAGGCGGTTGAAGGTAGTCTCTCATGGTCCTAACAGGAGGAACATTGTTGGCCCCTTCCCCTTCATTATCGCTCTCGAGATCCTCGTTTCTACCTTGGTTTGCCATTCTTGGAGATGTGGGAGGGCTAATTCGAATGTCCACAAACAGTCGCCCTTGCATGAGCTTGGACAACGATTCGAATCGCTCCTCGGGAATTCTACAAAATCAAACAAAAATAAGGGAGAAAAATAAATTAATTAAATGGAGAGAAATACTTATAGAAGGGTTTTGTACAAAACCCGAAATTCGCCTTTTTGCCTTATCCCCGGCAACGGCGCCAAAAACTTGACGCAGCCCAATTAGCGCGTTGCGATAGAGCCCAAGTGCAGGCACGTCAAGTTGTAATATAGTCTCGGAAGTCCGAGTGTCGAACCACAGGGATAAGTGAAAAGGAATGGAATGGATTACGGATTAAGTGGTTTTCAGATTTTGTGTGAGTTGGATTTGTTGTGAAACAACGTAAATGTAAAACGGTTGCGAAAATTAATAAGAAAGCACTAAGGTAGGTGGAGATTAGTTACGATTTAAGAAACGGTGATCATTAGCTCATACTAAGATTACAACACAAGGATTCTCGAGAAATGGGGAATGTTGGTGTATCTCTCAATAGCAAAGGGTGCGACGCTAGGCGACTCATTCCCGAATTGAAGCTATATCAAGAGAGAGACAAACGACATTCCACCAAAGACGAGGTTATCATTCCTACCTCTTAGCTACGGGTGTGAAGCAAGGCAACCCATTCCCGATGAAGCTAATCCGAGATAGATATGACAAACTCATCATAAAAAGATTTAACATTAAGCAAGTGTGGTAATCTCATGATTTAAAGAATGAAAATTAGAAAGTGAATCCTAACAATGGAACGGAATGAAGTTTATGGGATAAATTCGTCAACTCATCGTTTATCACTTATGGTAGAAAATAAAGAGTCTAAGTATCACATAAAGTGTAAGAAGCACTCAATATATCAATAAATGAATCAAAGATAAGCTAAACAAATTTATAATCCATCTATGGAGTTTTGAGAACTATTCATAAATTCTATGAAGAGGGAAAAAGCTCTATGGATGGGGGAAAAAGACTACAAGCTTTCTAGAACCATATAAATATGTTGTATGTTCATTAACAATCAAGCACTAAATATACAAGGCATATAAAGTCTTAATTTATTGTGAATATACCTAGAAAGCTTGTAACAATGGAGGAAATGAAGAAGAAAAGGATTTACAACTATTTCTCAATCTTTGAACATGGATTGAGCCATAAATCACCGAATA
Source organism: Lonicera japonica (assembly GCA_021464415.1). Lineage (NCBI taxonomy): Eukaryota > Viridiplantae > Streptophyta > Magnoliopsida > Dipsacales > Caprifoliaceae > Lonicera > Lonicera japonica. The sequence goes on from JAKCWG010000528.1 coordinate 42,659, forward strand.
TTATATCGCAAACAACCTCCGTAACCTTAGTAAGAGACTACTCCATAATAGATGCAAGAACAAATATTATAGAAGAAGAAATCATTCTTACAAATTAAAAACTTACAAGAGAAATGAAGAACAACAAACAAGTGAGCTCTCCCCTCTCTCTAGAACTCTAAGTATCAAAAATAGATAATATATTCCACTTTAAGGAAAAAGAAATAATATATATTAAAAGGTAGCAAAATATCTAGCTAAATATCTAAAATAGCTTGAACCACTAAAATAGCCCATTTTGGGTGTGAAATGGCCAAGTTTCCAGGGCCATGATCGATCATGGCCAACCCATGATCGATCATGAGGTCTTCTGCCTGAAGATTATTTGCACCATGATCGATCATGGTATTCCATGATCGATCATGCTTCTGGAAATTCTCTAAATCAGCACTTTTGTAGCTTTTGGCTAGTAGTTGATCAATTCCTCGAAGGCCATTGCATCCTATGCCTATAAACACACAGAAACACAACAAAAGCACACCTAGCGGGACAATATTAGATACAAAACTCGCTAAGACACTAATCTCAAGATAAGCGGATAATTAGGCAGAATTAATGCAATAAACGTGCCAAGCGACTCTGAGAGAGAGCTTATGCATGACAATATTAGGCGTTTATCAGAATGATTTGAAAATAATTCAAAATTTTGACTAATATATTGTGATGAATCTTGTTTAATTGATCTTGATTTGTAGAGTTTAAATATTAAATTTTGAATTTTTTATTTTAAGTTGTGGCATTTTTAATGTAAAAATATTTATTGGTGTGTGAGAGTTTACTTTGTGTATATTATTAGTGTTAAATGTTACTTAATAATTTTTAATTTTTTTTTATATAATTCTATAATCATTATGGATCATGTTTAATTGATCTTGATTAGTAGATTTTAAATATTAAATTTTGAATTTTTTATTTTAAATTATGACATTTTTAATATAGAAAAAATTATTTGAATGTGAGAATTTAATGTGACATATTCATGTGTGTATAAAACTCATCCAATGGTGTAAAGTTAATGCACATCATAACATGTATATTTTTAACTATTAGATTCTTATACTTTTTGAAAATAAATTTGGTCAAACTCGATGTTTTATAATATATACTAGGGTGTACCCGTGCTATCCGGCAAGATAAATTAAATAAAAATTTAGAGTAAAATAAAAAGAAGTAGCGTGTGATAAATCTAAATCGACAAACTTAGGTTTAATATATCTCCATGCTAGAAAAACTAAAAGTAGACAGGATTGAACCGACTTGTTTTTAATGTTTAAAGAATCTTTTAATCATATTTTTTTATCTTATTTTGATTTCAGCAAAATATGGTTTTAACAAATTAAACTCAATGTCATATGCGAAAATAATTCAATCACGTCTGTTGGAATGATTTGAAAATAATTCAAAATTTTGACTAATATATTGTGAACACTCCTAAAAACGACATACTGAGATGATCAATGTACGAACACATAATGCACGAACTCATGATGGATCTCGTTTAATTGATCTTGATCAGTAAATTTTAAATTTTAAATATTAAATTTTGAATTTTTTATTAGGTTATTACATTTTTAATGTAGAAAAAATGATTGGTGTTAAATGTTACTCAATAATTTTTCTTATTTTTTTTCACATAATTCTATAACCATGATGGATCTTGTTTAATTGAACATGATTAATATATTTAAATATTATTATTTTATGAAATTTCTTTATTAGAATATTTTCAATATTAAAAGTTAAAAATTTTTGTTTAAGATGAATCTTGTTTAATTGATCTTGATTTGTAGAGTTTAAATATTAAATTTTGAATTTTTTATTTTAAGTTGTGGCATTTTTAATGTAAAAATATTTATTGGTGTGTGAGAGTTTACTTTGTGTATATTATTAGTGTTAAATGTTACTTAATAATTTTTAATTTTTTTTTATATAATTCTATAATCATTATGGATCATGTTTAATTGATCTTGATTAGTAGATTTTAAATATTAAATTTTGAATTTTTTATTTTAAATTATGACATTTTTAATATAGAAAAAATTATTTGAATGTGAGAATTTAATGTGACATAGTCATGTGTGTATAAAACTCATCCACTGGTGTAAAGTTAATGCACATCATAACATGTATATTTTTAACCATTAGATTCTTATACTTTTTGAAAATAAATTTGGTCAAACTCGATGTTTTATAATATATACTAGGGTGTACCCGTGCCATCCGGCAAGATAAATTAAATAAAAATTTATAGTAAAATAAAAAGAAGTAGCGTGTGATAAATCTAAATCGACAAACTTAGGTTTAATATATCTCCATGCTAGAAAAACTAAAAGTAGACAGGATTGAACCGACTTGTTTTTAATGTTTAAAGAATCTTTTAATCATATTTTTTGATCTTATTTGGATTTCGGCAAAATATGGTTTTAACAAATTAAACTCAAGGTCATATGTGAAAATAATTCAATCACGTCTGTTGGAATGATTTGAAAATAATTCAAAATTTTGACTAATATATTGTGAACACTCTTAAAAACGACATACTGAGATGATCAATGTACGAACACATAATGCACGAACTCATGATGGATCTCGTTTAATTGATCTTGATCAGTAAATTTTAAATTTTTTATTAGGTTATTACATTTTTAATGTAGAAAAAATGATTGGTGTTAAATGTTACTCAATAATTTTTCTTATTTTTTTTCACATAATTCTATAACCATGATGGATCTTGTTTAATTGATCATGATTAATATATTTAAATATTATTATTTTATGAAATTTCTTGATTAGAATATTTTCAATATTAAAAGTTAAAAATTTTAGTTTAAGATGAATCTTGTTTAATTGATCTTGATTTGTAGAGTTTAAATATTAAATTTTGAATTTTTTATTTTAAGTTGTGGCATTTTTAATGTAAAAATATTTATTGGTGTGTGAGAGTTTACTTTGTGTATATTATTAGTGTTAAATGTTACTTAATAATTTTTAATTTTTTTTTATATAATTCTATAATCATTATGGATCATGTTTAATTGATCTTGATTAGTAGATTTTAAATATTAAATTTTGAATTTTTTATTTTAAATTATGACATTTTTAATATAGAAAAAATTATTTGAATGTGAGAATTTAATGTGACATAGTCATGTGTGTATAAAACTCATCCACTGGTGTAAAGTTAATGCACATCATAACATGTATATTTTTAACCATTAGATTCTTATACTTTTTGAAAATAAATTTGGTCAAACTCGATGTTTTATAATATATACTAGGGTGTACCCGTGCCATCCGGCAAGATAAATTAAATAAAAATTTATAGTAAAATAAAAAGAAGTAGCGTGTGATAAATCTAAATCGACAAACTTAGGTTTAATATATCTCCATGCTAGAAAAACTAAAAGTAGACAGGATTGAACCGACTTGTTTTTAATGTTTAAAGAATCTTTTAATCATATTTTTTGATCTTATTTGGATTTCGGAAAAATATGGTTTTAACAAATTAAACTCAAGGTCATATGTGAAAATAATTCAATCACGTCTGTTGGAATGATTTGAAAATAATTCAAAATTTTGACTAATATATTGTGAACACTCTTAAAAACGACATACTGAGATGATCAATGTACGAACACATAATGCACGAACTCATGATGGATCTCGTTTAATTGATCTTGATCAGTAAATTTTAAATTTTTTATTAGGTTATTACATTTTTAATGTAGAAAAAATGATTGGTGTTAAATGTTACTCAATAATTTTTCTTATTTTTTTTCACATAATTCTATAACCATGATGGATCTTGTTTAATTGATCATGATTAATATATTTAAATATTATTATTTTATGAAATTTCTTGATTAGAATATTTTCAATATTAAAAGTTAAAAATTTTAGTTTAAGATGAATCTTGTTTAATTGATCTTGATTTGTAGAGTTTAAATATTAAATTTTGAATTTTTTATTTTAAGTTGTGGCATTTTTAATGTAAAAATATTTATTGGTGTGTGAGAGTTTACTTTGTGTATATTATTAGTGTTAAATGTTACTTAATAATTTTTAATTTTTTTTTATATAATTCTATAATCATTATGGATCATGTTTAATTGATCTTGATTAGTAGATTTTAAATATTAAATTTTGAATTTTTTATTTTAAATTATGACATTTTTAATATAGAAAAAATTATTTGAATGTGAGAATTTAATGTGACATATTCATGTGTGTATAAAACCCATCCAATGGTGTAAAGTTAATACACATCATAACATGTATATTTTTAACCATTGGATTCTTATACTTTTTGAAAATAAATTTGGTCAAACTCGATGTTTTATAATATATACTAGGGTTTACCCGTGCCATCCGGCAAGATAAATTAAATAAAAATTTATAGTAAAATAAAAAGAAGTAGCGTGTGATAAATCTAAATCGACAAACTTAGGTTTAATATATCTCCATGCTAGAAAAACTAAAAGTAGACAGGATTGAACCGACTTGTTTTTAATGTTTAAAGAATCTTTTAATCATTTTTTTTGATCTTATTTGGATTTCGGCAAAATATGGTTTTAACAAATTAAACTCAAGGTCATATGTGAAAATAATTCAATCACGTCTGTTGGAATGATTTGAAAATAATTCAAAATTTTGACTAATATATTGTGAACACTCTTAAAAACGACATACTGAGATGATCAATGTACGAACACATAATGCACGAACTCATGATGGATCTCGTTTAATTGATCTTGATCAGTAAATTTTAAATTTTAAATATTAAATTTTGAATTTTTTATTAGGTTATTACATTTTTAATGTAGAAAAAATGATTGGTGTTAAATGTTACTCAATAATTTTTCTTATTTTTTTTCACATAATTCTATAACCATGATGGATCTTGTTTAATTGATCATGATTAATATATTTAAATATTATTATTTTATGAAATTTCTTGATTAGAATATTTTCAATATTAAAAGTTAAAAATTTTAGTTTAAGATGAATCTTGTTTAATTGATCTTGATTTGTAGAGTTTAAATATTAAATTTTGAATTTTTTATTTTAAGTTGTGGCATTTTTAATGTAAAAATATTTATTGGTGTGTGAGAGTTTACTTTGTGTATATTATTAGTGTTAAATGTTACTTAATAATTTTTAATTTTTTTTTATATAATTCTATAATCATTATGGATCATGTTTAATTGATCTTGATTAGTAGATTTTAAATATTAAATTTTGAATTTTTTATTTTAAATTATGACATTTTTAATATAGAAAAATTTATTTGAATGTGAGAATTTAATGTGACATATTCATGTGTGTATAAAACCCATCCAATGGTGTAAAGTTAATACACATCATAACATGTATATTTTTAACCATTGGATTCTTATACTTTTTGAAAATAAATTTGGTCAAACTCGATGTTTTATAATATATACTAGGGTGTACCCGTGCCATCCGGTACGATAAATTAAATAAATATTTATAATAAAATAAAAAGAAGTAGCATGTGATAAATCTAAATCGACAAACTTAGGTTTAATATATCTCCATGCTAGAAAAACTAAAAGTAGACATGATTGAACTGACTTGTTTTTAATGTTTAAAGAATCTTTTAATCATATTTCTTTTATCTTATTTTGATTTCAGCAAAATATGGTTTTAACAAATTAAACTCAAGGTCATATGTGAAAATAATTCAATCACGTCTATTGGAATGATTTGAAAATAATTCAAAATTTTGACTAATATATTGTGAACACTCATAACATGTATATTTTTAACCATTAGATTCTTATACTTTTTGAAAATAAATTTGGTCAAACTCGTTGTTTTATAATATATATAGGATAAAAATGATGTTTACAAACTAATGTATTACATAGCTTCAAAGTAAAATTCTATTATTACCATAAGATGTATATTTTTAACCATTAGATTCTTATACTTTTTGAAAATAAATTTGGTCAAACTTGATGTTTTATAATATAGATACAAATATGATAAATATTATATAAATACTAATTTTATTGTTTAATACTTTTAACTTGTATTTTTTTGTTGTTTTGTAGGGATTGAAATTCATAAAATATTATATAATTTTTAAGTCTTCCGTTGAAATTCTCTAATTGTTCCATATTTGCTATATTAATTTTTTATTCTCTATGAACTTCAATTATTGTCGTATTTAATTTGTCTGTTTTAGTAATCAACTGTGGTATAGTAATCTTCTGGTTCTGGAATCTAAATTTTGGGAAAAAATTAGCCGATTCATTTTCAAGCAAAACACAACATCAATTTCAAAATTTACTATATTTGGAAAAGGGAAAATATAATTTTCTGTTATTAATATTTTCTTCGAAAAAAATAAACGTTTTTTTTTTTTTATTATTAGCCTGTAGAATTCTAAATCCGTCCTTAACTCATGAGTATGTGGATACGTTCTGTGGTAATTAATTCTGCATGGCTTGAAAAAAGGTTTTTAAAGAACGATATTCTCCACCCCAATCAAATAAGCTAAATTTGTACATCTCTAACGGTAATTTCTATTTTTCTATTTCTATTATACGTGCCAATGCTATTTTACAATACTTCTATATCTAGTTGTCAGGTTTCTTATATGGGTAGAAAAGTATAAAAAAGTTGATATACAATCGTGCTTCATTTATTTTTTACTTAGCATTTATTTAAGAATTACAGAGAATTAGTGGATTTCTTATATCCAATGAGAATGTACCATGTCACATTGAAAATTTATATCACCATTTTTACGTGTAGAATGGTGATAGAAAATCCCCACGTGAGTGATAAGATAAGTACCTAGAATAATCAATAGATAACGATAATAATAACATATAACAAATAGATAATGATAAGAGATAATCTGCATAGTTGTTATTTTCTCGAATAGTATTATTAGGCTGCACTTAACGCGCATAATAAGTGGGTGGGATATAATAATTTTATCTAATATCATATTTGGTATTCGTCGAGATTGAAAATCGAGACGAAATATTTATCTCACTAGCTAAAGTTTCTTATTCTATTGAGACGGGAATTAACGAATTGCACCTAAAAACGTGAAATTACTTTATCTTGTCTAAATAAAATTAAGTAATCCTATTTAATTTTTTAATCGTACGCGTCAAAAGCCCTCTTCTTTTCACGTAAGTTGTTTAGAATGTTAAAAAATAATTGTTAAAAATAATTTAATCCTATTTAATTTGGTGATTCCTCTAGAATTGTTAAAAGATGAAAAGAATGACTTCCAGCTAGGTTGCAGTGCCTTAATCTCGAGTTGAAATTCACTTCTGGAAAGACTGTCATCCTTAAGGATGTTCTGCATACTCCAGAAATTCGGAAGAATCTTGTTTCGGGTTACATCCTTAATAAAGCTGGATTTGTTCAAACTATTGGGGCAGATTTGTTTACTCTTACTAAGAATGGTGTATTTGTGGGGAAGGGGTATGCTTGTGATGGGATGTTTAAATTGAATGTTAATGCTAATAAAGTTGTTTCTAGTTCTGCTTATATGATTTGTTCATTTAATGTGTGGCATGCTAGACTTTGTCATGTTAATAAGCGCCTTATTAAGAACATGAGTAAATTGGAAATTATTCCCCCCTTATCATTAAATGATTTCGAAAAATGTGAATTCTGTAGCCAAGCAAAGATTACTAAAACACCTCACAAATCTGTTTTAAGAGAAACTGAACCTTTTGAATTAATTCATTCGGATATTTGTGAATTTGATGGTGTTTTAACGAGAAATAGAAAAAGGTATTTTATTACTTTTATTGATGATAATTCGGATTTTTCCTATATTTACCTTATGAAAAATAAAAGTGAAGCAATAGATATGTTTAAAATATTTTCTACAGAAATTGAAAATTAGTTTAATAAGAAAATAAAAAGATTTCGTAGTGATAGAGGAACCGAATCTGATTCAACTGATTTTAAAAATCTTTATACTTCACTTGGAATTATTCATGAGACGACTGCTCCATATTCACCTGAAATGAATGGAAAAGCTGAAAGGAAAAATAGAACCTTTGCCGAATCAATTGTTGCTACGCTACTAAATTCGGGGGCTGCCTCACATTGGTGGGGAGAGATTTTATTAACCGTTTGTCACGTTCTTAATAGGGTGCCTAAGATTAAATCTAATTTACCCCCTATGAGATTTTAAATAATAAAAGGCCCAATATTTCTTATTTACGCGTTTGGGGGTGCCTTTCTTACGTGCGTATTCCTGATCCTAAAAGATCTAAGCTTGCTAGTAGAGCTTATGAATGTGTTTTTATCGGATATGCTATTAATAGTAAGGCCTATAGATTTTATGATTTGAAAAATCAGGTTATTATTGAATATAATGATGTAGATTTTTATGAAAATAAATTTCCTTTTAAATTAAAGAATAGTGGGGGTAGCTCATTACCTTCTAGCTCTAATTTACCTACTAGTACCGTGCACCATGGTACATCTTTTGAACCTAGGAAAAGTAAAAGAGTTAGAACCACTAAAGACTTTGGACCTGATTTTTATGCATACACTTTAGAAGATGATCCATCCACTATTCAAGAAGCGTTATCTTCTTTAGATGCCGACCTTTGGCAAGAAGCCATTAACGATGAAATGGATTCCTTAGAATCAAATAGAACTTGGCATCTAGTAGACCTTCTTCCGGGTTGTAAAACCATAGGTTGTAAGTGGATACTTAAAAAGAAATTAAAACCTGATGGCACTGTTGACAAATACAAAGCACGTTTAGTTGTCAAGGGTTATAGACAACGTGAAAATGTAGATTTCTTTGATACTTATTCTCCCGTTACTAGAATAACGTCTATACGTGTTTTGATTGCCCCGGCTTCCTTGCATGATCTTGTTGTGCATCAAATGGATGTTAAAACCGCTTTCCTTAATGGAGAATTAGAAGAAGAAATTTACATGGAACAACCTGAAGGATTCATTATTACAGGTCAAGAACAAAAAGTATGCAAATTAGATAAATCCCTTTATGGTTTGAAATAGGCTCCTAAGCAATGGCATGAGAAATTTGATGAATTGCTTATTGCAAATGGATTTAGAATTAATGAAAGTGATAAATGCATTTATTATAAGACTGAGAATAATGCTTGCACTATTATATGTTTATATGTTGATGACTTGCTTATTTTTGGTTATAATATCCACGTAGTTAATAATGTGAAATCCATGCTTTGTGAAAATTTTGATATGAAGGATTTGGGAGAAGCCAATGTAATTTTAGGGATTAAAATTACTAGGACGAAAAAGGGACTTTCTTTGGATCAATCTCATTACATTGAGAAGATTCTAAGGAAATATAATTACTCAGATTGTAAACCAGCATGTACTCCATATAATCCTAGTGTGAAGTTGTTCAAGAACACTGGAGACAGTGTTAGACAAACTGAGTATGCGAGCATCATTGGTAGCCTTCGATACGCTACTGATTGCACTAGGCCCGATATTGCTTATGCAGTGGGGGTACTATGCAGGTTTACTAGCAGTCACAGTATGGAGCATTGGCATGCTATTGAGAGGGTCATGCGTTATCTAAAAAGAACCATGGACCTAAAGTTACACTATCAAAAGTTTTCCGCTGTCCTAGAAGGATATAGCGATGCTGACTGGAATACCCTGTCAGAAGATTCCAAGGCTACAAGTGGATATATTTTCAGCATTGCTGGAGGTGCAGTTTCTTGGAAATCCAAGAAACAGACCATTTTGGCTCAGTCTACGATGGAGTCTGAGATGATAGCACTAGCTGCTGCTAGTGAAGAAGCAAGCTGGCTGAGAAGCTTTCTTGCAGATACCCCTCTATGGGAGAGACCGATACCAGCTGTCCTTATCCACTGCGATAGTACCGCGGCTATTGCAAAAGTTCAGAACCGTTACTATAACGGTAAGAGACGACAGATTCGTCGTAAACACAGCACGGTAAGAGAGTTACTCTCCAAAGGTGCTGTAAGAGTGGATTATGTGCGGTCTGAGAAAAATTTGACTGATCCTTTGACGAAAGGACTAACGAGAGAGAAGGTGCTTAACACCTCGAAAGGGATGGGGTTAACGCCCAACGAGATTTGAGTCACTGTAATGGTAACCCAACCTATGGACTGGAGATCCCAAGAAATAGGTTCAAAGGGTAAACAACAAGTTACAAGTGATACTTTAGAAATCATGTAGTATTATCTCATCCCTATGGAGCATGATATCTTGAAGCGGCGAAAAGGTTGAGCACATGCTCTTAATGAGTTCTATAGCTCTATGTGGAGTGGGGTACCGATGCTACAAGAGTACTCTTGATAGACTCACCTATGTGAATGTGGAAGAGAGGTCGCTTCCTATGGAATTTTGGGCAAATTCTCTAGAGCATTCACTAACTAGGATATAAGCACATGGCCATAATGTGCTGGCTTTTGGACAACACTCTTGGGGCCGGTGTGTGTTGTGATTGTCAGAGATAGAGTTCAAAACTACGAGTTACTCTAGTATAGTATGAAACACATACACTACGTAAAGGTTCAAATTGAAAAAATACCTTTACTTATGCACTGTCCTATGTTATATGCTCGATGAAAAAGTTTTTCCTAAAATACAAGTGGGGGATTGTTGGAGTTTTGTGTATTTAAAGAAAAATAAAACCAAGACAAGGTGATTTAATGTGATGTGATGGTTGATGTAATGTTATCCCAAGTCCCACATATGAGAGATATAAAACCTTTCATGGGTTTATATATGGAAGAATTTGCTTAAGGGCTTGAGCCCTTTGGGCATTAGACTTTTGTGCTATTGGGTGAGGACTTGGATGAATGTGGTTCACCACACGCGCGCGCCGGCCGACCGACCGACCCGACCCGGCCCGGCCCGGTCTCGGGCTTTGGGCTTGTCTTGTGTAGTGTATTATATTTTTATACAAAATACATTTAAAGAATTTTATTTATTAAAAATAAAATAAATTATAAAAACAAAAAGGGAATGGCTCCCTCTTTTGCTCCGCGATTTCCTCCTCCTTTTCCTCCAAGGCGCTCCACTGTCCCCCTCCATGTTTTCTTGCGGATTTTTCGAAAATTTGTTTTTTGGTCCTTTCTTTATCCCTTAATAACGGATCTCACATTTTGAACAAAAACGACCCAACAGAAAAAACTTAGAGAGATCTATCTTCCTAAAAATACTTTTTCGGCAGAAAAAAAATTTTAGCCTCCGGCAGTAGAAAATTTTCCGATCCCGAGCAAATAAAAGAGTGTTATTGTCGAGCGATCGAAAACGTGCATATCGATCGTACAGAGAGTTTCTGGGCTGTTTCATCCTGGGGACGGCGTGGCATATTCAGAACTGCTAGCACAATTTCGGGCAGAGCCGCGAAACGTCTTAAAGAGAGCGACTTAGTCCGCGACTCAACCCGGTGTACTCTCTACCTTATCTGTTTTGGTTCAGCAGTTCATTATTTTCCAACACTTCCCTACATGTGTCAATAATCAAAATAGAGCACATATCACACAGACTTAGGATGATATGTTGATGATATTATGGATATTATATTTGTTGTGATGATAATGAATCAAATACTGTTGAAAATTACATTGCTTTTCTGTGTAGTGCAAACAATATAATGAATCTATTGATGGTGATTCACGTATTATGATAGTAGTGAATCTAATTGTGGTGATGCTCTTAACTACATGAAAATGCATACTTCTGCTAATAATAAATGTCTCAAACTCGGCAGTTTAGACATGATGCTTCTTTTCAAACTTGTAACTTATGTCAAATAGTGATAAGTGATGCATTTTGTTAGGAATAGTTAGAAATGCGATGTGTGAACCTTGCAAACTTGGAAAACAAAAGAAATCCCATCATAAAAAAAAGTGAAAGATGCCCTAAGTTCATAGCCTCTTGAATTAATTCATATGGTCTTGATGGGTCCTTCTAAGATGGTTATTCTTTATGGGAATGTTTATATATTAGTCATGGTTGATGATTTTTCTCGATTAACATGGATTGTATTTTTTTTTAAAAAAAATCAACTTTCTCACATTTTTATCAAATTGCTCAAAAGTTACAGAATGAGAAAGATACAACCATAACCAGTATAAGGAGTGATAGAGGTGGTGAATTTAAGGATACTATAGAATGTTGTGCAAGGAATGGGGTGCCATATATTCTGAAAATTTAGGAATGTAAGTAGAAATCTCAAGTATTAGACATGTATATGACGTTTCTAGCCATTTCGGTACCAAATTCTCAATTAAACACTTAAATGTAGACATGCAATACAATCAGCCTCCACTTTCATCAAATACAACCAATATACCATCAATAAAAAAGCTAAAAATGTTTAATCCATGGCTATAAGACATGCATGCAAGAGAAACTATGAATTTGGTACCGAAAATCTAGTATTTCAACTCAATTAATTATAATTGTTCAAAAATCAAAGAAGAGAGGGAAGTTCCCACCTTAATCACTTCTGGACAGAAATGGAGAGTCCCAAAGAGACCACCTACAGCCATTGATCGAGAAAACCGAGCTAGAAAATGGACTCGCCACGCCAAAAACTTGAGAAATCCACAATTTCGGAGTGAAAACCATTGATTTGAGCTAGAAACCATCCATTTACACCCATTTCTCTCTCTAGAAGTGTATATATCTTTCCCCTGGTCTCAATTCTCTAAAATGGTGTTTTGTGGACTGAAGAAGATGGTCAAAGCTGGTCAAAAATGAAAGCAAACGAGTTGACTCGGTCAAACCCGATTTACCAAATGTATTCTGGCGCACTGTTTGTAATTTGGCCATAACTCTTTGCTCGAAACTCCGATTGGGATGATCTTTATATCAACAGAAAGCTAATTCAAAGTTCTACAACTTCACAAGAGGAGGTTTCTCCAAATTCGTGATAGATTAATACCAGAATTTGGTCGAAGACAGTGCTCTGCCGAAATTCAGCATAATCTGATTTTTGCTAATAGGTTTACTTCCCACTTTGTTTTGACCACCGAGGAGCGTGAACTAGCTTTCGGTCAAAACAAAAAAGTTGTAGATTAATATAAGATGAAACTAAAGGAGTTTATAGAGTGGAATTTGGATAATTAATGAAAAAGTTGTGAGTCTCCAAAGTCGACTAAAATCCAACCGACGAGTAGAAATTCCGTGTTAAAAAAATGCCTCCGAAGTGCTCGTTTCAATTCCGATAGTGACGAAAATTTCCAGAATATTCCTAATAGATATTTATGACATGATGGAAAAAATAGAACTGAATTCGGAGGTCTAAAAGTTTGTGAACCACAAATGAGATTTGTAGGAATCGTTAAGGATAGAATTCAATTCTACTAAATACTCAAAAATGCTTAAATGAAGTCCGAATTTGTGGGAGTGTGTAGCCTAGTGGTAAGGCTCTCACCCGAACACCGGGAGGTCCTGGGTTCGAATCCTACATGGGGTGGGGATGGGGAGGGTTTTCATTATTTGTAGTTAAAAATGGAGAGACTTAGACCTCCATTTTTTTTTTTAAAAAAAAAGAAGTCCGAATTTAACAAAACTTTATTGGAAGGTTTAATAACTATAATGTGATGTGTTAGAAAAGACTAAACTCAATTTGGACCTTCCTAGGTCGATGAACCGAATATAAAAAAAGTAGAAAAATCGAATATTCAAGATTACGCCAAATTTTTCAAGAACGCACCAAATTGCTCAAACTAGTTCCAAATTAAATCAAACTTTTTTCTAATTTTTAATCCATAACACCAAAGTGATGTGTGGGAACATTCGGACTTGTCTAAGTCCACGAATGAATCATACAAATAGCTAGTTAAATTAACGAAAATACACTTATCGAAACATGGAAAATTATAGCAGACCTAGCGAACGCTTGGATAGTTGCGAGTTGTTGAGATGATCGCCGAGAGAAATAGAGAAGTTTTTAGATGATACAATTAAGATGCCACGTTTTATAAACTAGCCAATGGATTCTTATATATATATTTCTTACTAAAGGCTATTTGTATCTGAATGATATTTCTTTCACCGTATGTGTGTGGCTTATAGCTATTTTATGTTTGTAGCTAGCTTTCAATTGTATTTTTAATTGAGCGTATATCTTATGATATCTCGGGGATGGGAAAGTATTGGCAGGCATGTCATAATATGATTTTTATTACAAATGAAATTACTTTCATGACTACACCTCACATGCATTATTTCCGCATCGTATATTTTTTATATACAACCTATATAGTTTCCACTGAGCCCGTGTTTGGCTCACTCCTATTTTTCAACCCAGTTTTCCAGGTATATCTCCGGGGATGGCACAATTGTGAAGTCTAGGACCTCTAATTACTTTAGACATTTATAGTCGTTCGTAAATGGCTTATTGTTTACTAGTTTTAAAGATCGTTTGTATAATTTAAAATTCAAGTTGATTATATTTATTATTATTGAAAATGGTGTATAGTATTTTAACTTGGATTGGGACCTCATTGGAGGAATTGTGATTGGAAATTTTATTTGTATGAAAATGATTTCCAATTTTACAGGGCGGATTGTTGTTCAAACGAACTCCTCATGCCGAAATTTTATAAAACGGGTTTTTTAAACGGATCAAGTTTTATCCAAGAAAAATATTTTTAAAAGGTTGTGATTTTAATATTTTAACCCTCCATTGCGCACGGCATCCTTGATTAACCGGGTCCCAGAAGTGAAAATCTCGGAACGGGATTCGGGGCGTCACACTTGCCATTGTTTTAGGAGAGCTAGAATGCTTACCCCATAGATAGATTTAAATTCGGGAACAGGATTTCTTACATGCGGAAACACTAAAGTTTGAAATTAACGTTTGCTATTTTCTTAACTTTAATCTTACTAAAATGGTTTCTTCTTCCTTTGAAAATGCAGAACAATGACTGTGGATTTTTTAGGTGGGTTGACTTTCTAATTTGTGAAAGATCTGGGGTTGTTATACCTGGTCTATTGAGGAGGATAAATACAATAGAGGCTGAAGTGAGTAGGTCCAAGTCAAGGGAGAAGAAATTGTTTCTCTTATTGATTTTAACATGGGTGACCATATTTGCATTTATCATTTCTATTGTAGTTCATAAATGAGAGGAAAATCCCTTGTTTTTGGCAGTTGTAATGCAAGAATGAACAAGAATTTCTTTTTTGTAATGCAATTCTTGTAATGTAATGTAATGAATTAAATTTTATTTTGGTGCCTATGGCTCTGTTTTGGTCTATTGTTCTTCTTTCCTTTTTTTACTCTGTTTTCATTAGTCTGTTTTGTTCCCTGTTGTAATGCAAGAATATAGTACATTTTGACAAGAGGCAAAAAAGAAGTCATATTGCACTACATAATTATATTCAAAAAGCATATAATATAGTACATTTCGATGATAACCACATATTACAATTCCATACAAAAAACATAATGTCATAAGGGACAAAGACTTTACCAATCCAAAAAGAAATTCAAATGGGACAAACAAACAAATATTCCCATCCCAAAAAGATGTAATGTCATAAGGGATAAAAGACATGTCCCCATTGTAATTGACAATTGCAATCATTTACTCATGTCTTTTAAAGTTGACAAAGTGACAAACTTTTTGCCATCTCTTATAATCACTAGTGGCTTCCTCTGGCTTGGATTATTTGGGCCAACTCTTTCATTGATGAAAGGAGCTGGTGTGTAGAAATTCACTCCACTCCTAGCTGGTTGAGACATGAATGGAATTGGTTCAGATAGCAATGGATCTGCAGTTGCTGGTTATGACAAAAATGGTACTGTAATTGGTGCATGAGTTGGTCTTGTTTTTTCCCTTTTAGGTTTTCTTTGTGTTTTTGTCACCCTTATATTAGGTGATGCTCTTTGATCTTGCTGCCTCACCTATAAAAATGTCATAATTTGTTATATAGATATATAAAAATGACATAATTAGTAGAATAATATTTACTTGAGGCTGCTCTATGTTCTGTTCTTGTTCAGGATGTTCCATGCTCTGTTCTTGTTGTGGCTGCTCCATTTATGCTTCATTGTTATTGCCTTTCTACATATTATAGGAACACATATAGTCATCCAAACAGATTTTGAATGCATAACAATTAAAATGAGGATATTCAAAAGAGTTTTACTTACATAAGTTTTGCAACTTCTTTTATTATGGCATAGAGTGCCACAGTTTTCACACCTCAATGATTGTTGGTGCTTCTTCCCAAGCTTGCCCTGACTCCTGTCAGTTTCATGTGGTTGCTTCATTCTATTCATCTTCTTTTTTCAAGGTTGTGGGGTCACAATTGGTGGCAAAATTGGGGGGTGTTGTGTATCAGGCCACATACTTGCACCATTCATGGGGTTGGCAATTGGCTTGTAGATCTTCTTGAATGTTTCAACATGGTAGCATGGAAGGACATAATCCTCAGGCTCAAGGCTAATAAAAGTCATAGCTGATATTGAATGTGGGCATGGTATACTATTTAGTGCCCATTTCCCACAAGAGCATGTTTTATCATCCAAATCGACTGTGAATTTGTCACCATGGATACATGTAATCTCATACTTCTCTGCACCTGACCAAGTGGGAAAACAATTTGAAGATTCAAGCCTGAACTTCTCAAGAAGCTGTGCAATCTTAGGACACAACTTTCCTTCCCATTTGTTAGCTTTTTCTCTATTTTGCTGCATCCTCACCATCAAGTATACCCTAATTTTCTCAAGCAACCCAATTATAGGCTTCTCTCTAGCATCAAAGATGCACTTATTAAAATTCTCACAGATGTTATTAAGTAACATATCACACTTGGACCTACAACTGAAGTGGGATCTAGACCAATGAGCAGGTGGTTTATCCTTGAACCACTCATAATCAGATTCATTGTGCTCCCTTATCTTCTTCATTGCATTGACAAAGTAAGGAACATTACTACACATTGCAGCATTCCACAACAATTCCTTATACACCTTCCCGTATACCCAGCTGTTTTAAAGTTTGCATAAAGGTGCATGACACAAAACCTATGATCAGCTCCAGGCAATAGCTCAAATGAGGCAGGAACAAACCCTTTTTGCTTGTGAAATATGATTGTCCACTACTCTTGATTGTTGATCTCTAAATCTTCTATCAACATTTCCAAAAACCAGGTCCAAGAACTCTTATTTTCACCCTCGACCACTGCGTATGCAATTGGGAACATGCAATTATTTGATTCAACCCCAACTGCTACAAGAAGCTGTCCACCATGTGGACCTTTCAAAGAGCACCCATCAACACCAACAAAATGCCTACAACCTGATTTAAAGCCTTCTTTAAGAGCTCCCAAACATACATAAAATATCTGAAACCTTGGCTCTCCCTGTTCTAAGGTTCCCTCTTAAAGCTTCATCACCACTGTTGAACCTGGGTTAGTTTTCCTTATTTCCTCCATATATCCCCATAACTTTGCATATTGTTCTCTATATGTCTCCTCAATCAATTGCATTGCCATGTCCCTAGTTCTATATGCTTGAGACCTAGACACTTGAACAACATGATCCCTCATCACTGCTGCTCTAAAACTCTCAATTGGCTGCTTGGGATTGGTCCTAAAACTATCCAAGTACTATTTTGTATGCCATCTAGAAGTGACATGCTTGTTTTTAAACTTCCTAGAACACTTATGTTCATCAACAAAAGTTTTAATTTGAATAGATGAGGAATTTTTCATCTTTAAGCTATATAGAGGCCAAGGATACCCATCACTGCAACAAACAGCTTTCAGCCTAATTGATTCATTTTTTGGAAACTTAACTACTTTCCCTAACTTAATGTTATACTCTTTAACAGCCTCTTTCAGTTCATTATGATCATTGAAAATCATTCCTAACTTCAAGTGTGGTTTAACCATTCCAATTTTAGAGTTAAACGCAGGGAATCTAAAAATTGGACCATCATAATGTGATCCATTTAGACTATGCATCTCTTCAGAGTCCCCTCCGTCATCTTCTGATTCATTTAACCCATTGTTCCCCTCACTAACCCCCTAAGTATTGACCCCACTGATGCCTTCACCAACCCCAAAAAACTTTGCATTTACATCTACGTTTTTGTCAAATAACTCATCATCATTCCCTTCATCATACTCTGGATCATACATACTTTCACAATCAGATGAATTATCACTCTCCTCCTCACGTGGTTGTGCATCACTTGGTTGGGTGGGCTTTGGTTGGGTAGGCATCAGATGAGTAGGCTCTGGCTGGATAGGCTCTAGTTGAATAGGCTCATCCACTTGTAAGTACACATCTACCTCACAAAAATTATTCAAGTAATTAGAGATATGCATTACATCTTTGTCATTTGCTAAATGCCTAAATATCCCTTGCAAGAAACAATATAAATTGAAATGACCATAGTACCCTAATTTTGAGGCCATACTACTCAACTCTACTAAGTACATTATATCAAATTCACAGTAGTCAAAATAAGTGGCCTTCCCACACCTATACTCAAAATTTAACCCAACATCCGTAATACTACCTCCATGGTGTAATTTAATAGCGAATAGTTCAGATAAAGGACCTGCACACACATATATACATATATATACAAAAAATCATGATATATTTGAACTTTGCACCCCACATTTTGACTCCTAATTTGAGATTGCACCCCATGTTTTAAATCCTTTGACTTTGCACCCCACATTTTGACTCATAATTTGAGATTGCACCCCATGTTTTAAATCCTTTGACTACACATTACATCCTCATCATCATCAACAACACATCAATATCACATCAATATAATAGTCAACAATTGGGACCACAACAAATAAATATAACAATAATCGTTGGGACCACAACACATAAATAAAACAATAACAATGAGGACCAACAATAATGAAAAATACTACAGCATTTATATTGGGACTACAACTCGCCATTTGACATAAAAGTGGAAAGAAAGTGGACAAAAAGTGGAACAAAAGCAGGAAAAATGGAACAAAACGTACCATAAAGTGGTGTGCCCAAGTCCTCGAACTCTTTCTCCTTTATACACCAACTCATTGCACTAGAAAAGCCTAATTCGATCACATTGACTAAAACCCTAGCTTCGCTCTTTGATCATCTATCTCTCTCTATACGAACATTCTCAAAAGCAACCCTAATCTTCGTAATTTGTCCCACCAAAGCTAGAGTACCGAAAATGCCCCTTCAAATAGAGTTTCTGTGCAGTTTCCGTCCAATTTTTTAACTGGAGGTCTGGTTTTGGATGAGCGAGGGATAAATTTGAAACTTCAAGGATGCTTCAACCGAAAATTAAACTTTAGGGGCGAGCGAGGGACATTTGCCAAACTTCAGGGGTCATTTTTGCTAATTACCCTATTTTTGAAGTTAATATTAAAAGTAAACATGATAAATAGGATCAAAAACAATATAATGAATTAAGAAATACTAAAATAATAGTTCTGGATTCCCCAAAACCAACTGAATCAGATTATCATTTACTTGGCCCAAACTATATTAGACATAGACAATGCGAGAAAAATGTGATATGTGAGATTAATAATCTTATGATAACCAGGTCTAAGGCTAGATGTGTGGTATTTACTACCTAGACCTAGTCATACAAAGGTAATAGGCACAAAGTGGGTATATAAGAACAAGTGTGATGAATTGGGTACTATCATTAGAAACAAAGTAAGGTTAGTCGCACAATGTTATAATCAAATAGAGGGCATTGATGTACATGAAACTTTTGCTCCTACTGCTCGGTTAGAGTCTTTGAGCTTATTGTTATCTATAGTACGCTATTTGAAGTTTAACTATGTATGTTAGATGAATGTGAAATCTGAAAGAGATATGTCCTAGGACTATTCATAGATTATGATTTGTACTTGGATATCTTATGCTTATTTTTATTAATAAAGTTTATTTATTTTACTTTATAATCTCTTGTAAATAATATTTATTAATACTAGTTCATCAAGTACGTGACTAGATTGTGGGATGCTAGTAATGTAATAATAATATTGTTTAGATGTCCCTAATCATGTATCAATAACCTAGGATCACATTGATATAATGATTAGAGTATGGGTCAGCTGATGACTATGTTCCACAAGTCATGGATATGGAGATATCAAGCTGAACATACTGATACTTGTTAGGGAACAAAGTATTGGACTGACCCGCTTTGGGGACACTGCGAGGAGTGTTACATAATGTCATCAGTGATGTTCCCCATTTGTGATATCGTATTATCCTCAGACCTGAGATCGCCATGGTTACCAACATAGGGATTAGCATGTCAGGCATTATCAAACGTTGCTCTTGACCGAGTAATTATAAAGATGATGACCGAGCATACTATGAACTATGTAGAGGTATGTGGTTGATCAAGATGGGATTTGTCACTCTCATATATTGAGAGAGATATCGTTGGGCCCCTTGATAAGTGTAATTAATATTTGCATGGCCATGCACAAATGAGATGTCATTTGTTTTGGATTAATTATACTTAGAGATCAAGAAATAAAGATTGAACTATACAAGAATGACACTTGCCTAGTCTTGTGTTCAATCTAGATATCGATTGACAAAAGGAGTTAATGTGTGAAATATCAATTTAAGGTTGTGTCGTTTTTGACCTTTATACCCTTTGGATAATAGTAATGTTTTACTAGAAACCGCTTACTGTTCGTATAATAAAACGGGTTTTAATTGTACGGCCAAAGAGTGTAAAACCTACAGGGTCGCACACCAAAACGAGTTGGATCAAAACGAATTAAAACGGGCCAAGTTGGACTTGGGCCCAGTTCGTTTGTTGCTTAGGGTTCTCACTAGGGTTCCCTTATAAAAGGGAACCTTTGTTCTTCTTGGCCGTCAACGAAATTGAGAGAGGCAAGAAAATTCGAAATAGCAGAGAGAACCCTAGAGGGCGCTAGTACACCAAGCAAGATCTCATCTCGTTCGTGTGTGCATACCGTAGAGGCGTCGTGTTTTCTACGCTAAGGACGACAACAACAGAAGGATCAGATCCATCCTGTTCGTTTCATTGACATCAAATCTCGATTAAGGTATGTCATCTGTCGATTTTATTGAACTGCATAGATCATAGGATTCAATGATTAGTGCGTAAATTAGTGTATGCGATGCATGATTACTGCCCTAATTTACTAACAAAATCTGCTTTTTAAAATGGTTTTAAATAAGGTCTATTTAGAAAAGCCTAAACCTGATTATGTTTGTCGTTTAAAAAAGGCATTATATAAGTTGAAACAAGCTTCGAGTGCCTGATATGATAGACTTGCAAGTTTTCTTCTTGCGAAACTGTTCAAGGTCGCTCGGAAAAAACATTTTATGTGAAAATTGATAATGATATTGTTGTTATTGCACAAGTATATGTTGATGATATTGTGTTTTGTTCTACATATGATATACATGCTCACAATTTGAACACTTGTTTCTTATTAATATTCTCTAAGTTTGAATTTAAATTAATTTGACTCTGACCCTTTATTAAGGAGACAATAATATCAAGACAATGGTATTATGCGTTCATGGTGTACTTCGTGCCTTAACATTAACAAGAGTTCAGGTTCAATTGTCAAAGATTTTATCGACAAAGCATTAATGGTAGCATTAACTTAAGTGAATATATCATATATGTATTTAAGGAATCACTTACCCCGTCTAAGGATATGTAAATCCATCATCTGAATGTACATATATATATAAAGGACGCACTAATTTCGATATATTGAGAATAAAACTTGTATACTGTGACGATACTTTGAACCTTGATTTGCAAATAAAAATTTAACCCGATCTTAATTGGGATAGAGTGGGTACTCTTTTAAGAAGAACCCAAATTAAAACATAATCCATCGTCAAGAAACATGATATGCTGATTATTTTCTAAGGAAAAAAAATGAGATCCTCTAATTTTTAGTGTCCAAAAAAAAGGGCTGAAAATGTTAAAATGAAGGAAATAGAGTATTAATCATAACTTAGTTTCGAATGTAATAGTGTCCTAAAATTTCAAGTTGCAGGATCGATTCTCTTAATGTTCCCTTATCATTATTTTGTAACTTATACGAAACATCATTTGAGTTTTTCGAATGCACGGATTATCGTCGTCTTAGTGATTTGTAAAATATGGTTTCCTAATTATTGACAAAATGTACAAGATAATTCAAAAGCAAACGCAATTTACAAACCACAACAAATTAACAATTTATAAAATTGAAACATTAATAGGACAATTAATATAACATTACATTTATTCTTGTCATTAAATATTTCTTAATAACGTTATATACCATTATCACATTTATAAATATGACAGAGGAGAAAACCCAATTAGTTAAACAAATTTTATTTTAATTTGTTGGCTTAAAAATGGCAAAGCTCTTGGTGGGAAGCTTATGTTTTCTAATGTTCATTGCAGCTCTCATCTCAGGTACTTCCGAAAACACCTATAAGCTTATAACTAATATATTTTCTTTATACATTAATGAATTTAAGAAATATAACATCACATTTTTCTTATCCCTTAATTGATAATCAAATTAATCTTCTCAATAATATATATTATATCCCATCATATAGATCATGTAAAATCTTAAACTAATTAATTTTGATTGAATCAAAAAAGTAGACCCATGATTTTGGTTAGTAAAAAATAAACAATGCTTACCATTTTCAACCTTAACACCTTATGAAATGAATAATGAAAAACTAATTCGACTGTTTGATTTAGGTTTTACTGAATGTGATGCGCATACATAAATTTACAAATAAATTGTTAATAGAAAAGGTCATGCATAGATTAATCTTACTATAAATTAACTTCCAAAAAAAAAAAAAAAAAGATATGCAATTGTGTTAGTTCTCTTCCCGACTACGAAATCATTTTACAGAATTATATAATCGAATTTTACCACTAGGCTAAAATAATACCAAAGCTGACAAAATAAACTCGTTGAGGAATGGGGCTGAAGTGTTTAAAGGCCAGCTCTACTCAGTTCGTGGAGGAGAATAGTACGGGTGATATGATCCTTCACAACAAAATAAGATGGATGAAACTCAAAAAATACATCAGTATCACACCACATTTTTGAATTGATAATAATGGTTTCAGGATAAATGAAACACGATGAACATTAGACAAATATAGTGAAGTGGTTGGTGTATTAATTGTGGTAGAACCAGTGTGAGAATAAGTAAATTCATACCATTGCCAACTTAGAAAGAGTATGGTCCATGATATTCAGTAGCATTGCAAAGGCTAAGAAGATCCGGTGTGATATGGTGGGTCGCTCGCATCCACGGCCTAATTAGGGACTGCTGCTAATGAATAATTGGGCAAATATATAGGAGAGCGGAGTGCAGATTGAGCTATATTTGCGGTAGGCATGGAATTAGGAGTAAAGACTGGATGGGAGTAAGGCGTATAATTTGAGAACCGATAATGACAATTTTGTGTTTGGCTCATCATCACCGCTGAAGGGCATACCACACACGAGATTGGAGCAATATCGGTACGCATAGTGTCAGAGGTTACTTTCTAGTCCTGGTGTGTTCAATACCGATATGGATTGAACATGGTTCATACTGGTATGCATGGATTCAGCAAAAAGGTGCAGCTCTAAAAAGTGGTGCACCAGTATGGACCAGTTTAGGGTCATAATGGTACACAGTGGCAATGTGGCCGAAGCCCAGTTTTTATCTTGTATCACTTATATAAATAGATTTTTATTCTATTTGTTGTAACATAAACATAATCAAAGGATTTCGGTTCTGAGTGTAGGGTCAGAAAAGTAGGTTTTGGGATCTTACGAAAGGGTTATTTCTGGTAAGGGTTTCTAGCTAGGGTATAAGCTAGGGTTTAAGAGGGTGTGAGCAATTGGAAGTTTGCTCCATTGATCAGTGAGAGGGTAAATTAATTGTTTAAGTTCCAAATTTTAGTTGATCAATACAACTTCTCCCATTTCATGTGGAAGACCCGATTTGGGTACCTATGTTATGTCCCGATGTGTGTTCATGTTTCTCTTGCTAGTTCATTCTCGTTTGCTTTATCATTTATTCATAATTGTTCGTATTTGCATATTGTGTGTGTGGATTGCTTGGTTTTGATTGATCCAATTACTTGTTATAATTTCGCCCGCCAAGTGGTCGTGGAAACTACTGAAATGAGTTTCTCAATTCATAATTGTTGTTCGGGACTAAGTTAATTGTTCTTGTTTCACAACAAACAATTGATATTAGAATAATAAGTACCATTGCAAATTTAGCAAGCAAAGCGTGAGTTATATGATCACTAGGTATTAGAGTGGAAACTGTTACGGCCACGACCGCTATTATTGGAGCTGCGAGAGAAGAAGCTATCATTGCGTTAAGCAAGATTGGAAATGGGTTGGGAATTAATTGTGGGAGGTAAAAGATTTCAAGTTTACAAGTAGGATCGGCATGATTGAATTCATCAGAAAGGCGAAGGTTGTGTAGAGCAAAAAATGTAACAGGTTTGGGACACGCGATAAGGGTTATAACAATATCTTTCAACTCTAGTCGGAGGCCTTTAAAGACGTATATATATGTTAAAATCCATAAGAGGAAGGGGTGCAACAAAGAGTTCATCGGCTAGCATTTTGAATTGAGGATAAATTGAGAGATAGGTTTATCCTTTTGTAACAAGTTATGGAGATGATTTTGAAGCTTTAGAATATGGGTGTTTGTCGTGGATGCAAGGTCGCCTTCAGGTTTTGTACAAACCTCACGGGATGTAGTGGGCCAATAATAAAAAGGAAAAGCATCTTCCAAATTAACGTGATGACTGTGATCATAACATTTATTGATCTTGGCGAATACATTGATGATGTATTAAAGTCTCTTGTAATGTTGTCTGTCATGTCACATAAATTTGAGAGGGAGGACATAGATGAGTTCCATTAAAGAAACTCATGAGGTTTTCACCACTAAGGAACATGACTAGCTAGTTGGGTTGTCTAAAAGAGAGAGTTCGCAGCTGTCACTTTGAGAGAGATGAAGTTGTGGGAACTAGGCATATGTTAATGGAGGGACAGAGGACACAGTGGTTGGTTGAGCTGTGGAAGAAGTATGACCATCAGTGGGCATCCTAGTTAAGGATACAAACAAGGAACCATCTGCTACCAACTTAGAGTACGGAGCATCGAACCCAAAACCAATTTGCATTGGGTGGAGTAACCCCTTATTCTTATATATCCTAACACGTGGACTGATTATACTGGGTAACGTGGAGCTTTGTGGCTGCTGGGCCTAACGTGAGTTTAATGGCCTTTCTTTTGATACCATATTAAGTTATGTTATTCGGAAAGCTAATGGTTTGGCAGAAGGAAAACCACACCTACTAGTGGTGGTCTTGATATGTATTTATATTAGTCTAAGTTGTTACAAAGGAAAAGCTACAAAATCAAAATAAATAACTCAAACAAGCTTTTGAACAAGGATAATGTAAAATATAATCTATAGTGGCTTAACGGATATGAATAGTTGAAGATTAAGGAAAAATTAATCTTTATTAGCTTTTGATTTATAGTTATTTTCCTATCAAATATTCTTCTAATCGATTGTGGTTGTAGGCCTTTTACCACCAATTCCGCTAGCCACCATGTATTCTAGGCAACACGCGGTAGCCAACTTTATATTTTCTTGATGAAGTGTGCTTTAGGTATTTGAAACTGTTGGTCGGATTTCAACCCTAGAGGGGGTGAATAGGGTTTAAAAACTTTAATGCGGAATTTAAAACTTTTCTAACAATGTTTAAGAAAAACAAATTTACTAAACTAATATATCAAGGAATGCAATCAATTGAACAAATAAACAAACAATCCCAAGAGCAAATAATCAAACAATCTCAAGACAATCAATAGTAAATAAATAAAGAGATTGAGTTAGAAGGATTGAACCGATTTGAAGTCCAAGGCTTTTTGTCCACACGGTTTTGGTTTACCAAACCATAATCCGCGCTCGGTTAGTTCCCCGAGAAGTTCCACTAATTCCAATCTTCTTCCGGGTGAAGATCAAACCTTTACAAGTGTATTCTTCTCACACACTCTTACAAGTATTGCTTTACCACAATACTCTCACAAGACACTCTCTTGCTAATTTGTAAGATTTACCTCTCACAAATACTAAACAAGAATTAACCTTCTTGTTTTCCTATGAGATTGACCTCTCACAATTGAATACTAAAAGTTTGGTGATTCACACCAATTAACAAACAACTCTCAAGTGTTTGTAGAATACAATTTAAGCTCACACTAGAGTTACTTGTTTGATCAAGATGATATAGCTCAAATAATTAATGATTGATCAAAATAATTCTTGAATCTTTAAATGATAAAGATAGATGAAGAATAGAGTATATGAATGATTAAAGGTGTGCAAAATGAGTCTTAGAAGTCATATATATAGTATGGGAAACAATAGAGCCGTTTGGGGTGGTTGATGTTGATTGATGCACAAAACTAGTCTTGCAAGAAATCTCCAACGGCTATATTTTCTCATGTGAGTCAACTCCCCTGGTCCCCATGGAGTCGACTACATGTCGACTCCCAGCAATTTCATGTAGTCGACTACATTGCTCTGGAGTGAGGTGGTTTTGTGCAAAATTCTAACTTTTGTATTTTGACTCCAAAATTAATTTTAATGCTTGGGGAATGTCAAAAATAGGTTTCTAAGACTTCCAATATAGTTTTTGTAACAAAATTCATTCATATGTATTTATCAATAATTTATTTCAAAACCGGTTTTTATAAGAATGATGTTTTGAAATGATTTTCGATTCAAACTGATTTTGATCAATCTAAGAATGATATTACAATATATATGAGCTATATAATCAATCAATTAAGAAACTTTACATCAATCCTAAGCATACACTCAATTACCGAATATGTGAGTCTTTGAATGCTTTGAATAGTTTCTTCAAATTGATTATTCCTTTGAAGCTTTTCCCTTGAAGCTTTAGCATATGATCCTTGATCTTGATCTTCATGGATTTGCATTGCTAGCTTGTGAGTGATGAGAATGATCTCTTGCTAGTCTATTGCTTTGTTGACTTGATCGGATATTGATTGAATGATCCTTGTCAAACTTCCTTTGAGCAATCATGCTATTCTTGATTTTCCAAATAAGAAATCTATAATCTTATATCAAGAACATGTTAAATTACACATGATTGATTTATTGTTATTATCAAAATAAGATTAAGACCTTCAAGGTCAACAGAAACGAACTAATATGCAAGGAAAATTGGAAGACACCTGGAAGTCTCTAGTGTGGAGAAATCTATGGACTTGTTTTACAAAAATATATTTATATTTTCTATTGCGGAAGTATGTAACAACAACAACAACAACAACAACAAGCCTTTATCCCACTAGGTGGGGTCGGCTACATGGATCAAACGACGCCATAGTGGTCTGTCGTGAATCATATCTCTAGTGAAACCATTCGCCTCTAAATCCTTCTTAATAGTTTCACCTATAGTTTTTCTAGGTCTTCCTCTGCCTCTAACAACTCCGCCAGTATTACTTCAATGCTGCCGGTCCCAAGCCCGGGTAAAGGAGGAGGGTTGTGTTAGGCAGTCGGCAGCCAACGTTAAACTTAGTCGAATCTTTATGCGGAAGTATGTAACATTGGTCATTTTTCGCATGTCTGTGGTTTCGATAAATAAGTTTACTTTTGCATTAATCTATGCGTATGAACACATAATTAGCACACTCCAATGAATAGGAGTACCCATGCGTAAAGAAAAATGTACAAAACACCTCAATTATCATCTAGGCATTTGACAAAAACTTTTGTGTTTCCATAAATTTTTAATAGTGATTCCCCTTAATGTTGTTGCTGGAGGGTTTTGTCAAGATGCTGGTGGCCTAGATTATTGGTATGATGCACATGTAACACTATAAGCAAAAATGTGACTACGCATTGCTTGAGAACTTGTATGAGAAGGCACAAACATGTCTACCGAGCAGTTTGTGATCGCGAGGGTGGTGATACAAATTATGGCCCAGTGGAACCTACTTGTTGGTGCGTTTACAAATGTTGAGTTGTTGGAATAGTATAAACTTTATAGCTTGTATGAGTTGTTTTTTATTATGTTTATGGAAATATGCTATATTGAATAAACATCTAGTTATTTACAGAAAGTGATAAACTAGTTATTTACAACTTCGAAATAAAAGTCAATGACAATTACTCACCAAAATAACCTTCAAATTTGCCGCACAAAAAGTCCTAACAAATTAGTGAATGGCAGCAATATTACCTCCAGAAATGCAGCAAAACGGATCACGAAATAGCCCAAATATGCAGCAATATATATCCAAAAAATAATGCTCAAACACTACAAAAACTCCCATTAAAATCTCAGCAATGGCAGCTAACTATACTTTCAAATTCAGTCGAAATTAAAAAAATACTCAAAAACAGTCTAAAAGAGCGGCCAATAAGCACTAAAATTTTTGGAATCTCTCTTTAGTGTTTTTAATACATAGATATTGTAGGCTTAATAGTCAGAATCTCTTCATATCAAACTTTCCTGTTTTTATTATTTGATAATCGACTAATTAAGATTTAGAACTGCAAGCACACTAGTCTCTTTTCCAAAAACAGAACTTAAAATTATACCAACACCACACACAATGAATGATGCCACAGGCCATTGATATATTACATAATTCAGAATTCATTTTTTACATAAGGCAGTACATTTCCTTCTATTCACTATGATCACCATGACTAGTTAGGGGCAATTCTACCTATTGGTTCGTAACGAATAATATGTTATCTGGCGACTTGGCAAAAATGACTAAAATAATAATAGTATGTATATATATACACTCCTTAATAACCAAACACCATCAGCAACACCCAACATTAACCATTATCAAGTCGAGCAGCACCA
This sequence comes from Lonicera japonica, assembly GCA_021464415.1. NCBI lineage: Eukaryota > Viridiplantae > Streptophyta > Magnoliopsida > Dipsacales > Caprifoliaceae > Lonicera > Lonicera japonica. The sequence goes on from JAKCWG010000528.1 coordinate 71,650, forward strand.
CCAACAACTTTAGGCAACATATAAAGCAAAACCCAAAGCTAAGCTAAGCTACCTCGTTAAATGTAGATAGAGACAGACAAAGACTTTTAAACAATTACTTCACTTAGGCATTTTGTCGAACATAGCGTGTATGAACAAAAACCATAAAATCATAAAACACTAAAGTAAAATCCCCAATTTATCTACAATAAAAAAGTTTAAACCCTCGGAGAAATTAACATAGGAAGAAGAGAAGAGAAGAGAAGAATGGAACGAGAAATAGAGAGAGGCGAAGAATGATGGGTTTTCCTTGAAGTCAAAGCAGACATGAAAGAGGTGAATGAGCGTATTTTCAGTTGGGGCTGAAATGAACTAATTCACAATTTTATAAGTTAACTTAAAACTTTTAATTTGAAATTAGTTAATCAGTACGAACAAACAGTATATTGCTAATCAAATTGTCAATTAGTCTATTTTAAATGAGCTAATTTACAATTCGGCGTTCAACCATGTTAGAATAATAACAAAGATGCGAGAACGACTATTTTGTATTAAGATTGAATGATTCAATAATGCAATAGAAGGCCCTTTATATAGAGTCAATATGGTAATAACCCGCCTAATTAAGCAGGTGTTAACGGATGTTGTATCTAATTAACAGTAGATAGACAAATAGATATAACTGATAAATGAAACTAGAGAAATCTAATAAAAATAAATTAAACTAGAGAAATCTAATAAAAATTCGGCATAAGTATTCACAAATACTAAGAAATCCATCATGTATAATAAACAACGCGGAAATATATAATACTTCTCAAATCCATTACAATCCAAATTTGATAAATACAACTAGTATATTCATAGATAATACAAGTACTCAAACTTAATTAGAAGTTACAATTACTACAAATTAGGATAATACAACAACTAATTCCATAGGGGCATTAGAGAAGACTCTAAGATGAACTTGGACCTGCTCGACAACCTCTACTCGAGACACGATGTGTACCTGAAAGGAAAATGAGGGAATGAGCCACAAATGGCCCAGTGGGAACTATAGGGAAAGGGAAAATGCAATGCATGATCGTACTACAATATAAGAGAGTTCACAATTCAATTATTAACGAAATTCCCGATTTATACCAATTTATAGAAAAACCATTGTGAACACCCCAATCCACGACTCTCGTGCGAATACTGATTTTCTTTAAGCATCCTGCATTTAATCATGAATCATCGTGCATGTAGAAAGACGGATAGGAAAGACTCCAATTTTGGACGCGTTAGGAGTCTAAGATAACCCTTGTTGCCTCTTTGCTTACTAAGACGGGGATCGACCTGCCCGGTCAGGTCGCGGGGTGCGGGGCAGCGCCCCGTTAGAAAATTTGGTTTTTTCCGAGCGCTCCTGCACATTTTTTTTATGAGCCAGCCGCACCCCCCTGTCGCACGCCCAACCGTACGGCTACCTGCCAACCGTACGGTTGGCACCTTCTAACCGCACCCCCTAGCCGCACGCCCAACCGTACGGCTACCTGCCAGCCGTACGGCTGGCACACCCCTGTCGCACGCCCCAGCCGCACCCCATGCGGCTACCCCTGCGGTTGGCCTCTTTTGGAGCGTTTTTGGCGCAAATGTTGCTATAAATAGGACCCTTGGGATCCCATTTTAGGGGCATCAACATTGAATAGTATTTTGGGTAAGAAGGAGCTTTGTCAAAGTATCTAGAAAGTCATTTTTAGAGAAATTCTGAGAGAAGGCTAGTGAGAGAAAGCTCTAGAGAGAGAAAGCTTTAGAGAAAGAAGGAAGACAAGGCAAAGTCCTCCTATCTTCTGCAAGCGCAGCAGGTATAACTTTCTACCAAATCCTTAATTTCAGTACTGCATTTAATTTCGTTTTTAATATAGAAAATTAGATAACTTGCAAAGAAGTTCACTGCTTTCAAAACAAATCCTTTCTAAGTTTTACAAGAAATCTAAAACCTGTTTTGACACGTTTTCAAAACAAACAAAAATACAAAAACAGTTTCCAAAAGAAAGGAACTACGAGACTCTGATTTCATTCTACGAATGAATACGTAGGCGCTCGCAAAGCTCGAGTCTGATTTCAAAATATTGTTTTAAACTAAATTTATCCGGAAAGGACTATTCTAAAAAACCATTCGAACTACTTGCAAGATATCTAAAATAGGAATTAAATACATGATCCATTAAGAGACCGAAAGGGCGAATTGGGTGCCTAACACCTTCCCAATTCGTAATGTAGTTCCCGAACCCTAGCAAAGTCAATTTTCAAAATAAATCTCTGGTTTCAAACGTATGAAAGATAGTTCGTTTTCGAATCATCCTTCGTACGACCTTTTGTTTGTTTTCTCGTAAAACAAACTGGCGACTCTACAAAACACGTTTTCAAAGAAAACCGAGAAAGGACTACTCTTTTCTCCTTCTCGGGGGTATGGGTCCGGATTCTCACAACCATACATAAAGCATCAATATAATTTTATTAATTATCAATACGTATCTCACACGATAGCTGTATAAACATCCATCCACCTCCTCCTCCTCCTTGACCTAATACCGGTACTAGACGGAATATACTACTCACAAACGCACCCCATCTTACCACGGGTCTGTGCATTGGTAACCAGATTTATAGCACCCCATTTTTACCATAGGTCTGTGCAATAATATAACTCAAGCATTTCTATACCCGTGATTATCCGATTCCAACAATCTTAATATTTTTCATAACAATTTATATACTTAACCCATAGTGTTTTAGAATTTCAAGAACAACAAAGATAGTCTTTACTGCTTTAATGCCCCATATTAGCAGAGTAGAACTTATCTTTTATATAATTGCATAATTATACCAAAAAGGGCCAACAGTAAAATCATTAATAATAGCAATACATAATTCAAAATCTCAAATTTCCCCATGATTTATACTTGTACTAACCAAATTTCTTAATTTGAAGCATTTAGTGAAGACTAATAAAAGGAGTAATACTAGACTTGCTAGTAATATCATCAAACACCTCATGCATGTTTAACTACAAGTTTAAAATATGATTTGAAGTTGATTAATATTATGAAATTTGATAAATTTTGATGAAAATTCTGCTATTAAACATGCATGTGACGATTATAGCTATTTCGGTACCAAAATCTCAAAACAACCCTATATATACCAACATGCATTACGATCAGCTCTTATATTCATCACATAGGACTCATATAACATCAAAATCATTGCTCAGATCATGTAAATTAAGTTCAAACCATTTGCATGCAAAGAAAAGTATGGTTTGGTACAGAAAATTTACGTTTCTAGCGATTTCGGTACCAAAATTTCAAAATAACCCATAAATACTAACATGCACTACGATCAGCCCTTAATTCCATCATCAACAACTCATATAATAATTATCAACATGATCATATTATATATATCAAGCATAAACCACATGCATGCAAAGAAAAGTAAGATTTTGGTATCGAAAATCTAGTATTAGTACTCATACAACAATCTCCAAGCAAAGAATGAAGAAACGAAGGGAAGTTCCCACCTTAATCACTTCTGGACAGAAATGGAGAGCCCCAAAGCAACCACCTACAGCCACCATTCGAGAAAACCAATCTAGAAAATGGACTCGCCAAGTCAAAAACTTGAGAAATCCACAATTTCGGAGTAAAAATCATTTATTTGAGCTAGATATCTCCTATTTCTCACCCTTTCTCTCTCTAGGAGTGTATATATCTTTCCTCTGGTTTTAATGGTGTTTTTAGGACTCAAGAAGATGGCCAAAGCTGGTCAAAGGCAATTAAAAACGAGATGACTTGGTCAAACCCGGATTGACCAAATGTGTTATGGTGCACTATTCCAAATTAAATCAAACTTTTTTCTAATTTTTACTCTATAACACCAAAATGACGTGTGGGAACATTCGGACTTATCTAAGTCCACGAATGAATTGGATAAATAGTTAACTAAATTAACGAAAATACACATATCGAAACATAGAGTGTTACAACCTTTCCCCCTTAAGAAATTTCGTCCTCGAAATTTGAGCCTGTACAAATTGACAGCAATAAAGCCAAAGGACATAAGTCGAACCCATAATCCAAGCTTTTGAAGGAACCCATTATTCTTACTTTTTTTATTTTTATTACAAATACTCTATTTCACCACTTCCTAACGTAAGAGCATCTCCAATGGGGCTGTGTAAAAATAGCCAACTTAGCATTTTGTAAATTTTTTGTTGCTCCAATGGTTGTGTAAAATCAATCCAACTAAGCTCTTGTGTATAATGGCTGTGTATTTTTGCATATCTAATTTACATAGCCAAGTATGATTCTCTCTCCACCCACTCATTCTCTCTCCTCATTTGTGTAGTTTCTTATTCTTCAGGTGGCTATTTTTTATAAGACCACTTCTTTTTACACAAGAGTATTAATAATGGCTGTTGGAGAGTAAATAAGTAAGTGTAATTTTTTTGTGTAAAGCTCACTTGTCATGTAGGATTTACACAATAATTTTACACAGCCCTATTAGGGATGCTCTAAAAAACATAATTAAATGGTACTACTCGGCTGTCATTTGGTGAGTATTTTCATTAGCACTCGATCGACATTGAGCATATGATATATGAACAATAACTAAGACCACTGCCAATTTTTTGAAATATATCCGTCCAATTTATGGTCAGTGAATTGGGTAATACTCGGCTATATCTTTATTAGTAATCACTCGACATTGAATGTCTGATACTTAAACAATAACTAAGCTCAAAAAAACAAAAAGATAAGAGTTGCATCTTGTAATGATAAAAACCATAAATGGTCATTTCTTCATTAGCTTTCCAAAAAGTTTATGATAGTTACATCTTCATAAAAAAAAAATAAGAGTTACATCCTCACAAGAATTACATAAGAGTTAAGCTTTACAAAAAATTACATGAGAGATACTCTCTTGACATCAAGCGAGTATGTTAACAGATACTCTCTTGACATTAATCAGTATCTGTTAGCATACTCGCTTGATGTCAAGCGAATAATCGTTAAATGATTTTCTACAGCCCTACTCTCTTGACATGAATCGAGTGTGAAGGTCTGCAACTCGGTTGGCATGAAGTGAGGGAATCAATAGATCTGTGGGTATGGATTTTTTTCATTTGTTTTTTTTAAAAGATATATATATATATATATCTGTGTGTGTATGTGCATTTTTTCGTTTGTTTTTTTTCCTTATTTCTTTTGTTTTAGAATCTCTATATGTATATATATTTGTGTGTTTATATGTATGTTTTGAAGAAGAAGAAGGAGTAGAAGAAGAAGGAGGAGGAGAAGGAGGAGCTAGGAGCAGAAAGAAGAAGGTGGAATTGTTTTGTTGTGATTAATGATTAATTAATTAAGTTAATTAATAAGTTAGTAGAGGGGTGAAGAAGAGCGTGGTATTGATAAATTTAATTTGTTTAAACCAAAACTGTTTAATAGATTTTAGTGACAAAAAAGAGGGGTGCAACCCCTCCCCCCTTATTTTAGGGGCAAGATGGATTTTTTATCGTATCACTTAACTAAGACTAATAGTTTAGACAAACGGCGCGGTACAAATCTAAGGAAAAAAAACAAGGTGAAAATTAAAATATCGACTATAAACTAAGTGTACAAACTGCAGAGTCAAAATATCTTTGCGAAAAATACTCATGGAGTTTTTAGAAATGAAAATGTGATGCTAATGTTTAAGATACCGCATGAGGAATTTCTAGTTTTTGGAAAAAGGGGATGTAAGAGGTATATACTAGAATGAATTCCTTAAGAATAGAAAAATATGTTTGTAAGTTAATTAATTATTTATGTTGGAAATGCTATTTATTATAGTAATTTTTTCTACAAAAATATATAAGATATTCTGCAATTGGGCGACCTTGTTATTGAATATAGTATTAAAATGTTTTAGTTAAAATTTCACTAGTGAATACCTTTTATTCTGCAATTGGAAACCCATAAGAGTGTGTATGCCATAAACGGCACTTTTGGTATGTCCAAAATTAATAGTCACTTTAATTCCTTTCTAGGTACTTAACCAATATAACAGATCTTATAATCCAATAACAGTGAATACCTTCTATTCTTGACCATGTGTTATGCTGTCTACATACATGAATCTAAATGAGTTGAGATATACCTTGGTCACAAATTATCGCAAATTAATGGAGCATCCAGTTTTGAATGAATGAGGGACAAATTAGAAACTTTAAGGATGCTTCAACCGAAAATTAAATTTTAGGAGCGAGCGAGAGACATTGGTCAAACTTCAAGGGGTCATTTTTGCAAATTACTCAAAATTGTGTTTTGTGCTAGCTTAACTTTGCCATTAAAAAAATTTAATACAAATTTGTTTTGCATCATGTGTTTATTTTTTTTAACTAGTATATTTTTCTGTGTTACTCATGTAACTCTAAAAAAATGTCAAATAAGCCTGAATGCATAGCAATGTATGAGAAAACAATGAGTGAAAACTTAACTTTGCATAACCGAGAAAAAAAAAACTAACCTATATATTTTATCAATAAATTAGTTTAAATTTGTAACTTGATGAAATAACTCTAGAGCACTTTCAATTAAATACTTAGATATAGTATGCTGCTAAAAACTTATGGTGCAAAATTAATTTTACACAATACCATAAAATATTACAATTTGAAAATATACTACAAAGTTAATGTGTTTGCAATTTGCTAAAAAATATGCTCTTAATTTCAAAAAATATTAATCTTTTATTCCTTTCTAGAAAACTTATTCAAAAAAAATATTACTTTCCATTATTCCGATGAATTTGAAGTCTTGTAATTGTGAAGGCAGAGTACGCCACTAGAGGACAATGCCATTGCCTTGACATTAGTGTCTTCTTCAAAGTCAAATTGATAATCTAGATTCGAATTTAGATTATTAGTAAGAAACAAAGAGTTCAACTTGACATTAGTGTAAAAAATGTTCTTTAAATAATCTCCAATGTGATTGTAAAAATAAATTCAAGAATCTTTTCAAACATTCGGGGGTGGATGCAGTTGCCTATTTAATTGGACGGGGCGCTTATTCTTTTAGAGTAATAATTTGTTAACCGGTCATGATAACCTTTGCATTTAATTGATGAATGTAATAAAAAATGTCACCATAACCCTCTTTAAAGAATTGTCAGCAAATTCCTACTCGGTCCTTTTTATTCTTTGTACTCTATGTTACAATAAAAGGAGTCCATTTTTATGGGGGCAAAATTGGATAGAGTCATGGTGTCTCCAATAATAAATCAACACGTGTTCACTTTCATCTAAAATTATTATTTTTTTCATTTTCTCATTTGATTTAAATAGATAAAAATGGACACATGTCTTTTTATCATTGGGACCCCATGACCCCATCCAATTTTACCCCCATCAAAAAATTTTCCCTATAAAAGTGGCCAAAAGGAAGTGCATCAAGTACAAATTTTATTTTTAAATTATTTACTTAAATAAAGGCGTACCACAATCCACATTTCCTCTTTGATTTTGACCTTTACCAATATCTCCCTATTCTCATTTTGTATGTTTTCTAGGGAGTTCTTCATATCAATCATCTCAATCTTTTTTATTAAGAAATGAAAATTGAGCTATCCAATTGGGGGTAACTTTTTCCCAACAACTGCCTTCAAAGAGATATTTTATGTTATCAATTTCTCATTTTTTAATACTATGCGAGTTAGAACTCACTACAGGAAAAAGCGGATTTAGCTACGTTTCCTAAACGTCGTGAAAAGCCAAATAAATGACGCTATATCTTTTCGCGACGTTTATGCGACGTTTTAGATAAGCGTCGTCTATGCCAGTGTCGTAAATTTACGACATTTATAACGAGCGACGTTATATCCTTTTACGACATTTAAGCGACATTTATTAAGCGTCGTTATATCCTTAATTTTAGGGACACTTTTTACATCATTTAGAAATAAGTGTTGCTAATATCCCTCCAATTGTGGTGGTCCGGCTAGCTTGGCCTCTTCTACCAAATGAATTACCAAATGCTCCATGATATCAAAAAAGGAAGGTGGAAAGATCCTCTACAATTGACATAGTGTGAGCTGAATTCGAGATTGAATATGATCTAAATCGGTTACATTCATAACTTTCGAGCATATTTTCCTGAAAAAGTTCGATAATTCAATCACTAGTTCAAGAACATTCTTTGGTAGCACATTTCTTAGAGCAATTGGAAGTAGTTCTTGCATCAATATATGATTGTCATGACTTTTCAATCCAGATATGCTACGTTGTTTAAGGTTTACACGACGTGATATGTTTGAAGCATAGCCATCCGGGACTTTCACATCTTTTAACACTTTGCATACTATATCCTTATCCTTATTATCTAGTGTGAAACACGAAGGTGGTAGGTAAAATTTGTTTCCAGCCCGTTGTTGAGGATGCAATGGATGTCGAATACCCATAAGTTGTAGATCAAGACGAGCATTTAAGTTATCTTTTCCTTTCCCATCAATATTTAACAATGTCCCAATCAAATTATCACTCACATTTTTCTCAATATGCATAATATCAAGATTATGGCGTATCAAATTATCCTTCTAGTAATCTAGTTCAAAGAATATACTTCTCTTTTTCCAATTGTATTTTAAGGCCACCTCCCTATCTAAATTTTCAGTATTATTACTCCTTTATCTCTTTTTACCATCTAAAGGGGGATCCTTCCCAAACTGAATATGAATGTCCTTTATCTCGTCGTACACTTCAGCCCCAGTTAGTCGAGTCACTTATAGTCCATAGTAGTGAGGCACGCATTTGAAACATTTCATTACTAGAAGCATCATATGTGTTTACCCCAATCCATAATTCCTTGAGTTCATCAATTAAAGGACGTAGATAAACATCAATATCATTACCCGGTCCACGAGGACCATCAATAAGTAAAGATAATATCATATACGGTTGCTTCATACACAACCATGGAGGTAAGTTATATGACGTCAAAATTACTGGCCAAATGCTATGAACAATACTCATACTCTTGAATGGATTAAATCCATCACTAGATAATCCAAGTCTCACATTCCGCGGGTCTTTAGCAAAATCAAAATGGATCTCATCAAATTCTCTCCAAGTAGGAGAATCTGCAGGATGCCTTAAATTTCCATCATTTGTTCGCCCCTCGGCATGCCATCTCATAAGTGATGCTGTTTTTCCAGACATAAACAACCTCTGAAGCCTAGGTATTAAAGGGAAATATCTTACCACCTTTAAAGGAACTTTTCGGTCCTTAGTGGCATCGTCATGTAGGTCACCCTTTATTTGTTTATATCTTAGGGTATGACATCGTCTACATTCAATATCTTTTTTTGTATCATTCCAGTACAACATGCAATCATTAGGGCATGCATGTATCTTCATGTAATCTAGCCCCAAATTCCTAATTATCTTTCGAGCTTCGTAAAAAGACTTCGGCAATGTTTCACCATCGGGAAATGAATCTTTTAACAACTCGAGCAACATTGTAAAGCTTTTATCACTCCATCCTCCAAGGCACTTTATATGCAACAAACGAACAATGAATGAGAGCGTTGAATACTTTTTACACCCAGGGTACAGCTCTTGTTCAGATTCCTTTATTAAATTGAAGAACCTTTTGGTTTCATCATCAGGGCCTTCCCTACATTGATATTCCTCACCATGTTCCATATTATCACCTGGGAATGACGGAGGAATTCCAAAGGCATCATGTATCATTTCTCTCATTTCATCACCAACCACTGATTCAGATGTAGGAACCGACTCTAACAAGGATTCCCCATGAAAAGTCCAAGAAGTGTAGCTTTGTAAAAATCCGTTTAGCATTATATGCTCTAGCACATCTTCTTTTTTTACAAAAATCATATTTCGACACTTCTTACATGGACATAATATTCTCTTAGATTTTGGTCTATTGTCAGAGGCGAACTTGATAAATTCCTCAACTCCTTTCTCATAGAAAGGATCATATCTGTTTTTTAGACTAATCCAACTCTTATCCATCTGTTTGTTCAACCTATCGGCATATATTCAAAAGTAGTTAACAATAATATATTAAAATTCATAACCAAGACAAATGGTAATCTTATTAATTAAGGAAAATATGGTTGGTGGGTGATCATAATTACAAATTCTTAAGTATGAGAGTTTGGTTGGTCATACAGTAATAAATCAAGAATGCTAAAGTTTGACAAGATTAAGCATAAAAAATGTTGTAAAAAATAGGCAGTTGAGTTATCAATACATTGCAATTTCTCCTATGTACAAGAGTAGGTCACAAAACAAATATCAATTTAATAAAATATAAAATTTTAGTCTAGTTGTATTAAAATGAGTTTTTGGTATATATAGAGAGCTATACATATCAATATTAATATATATGTATATATATATATATATAGAGAGAGAGAGAGAAAGAAGGCTCGTTAACTTAGATTGAAATCTAGATGGCTCACGTACTGATGAAATCTTTAAGTGGCAACAAGGGAAGACGATGACCGTAGACTACCGGCTACAAGTAATAAATGTAAAGGTCACCGAAATGTCAAGAGAAATACAAGAAAGGAAAATGGACAACAAAGTTGAAATGTGCTGTGTACATCTGTGGTATTAATATTAACAATAGATACTGTTTAGACTTGTGCAGCTTAAGTGCTTAGCTTAATGTATACTTGAAAATATAACTTATAGTATTACACTTGCCCAACCGTTATTCTAAAAGAGCAAGATATATAATTTTTGGTATAAAAGTTTTATAATATATAATATAAGTTAATTTGGCTGCCATTGTTTTTTCTAAATATTATTGAAAAAGAAAATGAACTTGTTACGTCAAAATAGCAAAATAAGATTGCATTCAGCATTCACAATTAAAAACAAATTGGATCAAAGCTAGCTTTCATTAAGCATTCACAATTACAAACATTCTAATGTTAAAAAGAAAAAAGTTTCTTAATTTGAGATGTATCAAAAAAGACATAAAAAGCAATGGAATAAAGGCAGTAATTGAAAAAAAAATCATATACAAGCCATAAAACGTAAACTTATATGGAAATAAAAAGGGACATATTCAAAATTGCAAAAAATGAGTTCAGATTGGCTTAAGTTGGTCCAGAGAATCTATCACTGCTAATTTGAATAAAGTAAAGTTATACAGTTACTTTAACTATGCATCAATGAAGGAAACATTGGTTTTTGTAATATTAAGAGCTTTGGTTGGGACAACATGATGATGAGTCGGGAAAACAATATAGACCCCCGACCCACATGGGAGTTTCATAATGCGTCCCTCTTAACAAGTATGTTTCTTGCTCTTATATCAAATGCTACCCCCATCAAGTATTTTTTTTAAACCACAACACACCAGGACTATGACAATTTGGATGGCGAATGATTGAAAAAATTGAAATATTATCAAAATAATTTTATAGAATATCTCTCAATATCACCTTAGCTGCTTATTTTGGTGGCTCAAAAAACACCGTTATTGAATTAGTCTATCTTCCTTGACTTTTATAAGCGATTAAGTCCACAATTAGTAATATGACTGAACTATAAAGATTCAATATGGTCAGACTAAAAAAATAATTTAGATTTTAAATTTTCTTCAATCTCAACATTTTCATAAAAGGAATTACAATATAATAATAGTAATAGTATAATTAATGTTTCCCTATAATTATTCTCATTTGAGTTGTTAAACCAAACTTTAGTTCAATCTCAAAAGAAAAAAAAACAAAACACATGCCATATAATAACACATTCTGTGTGTTACAATTCAATCAATGTAATCACAAACCAAAGACATAATCACAAATATACATATAGATACTTGTATGTAAAAGAAATAGCAGAGACAGAGTAAGGTACCACAACAATCGAAGAAATAGGAGATCGAGCTAAACGTTGTAGGAGGGAGGAACCGGAATCAATACAACTATGCACCGTAAATTAATTGGAGTTAAGCTTTTCTGTAAAAGACAACAAGAATTAAATGAGGGAAAGACTTATTTGGATAAAAAAATATGCAAATTGAAAAAGAATGAACAGAATATTTAACCAAAAAACACGTATACAAAAATAAACACCGCTAATAATGAGATTAATGTTACATGGACATAGCTTGTATAATACTATGATATATATATATAATATGTGGTGTAGGCTAACCATAGCTTTGAAAAATGAGTTCAGATTTGCTTAAGTTCATTCGGAAAATCTATTACTACTAATTTGCTTAGAGTAAAGTTTATAGTTACTTTAACTATGTATATTAAGCATATTATATAATGAAGGAAACATTGCTTTCTGTAATATTAAGATCTTTTAGATGGGAGAGCATGACGATGAGTCGGGAAAACAATGTAGACCCCCGACCCACATGAGAGTTTCATAATGCGTCCCTCTTAATAAGTTTCTTGCTCTTATATCAAATGCTACCCTTATCAAGTATTTTTTAACCACAACACACAAAGTCTATGACAATTTGGATGGCTAATGATTGAAAAAATTAAAATATTAAGAAAATAAAAAAATATCATTATAGTGAGACTGGAAATAAATTTAAACCTAATTTTTTTTCTGGTACAGTTAATGTTTCTTAATAATTAATCTTATTGGAGTTGTAAACAAAAATTCACTCCAATTTCATATTCAAAAAAAAAAACAAAAATTTATCATATAGCAACATACTCTAAATGTTTCAAATCAATCAATGGAACCACAAACCAAAGACATAATCACAAATATACATATAGGCACACATATATGTAAAAGAAAAAGGAGAGATGGAATAACGTACCACACCAGTCAAAGAAATTAGATAGATACATATAATATGTAGTCCAGGTTAACCGTAGCTCTAAAAATTCTAATGGTGCTACGAAACTACTGCAATAATTCATGGGTGGGTTTTTTTAGATTGTTTCAAACTCACAGGATATAATATGTATAGTTGGTAACACCTAATTTTACAAGTTTCATAATTTTAGGGCACATTACGGATTATGGTTTCTTGTTCTTGGATCATTAGATATTGGGGAAAACTTATTACCAATATATGTATCTCACCAAAAAATTAAACCCTAAAAATAAAAAAACACAAATATTTGATAGCTTACTCACCTGACTCTAAACCCCTCCTTAATTCTCTGCTATGAAACCAACATTAAATTGAATAAGTACCTCAAATATATACTTAATTTTTTCACAAGTTTCGTATAAGCACAAGAATCAAACATTGAAAATATAAAAAATCAATTTACCTGAGACCCACTAAAATTTTGAGGTTCAACAACTGAAGAAAGCACCGAAATCACTGAAGATTGTACTATACAGGGATAATAAAAATCAATGAAAATAGAGAAAGAGAGAGAGAAGAGAGGGTTTTTGTTTATCAAGAATGGGAGAATCAATTGAAAGAGGGGCGGGTAGTGAGAGAGTTGGAATGGGAAAACTCACGAAGGGTTTTTGTCTATTGGAGGGATTAAAGAATTTTGGGAAAAAATTGTAGAGGGAAAACTAAATTAGATTCCTCTAAAATAGCTAGAAAATAAAATGACGTAAATTGGCATAAATAATTGATACGACTTCGTTTTTGGGTACATTAAACCCAAATGTATTTAATTTTTTCGACATGTTTAAACAAATTCGTAAATTCACGACATTTATAATTAATTTTCGTTAGATTTACGTCATTTATAATAAAATGTCGGGTAATTAGTGACATTTTTTAGAAAATGACAGAAATTTTGCGTCACTTTTCAGAAAATGACGGGAATTTCGTGTCACTTTTCAGAAAATGACGGGAATTTCACGTCACTTAATTTAAATATCGTGAAAAAATACTTTTTGCGACATTTTAGCCAAACGCCGCATCAAAAATGACGTCATAACCTCCTTTTCTTGTAGTGGCTGATTTTTGATTTCAATCTTATATATCAATTTCTCATTTTTTTTTGTTATAATTTTTTACATATAATTTACAATTTTTTGTCGTACTTATTTGTTTGAATAAAAATCTCTAAGTGGGGAGACATCAAAGTAAATGAAAGACAGAAAGAGGGGGATTGGGCGTACAGGTGGTGTGTAAAGAGATAATTGGGGTCTGTTGGCTTCAAATGAATATGAAATTAATGGAGAAAGGACGAAATAATTTATGGAGAATTCTCTTAATTTTCATATAGTAAATATGGAAAGATTCTTCTCTGAGGCAAATAATTATGTTTAACTACTTTTATATTTACTATTCAAGTCTCCATATATATTTGAGATCTAACAATGCATGATACGGTTAACATCAATTAAATTTAACACAAAACTCGATGAAATGGCAAAATTTAATAATATGTAAACCTAAGAAATATAAAGGCCCTGTTTGGTGGGTTTTTTTTTTTCAAAATTTTAAGAACTCAACTTAAAATCAACTTTACTTTTACACTTCAAAAAATTTATTTCACTATACTTTCTCTCTCTAAAAAAACTTTTAAAACACTATAACTTTAAATCCAAAAATCAAAATTAGATAAAAAAAATATTTATTTGAATCCTACTCGTCGAAATATGTAAAATAAGATCCATTGGGACTATTTTAAAAACAAAATTATGAGCTTTTTTAGTTGGTTGAAAAAAACTCAAACAAAAATAAAAAACTCAAACAAACACCAAAGTATCCAAAAGCATTTAACCAAAAAAACCTAAAATAATTCTTCATGATATGTTCTTATAAATAATTTTTCTACCAAATTTAGTTAAGAAATTCTTGAGATGGGGCGAAATGTCTTATGTGAGAATATTTCGCAAAAAATTTAGGGAATAATTTTTTTTTTAAATAAGGGCCTTTTAATTTTTTTTTTTAATAAGTGCTCTTTTATCAATTGTGTTTTAAAATAATAGGCGTTGATCAAAATTGTGTTTTGTGCAAACTTAACTTTGCAATAAAAAAACTCAATGCAAATTTGTTTTCATGATATGTTCTTATTTTTTTAGCAAGTATATTTTTCATGTTTCATTAAAGTAAACTTTAAAGCAAAGTCAAGTACATAGTAATGTATTTGAAAACATTGAATGCAAACTTAACTTTGCATAACCTAAATAAAATTATCATGTGTTTTTTATTAATGAACTGGAGTATCGATCCTTGTGCCATCTGGCACGGTGAAATAAATAGATAAAAAAATAACGTGTGACTGATCTAAATCGACAAATTTCAATAAGTCTATATTGAAAAACTGAAACATATGTTCAATCTTCATGCTAGGAACAAAAAATAAAAAATTATGATCGGACATCATTATTTTAATTTTTTTTAGAGCACTTTAAATGGTATTGTTTGATTTTATTCTAGTCTGAACAAAACACCTTTTTAACAAATTAAACTCAACGATGGATGTGAAAATAATCAAATAGTGTTGATCACTATGATTCAAAAATTAAATGGTCCAAAAAATTGGACTGATGAACATGAACATACAGACTTAGATGACCAATAATGTACAAACACATAAAGTACGACCTTAAATGTTACTCAATAATTTTTCTTGATCTTTTCTACATAATTATATAGTAACAATGGATCTTCTTTAATTGATATTGATTAATAAATTTTAAATATATAGATATATATATATATATATATATATTTGAGATTTTTATTTAACATTTTGGAATTTAAATTACAAATAAAATTATTAGTGTGTAATAGTTTATCGTGTGTATATTATCACTACCTCTGAAGGTCTCTCAGGCGACGTACTCTGTATGTTGCCCAAGTATGCAAATATGTCGCCCATTTCTTAGGCAACATTGCCTAAGGTATTGGACGACGAAGGCAAATACCTACGTCGCCTAAGGTACATTACTTAATTTATGCCGCCTAAGGTATTGCGCGACGAAGGCAAATACCTACGTCGCCTAAGAAGTATCTAAAGCGACGTAATCATTAACTACGTCTCCCAGGTAGGAAACTTAGGGGACGTAGGTAAATATATACGTCGTCCAAGTAGGGAACTTAGGGGACGTAGGTAAATGTATATGTCGCTCAAGTATTAACTTAGGGGATGTAGGGGAATGTATACGTCGCTCAAGGATTAACTTAGGGGACGTAGGTATTTACATACATCTCCCAAGTAGTAACTTAGTGGACATAGGTAAATACATAACTCGCCTGAGGGACTACTTAGGGGACGTATGTAAATACTACGCCGCCATAGGTCTGGACTTTAGGCGATGTGGAATTATTTCTACGTCACCTAAGTGTAAAAATAATTAAGAGAAACTTGTTTTTATTTTGTGCAGCCCACACCTGCACATCTATACAAATAACCTGCATTGACAACCAATACAACCTGCCCCAATCATTCATATTTTCATTCATTCAAACAGTTAATTATTCAATCACATGAAAGTAAATGTTCAAAGGGTATAAAGTATAAAATGTCATATATATAAACTTGTTTTAAAAACTTTACAAATATTAAAATGTTCAACAATACTAAACATCAAACTAAGGAGCAGAGTTATTGGAGCCATCAGCTAGTGGAGCCCCCATACGCATATGCCTCGCCATTTCTTCAAATTGCGCCTGTATCTTAGCCTCTTACGCCAATCGCTCTCTTTCTCGCTCGCGCTCTTGCTGTTGAAGACGCTCCTCCAAAATCTTTTTATTCGTCCTAAG
Source organism: Lonicera japonica (assembly GCA_021464415.1). Lineage (NCBI taxonomy): Eukaryota > Viridiplantae > Streptophyta > Magnoliopsida > Dipsacales > Caprifoliaceae > Lonicera > Lonicera japonica. The sequence continues at coordinate 88,359 of JAKCWG010000528.1, forward strand.
TCTGGCCAGCTCCTCCTCGATGACTTCGTTTCTGGGCTTCGCCAGTTATGAGGGACCTCTCCTCCTTGGTTGCTTGGGGACGCTGCTGCCTGAGCCTGGAACCCTAGTCCCTCTCAAAGGACTGACCACCCTCTCCATGAAGCCGATCTCTACATCAATAGAGAGCCTCGAGAGTGGCGGGGCTGTGACTGAGGCTGGCAAGGAACCGTCCGATGTATCCTCGATCGGAGGCATACTTGCCATCAAAGAGGCAACTGCCTCATCATTCGCATGTTGTAGTTTCGACTGCAAAAATAAAAAAATGTAATGTGTAGGTCGGAAAATACCCTAGAGGGGGGGTGAATAGGGTATTTAAAACTTAATAGGATTTTTAAGATTGTTTTAAAAATATTTAATGTCTATACCAATCAAGCAAGCAAGATACAAAGGTAATTCCAATCACAAAGAAGATATAGCAATAAATAATAGCACAAGAGATAGAAAGATAAAACCGATAGAAGTCGAAGACTTTTTGTCCACACGGTTCGGCTTGTTAGCCCTACTTTCGCCCTCGGATTGTTCCCCGAGAAATTCCATTAATACCAATCTTCTTCCGGGTGAAGATAAAACCACTACAAGAGTTAACACTCTACAAATATTGTAATCTCACAACACTCAACACAAGAACAACCTCTTGCTATTTTAAGAGATAAACCTCTCTTAATATTTGAAGAAAATGATTTGGTGACTAACACCAATGTACAATAGCTCTCAAGTTTATGAAGATTACAATTTAAGCTCACACTAGGAGATATCAAATTTGATCAACAATTTATAGATCAAAATAATGATGATTGATCAAAAGCAATGTCCTTGAATCTTTTAATATTGAATATAGATGAAGAGAATAGTGTATGAATGATTTAAGGAAGTTTAAATATGTCTTATATAATGTATATATAGTCTAGGACAACATATGGCCGTTTGGAGGGAGTTGGTAGAAGTTTGGTACCAAAAATGGTAAAAAATCAAAAATTCAACTACTAGTTTCTGGGCCATCAGTCGACTGAGCAAAGCTCATCAGTTGACTGATGGTCCCCACTGGTTTGCTGCCAGAATGACCAAAAATCTCATTTTTCACTCTTTTGCAAATTAGCTCAAAAATCAATTTTAAAGCTTGGGGAAAGTTAAATATAAGTTTCCGAAACTTTTATAAAGTAAAGAGCTCTAAAATGAGGTCGTTAGAATTTAAAACGAATTTATTTCAAAAACGGTTTTTCGCCAAAAGAAGGTTTTTGAAGGAATCTTAAATCAAATTTTGATTTGATCTGTCTAATAATGTTAAAACATTGTATGAGATATTATGATGATCAAATAAGAAACTTTACATGAATTCTAAAGAGTTTACTCAAATATTTAATAAACGAGTCTTTGAAAGCCTTTTTGAAGTTTCTTCGATTCTCCACTTGTCTTGATCTTTGATCCTCATTGATTTGTAATGGTGAATAAACTTTGATCAAATTGAAGTGTGTTGTGATATAAACGAGATTTGTAAGCTTTGTGGAAGAGTGATCTTGGTTCCGGCTTGACGGTTTTTGTCCACGTGTTAAAACAATGTTTGTGGCTATTACTTAAAATAACAACTTAGTTAAATACACACGATTAATGTTATTGTTATTATCAAAACAAGATTAGTGACTATTAGGTCAACATAATGAATTTATAGAACACAGATGATTTTACAAATAAATAACCATAACTAACTATATTAAAGAAAAAAATAATAAATAAGAAACTTATTGTGACCTCAGGGTTGAATTTCTTGTACATGTCTATGTACGTCTTCGAGTGAGGAGCTTGCTTGCCTTTCTTCGTGTACTCCTCAGCCCAAACTACAAAGGGCTTGGCCCTTGCGCTATGGGACTTTTTGTTTGACGAGGCCCGAATCTTTTTCATTTGCTCGCTCCTTTTCTGCAAGATACATAAGAAACAAAAAAAATTAGAATATTAGAATATATTAAATTGTATTTAAATTAAGTTAAACAATAAAAAATACCTGAAATTCGGGGTCTTTGAAATGGTTGCATAACCACTCCCACTCGGCAAGCAGATGTGCGAACTCAACAGGAAGGGCATCATCTCATTTCTCTTGCCAGTCAATGTGACAAGACGACTTCCATTCCTTGAACCGGTTGGCGGCCTTGTTGTCTATCCAGGCGCCGAGCTCCTTACGCCCGGGATCGATATCGTAGCTCACCTGCAAACCAAAACAATAGAAAGAAACATTAGTAATGGAAAAAAAATTAACAAAAATAAAGAAAGTTATGCTACAGAAGTGCAACTTACAGATAGGAAGTCCAAAAGCCTCATATGCTCTGTCTCAGGAAGGTCATACCAAGAGGGATGGACTATCAGACATCGGTCTTTTATATAAGCTGATAGGTCCGTCACGAACCAGGAGCGAACTATAGTCGGCAGCCCCCTGATTGAATCATTGTAGGCCACGGGGGTCTTGCCCTTCTCCTTGGTGATCACTACCATCTTCTTCCTGACTACAACTCCTCTCCTCTTATTACTCGAGGAGGTACCTGCGGTACGTACATATTACAACAAGCATATAAATTAATCAGTAAATCATATAAAATTAATATAATTGCGGTGTATAATTAAAAAATCTAATTAACAACTTTACCTGATTCGGTGGGCAAGTTGGTAGTAACAAAGTTGCAGCGAATGTTGCATATGGTAGGGCTGGTGGTCCCCGTGCTACCGGTTATCGAATGATTGGAGGGGGTAGGCAGAACTAGTGGCAGGATCGGCAAATCTTTCTGCAAGCCTGATGGTTCGTCGGCGTGCTACGAGGGCTGGGATGCTTGTAAGGGCTGCTACAGCTGCAGGGCGAGGCGGAGCTCATCACGCACCTCTCCACACGACTTAAACAAGGAAAATGAACTCATTTTTGTGGTGGAAGAGGATTTGTTATAATACAGACTATAAACTTAAAATGGAGAGAAAAACTTTAATGCTAAAAGTTGTACAATTTTCGTCCTTCTCATCCCCAAGGAAATTCGAAATATAGGCCACGTATTACATAGATTGCAACTAAAATAATCTCTACCTACATTAAATTGTAACCAACTAATAGCAGAAGGCATTTGGTCACCGAACACCACAGTTCTCCTTGCCCTATTAGCAGTAAATGGAATAATATATACATCAGTGTTTCAATAGCAGAGGTATTCGGTCACCTAGCTATATACTTCCCATCTTAATTGATTTTTCACTAACTTCAGGTGTTGGACATCATTTTTTTCTTTGGCCTATTATTGCTAAGCATGAAATTTAATGGAGTTTTAAAAATATGTAACTTGTAATAGGTCAAAAATAAAGAATTATTTCATCGAAATTAAGCCGCTTATTTTTATATAGTAAGTCCTGATTTGATTATATATATATTTAACATGTGTTCCCCCCTACTGCATCACTTAAGGTCCTTTTACAACGAGTGATCTAATCGATTCTAAGAACGACTCAGCCATTTATAGGGTGTTTTAGCAAATAGGGTTCTTGGGTGTTCAAATGCCAGATAAGGGGAAACTCTATTCAAGCACATTGGTTGGAGAAATGACTTATCTTTTCCACAGGAAGTATCCTTTCAGCAGTACCTACAGCACTGAGGAATTTGGTTTTGTGAGGAGCTGTCTATTTCATGGGCTGGACCCGTACCAAGAGATGGTCTACTTAATTAGTAGTAGAGAAGTGATGGTCCATTCCTCTAGAGGATTGACTAAACCCGAAACCTTGTTTAAGAACTTTATTAGTATAAAAGAATTAACTATTTTACAACAATTATTTCACTTAATTAATAACGTTTGCAACAATTAATTCACTTAATTAATAACGTCTACAACAATAGTGAAACCAATCGATTGAATTACAAATAATAACAATACAACATCAATTGTAGTAATCTTCATCACTCTGATCCTCATATAAGATTGCTATAATTATTTTTTTCAATTATATATGGTGAAAAGTTATCATGTTATAGTATAACTACTTTTAAATTTAATTATAGTGTAATCATTAGTATTATAAATGATTAAACACAATATCTATATAAACACAAAAATTAGTAAAAAAATAATATTAATAAGAGATAGAGTACCTAAAGATCAAACGAGCCTTTAATGAGAAAAATAATGTTGATTTTCACTTTGAAAACTTATAAAATCAAGATGACATGTTCTTAGGCGACGTAGAAACTATACGTACGTCGCTTAAGATTTCTCTTATGCAACGTAAGTATAAAGGACACGTTGCCGAAGATTTTCTAAGGCAACGAAGGATATACATACGACGCCTAAGATTTTATAGGGCGACGAAAGATAATCCTTCATCGCCTAAGATATTCTTGGGCGATGAAGGATATACGTACGACGCCTAAGATATTCTTGGGCGACAAAGAATATACCTAGGTCGCCTAAGATATTCTTGGGTGACATAATGTTATTACGTTGCCTAGGTTATTCAATAGCCTACGTCGCCCAAGGGCCATGTATACTGGTGTGAGTGTTTTATCTTTGATTTGATATCTTGATGTGTGTATAAAACTTATCAAATGGTCTACAACAAGGCATACCATAATATATGTATTTTTAGGCATTGAACTCTTATACTTTTTGAGAAAATTTTTGGTCAAAGATGTTGTTTTATATTACTAAATATGTTTAAATTTGTAACTTGTTAAAATAACTTTAAAGCAGTTCCAATTAAACACTTAGCCATAGCAATCTGTTAAAAAACATGCAGTGCAAACACAATTTTGCATGATACATAAAATATTAAAATTCGAAAATCAATTGCAAAGTTAACATTGCACTTCTTTACGAGTTTTGTCAAATATACGCCCTTAATTTACAAAAAATATTATTCCCTTATGTTTTTGTGGAATTTTTTTTCAAAGTAACCTCATTTTTGATCAATATATTTTTCCTTAAAATATTGACCTCATATGGTTCAGTAGATCGAAGAACGATCTACTTCTTAATATTCAGATTACCCAACTAGATTTGGTACAATTTTACTATAAACATAAACAAACTATCACATGCATTGTTCAAGCGGTGTCCGTGCCATTCAATTTAGTTTAACAACATGAAATTATATGGGCCATAAAATATAGGGTAGTATATTTATAAATAGAGTTCGTTTCTGGTACGACCGGGTCTTTTTTCAACTTTTTTATAATAAAAAAATTGGGATGTTTTTTACGATGAAAAAACATCGTAAAAAGGTCCGGTTGTACTAGAAAATGTTTATATATATGTGTGTGTGTCTGCGCGCTTTTTTAAACTATTATAAAAGTATAATACATAACTTTGCTGATCATGACATACAACTACCCTATTTATGATTGAATTTCATAAATGATTTTTTAGGGTATAATTATTGAAACTCCAAATAATAATTCTTTTAGTACTTCTAAATTCAACCGAAATGCAAATGAAGCACTCCTAGAAAATAAATTAACTGTAACTGGAAATCAATTGAAGTGCTAGACAATTCATTTATAATGCTAATTGTCATACCTCTTTCTTTTTACTTATTTAATTATTTTTATCAATATAACTGTAAACAAAAAATTAGTATATAATGGTTTGTCAATTAGATCAACCAATCAAGTCGTCGATTTAGCCTGAGTGGTAAAGAGTTTGATTCTCATTCTAACCCTCCTCCCATTAAAACTACTTAAATTTATCGATCGCTTATTCAAAAAAAAATTATTTTAAAAATTAGGTCAACAAATGCATATTATATTATTAAAATAATAATTTATCCCCCGAGCATTGAATTTTCTAGTTTTATATAAACCCTAACATGAAACCTTATTTCCCACACATCTCTCTCCTCTCTATCTTGATATTTTCACTCTCTAACTTCAAGTTCAGTTATTCTTCACTCAGTCCAGAGAAAATGGTGAATGCAACATTCTCCCACATCCTTCTTGTTGTAGTAATTGTGTTGATCAAAGCGAATGCTTCCCCTTCTTCTGTGGATCTCACACGTGTCTACTCAGCTGTTGCCAAAGGAGCTGGTAATTATAACTATATATATATATATATATATAATTTCAACCTTCTTTTTATTTTATTTTATTCTATTTATTTAATTTGAACACTTTATATATTAACATTTTCTTTATGTTGCAGTTTGTCTTGATGGTAGTCCGCCCGCGTACCATTTTGACAAGGGAAAAGGAAAAGGAATAAGCAATTGGTTGGTTCACTTAGAGGTATATATACACATATGCAAGTATACAAAAAATTTATCATATAAAGCAGTTCGTATAGACTAATCTTTAGCGACAGTTTTTTTATCGCTAAAATCATCACCCCAATAATTTAGCAGCAGAAAACTCTCGCCAAATATCCCAGTCCATTCGGACGTACAGGTCCCGTATGAAAAATATTGTACTCTTCAAGTATATATGTGACAGTGCAATATAGCAACCATTTAAATATTAGTTTATAAATAAACTGATCGATAATTTGAATATTTTTCAGGGTGGTGGATGGTGTACCTCAGTGCAAAAGTGCACAAACCGTTCAAAAGACCTATCTGGTTTGGGGTCTTCAAATAAAATGAAAAGAAAAGGTTTCTATGGAATTTTGAGCAACTCCAAGAAAGACAATCCAAGTACGGATAATGAGAGTTAAATACTAATATGTATTCAATGTCACCTGATTCTCCTTAAAAAAAACATATATATATATATATATTCTTTATAATTAAAAAATAATTACTTGATATTTCAGACTTTAATAACTGGAACAGAGTTTTGGTTAGATATTGTGATGGGTCCTCTTTTACCGGTGACGTAGATAAAGTTGATTCAGTAAGTTATTTATTTTCATCACTTAAATATCAATAAATCGATATATAACTTCTAGAGTAGCTTGATCCAGTTCTCGTATACATACAGAATGTTATAGGGTTTGGGTTTGAATAAATACAATATTATTGATTTTATAGGGGTCAAAAATTTACTTGAGAGGAGCAAGGGTTTTTGATGCAGTGATGGAAGACCTTTTACAAAGGGGAATGGAGGATGCATCAAATGTAAAGCCTCTTGCTGATCTCCTCTCTTACACCCTCTATTCCTTTTTTTTTTCTTAATTATACACTAATAATAATTGTTTTAAATAAATATTAGGCTCTTCTCTCTGGATGCTCAGCTGGTGGTTTGGCATCTATATTGCACTGCGACAAATTTCGAGCTTTGCTGGCCACCAATGCTAGAGTAAAATGCCTTTCAGATGGTGGATATTTTCTCCATGCGTAAGCTTTTAATGGACCTTCCTTGCACACTGTCAATAACCTTCTTTCATATTCTCATAATAAATTTGCATGTTCAAATTTTTGATTTCTATCTAGTTATAACTCCTTAACAGGCAAGATTTCTATGGAGGATACCACTTTGAATATAATATGTTCGATAAAGTTGTTAGCGTTCATGTACTCTCTCTCTCTCTCAAACTAGAAAATTTGACAATTTCTTTTTGTTTAAATTAGTGCCACCGATACAACATTGTCTGTATGACTTATATTTTTTTTTGTTTTTTCATCCCATGCAGGGGTCAGAAAAGAATTTGCCACAAACTTGTACTTCAAAGATTAAACCAAGTTTGGTTAGAACAATTTTTTTGTTATGTTACTTTCCACCTTATGTTAAATATTCTACTTTGTGAGAATAACACTTGATTTCATTTCAGTGCTTCTACCCACAAAACGTTGTTCAACACATCCAAACCCCACTATTTATTCTAAATTCACTCTTTGATTCATGGCAGGTTAGATACCATCAAGTCCCATAAGAGAATGATTGTCTTTTTTCCATTTTCACATTTTAAAAGGTTAATGATTTTTTCTTACATTTAATATTTCTTTCAGCTTGAGAACGTTTTCGCGCTAACGTATCTACCTAAAGTTGCCCGCTCCTGGATCAAATGCCATAATAACACAAAGTTCTGCTCATCCGGCCAAATCAAGAAATTGGAAGGTCGTGTCCCTAGACTATTATAATTTCCTTTTTACTGCCTTTGTACTATAGTAATTTAATAAATTTAAATTTCATTTCAAAATAGGCAAAATTCGGGCATTAAAAGGGATGAAAGATAACTATTTATTTTTTAGCGAACAGCTACAGAATAAATAAAACTTGATAAAATATGACAAACACACACAAATATCTATGCACTTGAATAAGATGAGCAGTAAATTATGCTGCAAAAACAGCCTTACTAAAAGTAATTCTTTTAATCCATTTATTTGTGTTACATGTGGGTTTATATATTCAGGTCTACGGTCAGAATTCTTGAACACAATTTTGACATCTAATTATGATAGAGTATGAGCTACTTCATTTCTATATTTGGAAACACTCTTTAATATACTAATTAAGAGCCAAAACAAACATACACAAATATCTATGCACTTAAAATAAGATGAGCTATAAATCAGCTCTTCTGTAAATTGTAATCATTGCATCTTTAGCTTAATTAATTTGTTCCTTAATTTAAATTAATTATGCTGCAAAAGAGCTTAAGTAAAAAGTAATTCTTGAAATTTCTATTTATTTATGTGACTTGTGGTTTTATATTCAGGTTTACGGTCAGAATTCCTGAACACAATTCTGACTAGGTTGGGTAACCCTTCGTCTAAAGGCTGGTTTATTGATTCTTGTTATACTCATTGCCAATCTGTGTCTGGGGACAGTTGGCTTGGACCTAATGTGACATTGAATCACAAGGTATGTAAGATAATGTGATGTTTCTTTTCCATAGAATATTGTTCTCTTCCTACTGACAATAAATCTAATAAACATGAATGTTTTGATCCACAGACAATTTCCAAGGCCGTTGGGGATTGGTTTTACGACAAACGTGTGGTGCACTTGGTAGACCACAAACATAACTTGCCATTTGTGTGTACATGACAAATGAAAGTCTAGCCAATCCTAGCAATAATTGTAATATGGCATTAGTTCTTGGACAACTTTGTATTATTTTGCATCTCCTGCTCGAAAACCTTTATTGCACAAGTTTTGAATTTAATTATATTTTTTTTTGCTAACTTAGTCTTATTTAATGAGAAGTTTGAAATGAATTTGAAATTAATGGAGAAAGGACGACGAAAGTAGTGATGGAGTGATAGTACAGAGCCATGAACTCTATTAAATTTTCATATAGTAAATATGGAAAACTTCTTTTCTGAAGCAAATAATTCAGTTTAACTACTTTTATATTTACTATTCAAGTCTCCATACCTAGCATTAATTCTCTTCCATATATATGAGATGAAACAATGCATGCTTAAGATGGACCAGAGTATTGGGAAGGAAAAAAATTATTGAATAAGGAAAATTTGGAGAAGACAAAAATTTATATTACTACAAGATCATTATCTTCTCAAATTTAAAGAGGTAATTTGATATGCACTTGAACGATAATTTCAAACATAACTAATGCTACAAATAAGAATTTAATTTTATATTGCGATATTTGTAGCGTTGATTATATATGTGTAAGAAAATAAACACATCTCTCACTTTAGATTGATTTTTTATTTCTGAGATGGTGAAGCAATAATCTTCGAATTAGTGAATATATTAACTTGAATTATTGAGACATCTATTTTAAAAAATGAAATTTATCTAAAGATGTTGCAATGGTAAGTCTTAACTTAGAATTAATGAATTAAAAGTACTACAGTATTTGCACATGTATGTTGCAAAAAATAAATCTTGAGGTTTGTTGGCTCCAAATATAGCATATGATATTAAGGCTAACTTAGGATAGCGGATGTATAACCATTCTACATAGGACCGATCATGTGATTTGAAGGATTCTATGCGAAAACTTAAAACAAAGGACCCTTTTACATAGTTATGTACATAAATGGATCAAAAATTATGCAAAGAAGTTGTATTAATTGCAGCTCTTTTTGTACTAATTTTAGTGATTTTACTTTTATGTAATGTTTTTGAGGGCCCTTATGCATAGGCAATCTAGGCATAAGCCTAGGGCCCCACTTACTAAAAAAACGCATAACAAATAGTAAAAATGGATGTAAATTAGTAAGCCATAAACTCCAATATCAAACGGATAGCAAAACAACTCAAGTAAACAATTACCCAAGATTTCATAATATCGTATCAAGTGCAGCTATTTCTTTTCAGATTTATATTATTTAAGTGTGAATTTTTAGTTTTCATTCTTTATATATTTTCGTCCATTATTTTATAATTGTTTTTTTTTAATTGAATTTCTATGTAGCTACCAAATTTGTAATACTAAATATTTTCTTCTCTTAATTAATATTAGTTACTCTTGTTGCCACTAATTATTTTTAGTGTGATTGGTTAGAGGTTGTCAAGGATCAATAATTTTTGGATCTCGAGTTAAGAGTCTTATTTTAACTCATGCACATTTTAAGAAAACAATTAATGTTTATGATAATCAAAAATGGAAAAAAAATATAATGGTAAAAATAAGTTTCTTACTTTATATTTTAGTGTAGATGTACTTTTAATTATGTTTTTTGGGTGTCTTTTAAACATTTACCTTAGAATATGAACGCAGACGGAAATTAAAGGAAAAATGCCAAAATTTTGTAAAAAAAATTTAATTAAACGAATATTTTAATATTATATTAGTATATGCCAAAATATGGAAGGCCTACTTGAAATTTTTTCACCTAGAGCCTTAAATGGCCTTGGGCCGTCTCTGGAGAGTGGTGTGAGGGAGATGGTGGAAAAAACAAAGAGCATAAATCAGTTAATTAAAAGAGTAAGAAAAAAAAATCCAACAGCATTCTTTAAAGAGACCTTAGAGACATACTGTTGGGGGCAAAAAAGTGGCGATTAAAACAAGGGTCAGACAATTATATTTTTCAGGATAACATTTTTTTTTTTAAAAAAGGAAATTAATACAAAAAAGAGAAAGAACTTGAAAATATAAAATGTAGAAATTGTTATCGTTAAACAAAAACAAGCGAGATAAAAAGTTGAAACAATAAAATTGGAAAAAGGAGTGAGAGTGGGAGTGAGAAAGAATAATCTTTTTCAAAATATCTTTTGTTAACAAAAAGATTAAATGACACTAATGTACCCCAAAATAAAATAATATATCAATTTGTACCCTAAACATTTTTTTTCAACACTTTGCACCTTATAATGTGCAAAGTGTGTACATTTTTTTTCTACAATTTGTATGTATAGGGTGCAAAGTGTCGAAAAAATTGTTTAGGGTGCAAATTGATACATTCTATTAGTTTAGGGTGCATTAGTGTCATTTATTCTAATAAAAATATTAAAACAAAAAAGAAAGAATTTATATATATTAATGGGAAAAATGAATCAAGTAGGAAAAGAAAATGGTTCAGATTGGATGGAACAGAGATGATACCGCAAAAAAGTATGAAACTATTACGGAAATAGTGATGATGGAGTGGCTCGATGTAATGTCCAATTTTTTTGGTTCACTTGTTAATTCCACTTTATTGACCTAATTTGTCATAAATCTTACTTTGGGTGAAAGATTTTAGTTTAAAAATGAATTTAGTAGATTGGACTTCTCTAACATGTCTCTATAGTTGTAATATAAGTGCGTGAGTGGTCGTTTTACCATTCGAATGAACTGAATGCGAATCGAGGTGTTAATCGGTCCTTACTCATATTTTGTGTTAAATCTCGCTTTCGGCAGTGCATTTTGGATCCAGCATAACATTTATAGGTTTAACACTTGTAACGTGTCTTTATAGCATATTCACATTTTGATGAGCCACATAGTTGCACATGTTATATTGATGATAGTACATATGCGTGCATGGTTGGAATGCATTTTGAAAATTCATGGATGAGAATTGAGTATTTATCAAAATGAGTTTTTCTTAAACTTTGAAAGTTTATAACGTCGTTATACGATGTCCAAATGATGCATCGTTTGTTCCACTAGTTAGATTTTGATCAATTCTACAACTTTTTTTGTTTTAACCGAGACTCAATTCATGCTTCCTGTGGGTTAAAACTATGTACGAAGTTAGCCAATTGGCCAAATCTGATTGTATCAAATTTTAATAGTAGATTTTTGCATCTCAGTACGATATTGTCTGCTCTGAATAGCGTCCAGCTAGGCCTCAGCCCCGGAACATCTACCATCACGGCTTTGTTTCTGGGAGCTCACGATCAGCTTCCCAGGGGGTCACCGATCTTGGGATTGCTCTGGTCCACTACTCGCTTAACTTCAGAGTTCTTATGGGATCCGAAGCCAGCGAGCTCCCAAAAGGCCTTGTACTTAATTAGCATCCAATTCTTACTTATATGGGTCTCCAAGGATCCCCCATCTTCCGATGTGGGATGAACCCTTTGAGCTACAATTCCTCCTCCCTAGGGAGTACTCCTCGTTCGCAGGGCGTCACATCCTTCCCCTCAAGGGAATCAACCTCTTCGTCGACACATCGTACTATGTGGGGTCTACTCTAATACCATTTGTAACGACTCGGTCCCACCTCAGTACGATATTGTCAGCTCTGGGTAGCGTCCAGCCAGGCCTCAGCCTCGTAACATCTACCTCACGGCTTTGTTTCTGGGAGCTTACGACCAGCTTCCCAGGGGGCCACCCATCCTGGGATTGCTCTGGTCCACTACTCCCTTAACTTCAAAGTTCTTATGGGATCCGAAGCCAATGAGCCCCCAAAAGGTCTCGTATTTAATTAGTGACCAATTCTTACTTATATGGGTCTCCAAGGATCCCCCATCTTCTTATGTGAGATGCCCCCTTTGAACTACAATTTCTCCTACCAAGGTAGTACTCCTCGCTCGCAGGGCATCACATTTGTAATAAACCTTTTCAATCTCTGATGCGAAATTATGGTGAAAACCACAAAATATCACTCGCTTATCACTTTTAGACTAATTGTCAAGCCAAGCTAGCCAATAAGGAGATTAAACAAATTCTGCGGAGAACAGTAAACCCGAACCGCAAAGATTGGTCGTTAAGATTAACCGACACACTTTAGGCAAACTGTACTGCATAGAAAAGAACTGTAGATATGTCCCCTATCAGATTGTTTATGGAAAACCATGTCATTTGCCTATTGAATTAGAACATAATTCCTATTAGGCAACTAAGATGGTAGATTTCTCTTTAGTAAAAGCTGGCCTCGATCGTAAGTTACAAATTTAGGAAATTTAGGAACTAATAAGAGATGCTTATGATAATGCTAAGATAAGCAAAGAACGCGCCACTTTTGATGCGGCGAGAATACTTCCGCACTTAGGAACCCAAGTGTAGGTTGTCAAGGTATAATACTTGGTAAGTCCAAGTGTCGAACCACAAGGATAGTCAGAAAGATGATGTAATGATTATGAGTCCAAGGCTTTGTTTAGATAAATGGATTGATTGATTTTAATTGTTGATTTTAAAGTCTTGAAATATAAAAATTAAAGTGATGTATCAAATGATGAGAAAAAGCAAAAGCATTATATAATTCATTTGCTTTGCAATGTTATATAGAATCAATCTCATTCAAAGTTCTCAATGCAATTCCTAAGTAATGAGTGTCTTACACTTTTCTAAGCAAAAGAGTGTGAAGCAAAAGCAACACATTCTCATATAAATGCTATATAAAGAAAAGGTTTAACCAAAACTCAACACAAGTGTATTTCTCCTTTTTATCTTATAAAATAGGGTGTGAAACAAGTGCAACATATTCTTATATAATGTTCAACTAAGATACAAACTTAAGATACACCAAAAGAAAAAGCGTAAATTTAAACTAGGCACTTGAGAACTCATTATTAATATCCCCTAGGTAATTGACTTGATTATGAGAATGACCAACTACAAAGAGTTTAACGCAATACATCATAACATTTCCTTTGTCTAAGATTGGGATGTCTAATTGGAGATTAAATCATCCAATTTAAACATATTTAATAAATATAAATTCAATCCTTAAAAGGATTAACGAAGTTGGCTATGACATAAACTTAAGAGATACTTCTTGGCAATACTTTAACTAAGAAAATATTGAGTCTCAAAATTACATGAAGTGTAGAAAGCACTCGACATATCATTAAAGAATTAAAGGATTGGATTCTCAAATTTATGGACATAGGCTAATAAGAAAAACACAAGTGTATCATCTCCTCATTAATGCTTAAGATCTATGTATAAAAGGCGTACAAAGTCAAATCATCTTATAAGAATTATCTTATTAGCTTAGGAATGGTTGATTAAATGGAGAAGATAAATGATTCTGTAATACCCTGTGTTCCGTCTTCTGCGTTAACTTTCTCTTAAGGCTTAATCTCCGTTGGAGAGTGAGCATTGGGTTCTAAGCCCTTTGTACTCAACCTGATACTTCAAGCATGTCATATTAGACATATTAAGTTTGAGGGAACAATTGTTAAGTTATTCGGGTGGTTCGGATTGAAACCGAAGTGTAAATCGCGTATTTCAACCTTTCGTAATTCGTCAGTTTTTGGCCAACTTTGAGAGGCCATAACTTCTTCATCCGATGTCCAAACAACTCTCCATTTATGGCCACGTCTTTATTTATTTTCCCTCTAGAACTTTTGTTTTTGGGCCGAGTCAAGATTCAGTCATTTCGAAGTTCGTTTTGGGCTCAGAAAGTCATTTGCTGCTGAAGTGACTTCCATGATCGATCGTGGAAGGCCATGATCAATCAAGGTCCTCCATAGGAGTTCCAAAATGGTTCACTTGAATGTCGGTTTTGAGTATTTTAAACCCATTTTTCAGCCATTTAACACCCATACACCACCATTTTTGAGCTTCACTCATAGAGGGGGTTATAGAGAGAGAAAGTGGCAGATTATTGAGTGATTCTTGTGGTTTCTTCATCCTCCTACAAGATTTGATCTTTAAATCACCTTATCCTTCACTATTCATTGTCTTCCACGTTCGTCTTCGCGCTTGGAGCTTGGAGGTGAGCTAGGGTTTTGGAGATACGACGTCTACGCTTTCTCAACATCTCAATCTTGTTTCTCTAAGGTGGGAACAATACTATACAACTTGTTTTCTAAATTATTACTTGTTGTATTAGGATTTTCTAAAGGAATTGGGGGATTTTTCATAAAAGCCCTAGGGTGTGATGTTCATGTGGCTTGGGTTGGTTTGAGGTTCAATTTGTGATGCATATGGTTAGATTATCACATATATACCATGTATTATCATTTCTTACCTTGCTATGAACCTTATTTTCTCATATACACATCATACCCACTTTTTAGCCTAAGGTATGAACTAGGTTAAAGGATATTTCGGGATTTATGATTGGATTACGGTTAGTTATGGGTTATAAGAGGTAGATATATGTAGATATGCCCCTAGTTGTAAGTGTAGAACATTATCCTCGAATTTACACTAGAAACCCACTTAGATGGGAACGATATACACTAATCCTTGAGACTAGTGTCCTGTATGGACCTTATTAGTTGTAGTTACGAAAGTACACCTACAATGTACTCTAAGAGTGTAATAATTATAACTTGGTGGGGCATGGGTTTCCTTGGCTGTGACTGTATATAGCTAGGGAAGCCGTAATTATATGCCGAGTGAACTAGAAGCACGATATTCAATGCTTAGCTAGACTATCTGGCTAGACAACTACCCTAAAACACTATTAGCCTTAATGTTATACATTGGGTCCATATAAGACAACGCATTAATAATGAACTAGTTGGCAATAAAGTCATGGAATACAAGTGTGGCAGTGACACTTATGATAATGTTGAATGAATGATGACAATTATATGATTATATATATGATGTTAGCCATACCTGTGCTTGATGACGTGATTGATGATTTACATATTGTTGAGTGAGGAATTGGTATATTCCTGTTGTTACGATCACATGTATGGGCTGAATATGATGGACCAAGCATCGGGTAGCGCCCGCGTGGCTCGAAGACGGGCCGCCTATTGCCGCCCATGGGTGAAAATCCCTAAATCGTCCACAGGGAAAACAAAGTCAGTGACTCCACCGGTGGTTGTGGTTGCCCATAAAGGAGAGCCCACTCTATGTATATTGCCTTCCCACAGGACTATGTATTCTGGGTTAGATGAGTTTCCCCGGCAGCGGAGCAGGTCCCATGTGCCACTACATTCCCAATGGTGAGTTTCCCGGGAAGTAGTTGAGCTACTAATGGTCCTTACCCTGCTAGGGTATCGCATTTTGTAGTTCTTTCCAGAGCGTCGATGTGGCTTGTATGGGCGTTCTCCTCCTTAATTATTCGGAGTGTTATTCCCTGGAAAATAGCTTGAGGGTTATCTCCGAATGACTTACTTAGAGAACCAAGTCCTTGAGCCACTCTCCACTCGGAGAAGACATGGACAAGAGTCTCGGAGTCTTCGAGATCCGTTGTTCTGGGCCTGGACTGACCGCGGGGTGAACTGATGTATTATACTAGAGACGTGATACTAGAGCTATTGTGAGATTGTTGATTATGTTATTATTATTGTATCGTATCATGTCTTGTATTGATTTGTGTATGTTGCCTCGGCTAGATGTGGATGAAATGAGACTTATGCGAACATTAGCTACGGATCATAAAAGATATAGGGAAACATTTGGGCCACTCATAATGTTTTAATATGTAAAGTGGAAATAAATAGTAACTATTGAGCCTTATAGATGGAATACAGGTATGTGAGTTTGTATCGATTGTGGAATGAATCGGCTGGATCACAATGAACATAAGCTATCAATAATCAAAGCAGTAACTAAGACTAACGAATAGCAAAATAAGAGGGAACTGTAATATAACGTTTAGACAAATGATCTGGAGGCGAAGCCAATTAGCTGGCCAAGTATAGTATTCATAATGTATTATAATTAAAGTGGAAACCACAAATACTTGGCCTATAGTTATTGACCTTCGATATAGGCAGGGGTAGTCAACACAAGCTCTAGAATTGATCCACTAAGGTGTGACGAGCCTTAGGAAGTTAGCGTCAGAACGAGATAACCTTAGACTAACGATTCCTTAGTAACGTGGGAACACGTGAGAGGTTCACTTATGGGATATTGACGAATATGATCAGTTAGATGGGTCATTAGCATCCGGTGGCTAGGATAGGAATCTTAGTGGAGTTTGCATGCACGAGTGTGTGGGTGTGCATTGCTATGCACGGTCTTCAAACCTTATTTTTAAAGTAAAGCACTTACTTTATATATAAACCTGCACGTGCATGTGGTTGCAATGTGTATTTTCATATAACAAAACCTATATAGTTCCCACTGAGCCCGAATTTAAGTAATCCCATTTTCTAACAATTTTGCAGGGTAAGCTTCAGGGATTTGAGCGCCGTGTATCCATTTAGAAGCCTCTGATATCTATAGAACCTCTGGGTCTTTAGACAAAGAACCATTTGTATAATCTTTTGTTATGTTTAAACTCTTTGTAATTATGTATGGACTTTACAACTATTTTGGGTGATGGACTAAGGATTTGTATAAATGGTTTTTATATATATATGGAGTTGGATATGATTGTATTTGTATCACTATGCTTTGTAAACCTCACAGGTTTGATTTTTATTTAAATAAACTCCACATGCCAGGCTTTTGTAAAACGAGACTCTTAATGGGACATTTTATTTAAGAAAAGTTTTTTTTTAAAGTCGTGGATTTTATATTTTTAACCCACTGTCGCGCACGGCATCTGTGATTAACTGGGCCTCGGAGGTGAAAATCTCATAACGGGATTCGGGGTGTCACAGATTCAATAAGTATTTAACAATACTAACAATGGAATGAGAGTTGAATTTACATAATTAATGCATTGCAAACTTCATCTTTAGCCTTAGCAAAGAAATTTACTCCATAATAAATGTAGAGACAAGAATTATAGAAGTAAACTCCATTTCTCTCTCTAAAAACTATTACAAGCTCTCAATAAATTGAGAGATGAAAAGTGAAAAAAGATACATAATAAAATACAACAATGGAGACTATAAATAGATATATGTTGTCTCCCTCCCCTTTTTCTTAGGCAAAGCTATACAATAAGAGGGACGTGACATAAAGCAAATTTCTTAGGCAAATAGACTATAAATAGATTGTATAAGCTTAACCAATTTCTTAGGCAAAGCTATCCCTTTAATCAAGCTATGGTAAGTAGAGAAATAAGAGGGACGTGACATAAAGCATCAAGTATGTCTCCTAAATCAATCTTGGCCTGAGCTAGATTGATCTCACATACTTTTTGTCAACTATAGATTGATCTAGCTCATTGACTTTCCATTGACTTCTTGCTTTAGAGTCCAAAATTCCTTGGTTGATCATTCTTCCTTTGTCCGATTCATTTCTTGAGATCTAAAGACACCAGAATAAATGCAAAATGTGCATTTCCAAGCAATATTAAATACAAAAGTGCTACGAGACTAATCGAGAAATAAGAGGGCAAACCAAGTAGTTTTAGAGAGATAAACACGTTAAACAACTCCAAAAAAGAGCGTAAGAATGACAATCTTATGCATTTATCAACGATTTTTCATGAGAAATCAATTTTGAGAACATATTTCAAACTTGGGAAAAATGTTATAGTTTATGACACGCGTTTGCATCTCTTCCCAGGAAAATTGAAATCTCTTTGGATCAACCCATACATTAATTGTTAGGCATGTATTCCCATTTGGGGCAGTGAATGTTGAGAATCCTAAAATCGGCTTTGTGATGGGGAGCTATCTTCGTCTCTAAAAATATCTTGATCAAAAACCCTTATGTACCTACAAAATATATTAGTAACGTAGATAGTAGTAGTAGTACGGGGTCAAATCCACGGGAGTTGTTTATGAATCAATGAAAACAAAATTAAGAAAATAATAGATTTAGAATAAAAACTATTTTTTTTATCTTTGAGAAATGCTTACTTTTCTTAAGAATACTTTTAATACTAATAAAATGAAATAAAAGTGGCAAAAGTGGTTTTGGAGAAATAATGTGTAGAGATTTCAAGGGTTAAGAATCCACCACCAAATTATCAATGGATATAGAATGATATATTATTGCACATATATATCCAAAATAAATTCTACACTAGTTTGATTAAATGGAATCACCTATGGTATGTAGAGTGAACCCAAAAGCTAAACAAATAGTATTTGACAATTTATTTTTTTATAAGAGATTTTTCCTTTCAAGATTTATATTTTCTTCTTTTAGAAATAATAATAATAATATAAGGTTGTCACTCACTCACATTAACACTCAAGAACTAGAAAATAAATTTGGAAAATAAAATGAACTTAAGAAAATCCTACGATATGTAGCTCATCTCCTAAGTCAAGTATAAAAACCAAAATGGGATCACCTATGGTGTGTAGAGTAATCCAAAGATCTTATTTAAGAAAAATCACAAATGAGTATATTTATGCAATATTATAAAATTCTAAATCATAAATAAAAATGGGGCTTCATCTCTCCGCTTGAAAGGGAGATTAGCCTTCCATAAAGATAGAAGAATAAAACAAATAAGAAAATAGCTCCTTAAATATCTCCAAATATGTGAGTAAAAGAATTTCTCTCAACACTCTACAATATTGTCTTCTTCAACAAATGAAACAATAATACAAAAAGAAGAAAAATATGTAGCACTCAAATATTTTCTCTCTCTACAACAAGCTCTCTTTCTCCAAGCTCTCCTCTTTTCTTCAAAACTCTCGTACGGTTTTTCTTGGCCAACTATGAATCAATATATGTGAGAAATGGAAGAGAATCTTAATCATGAAAGTAGACAATGGGGTGAGGGGGTGTAAGAGAATAATGGTAAACTTTGTTTAGGGAGTGGATTGTGTAAGAGAATAATAGTTTTGGGTTATGGGTTGAGTGTTTAAAATATGAGAGTGAGCACCACACACTTTTGGAATATTTTCTCTCTTTTTTTCTTTTGCTGACCAAATTTTGTAATGCAATTTCGGATCTGAAGATGGCCGGATTTGAAAAAGTGTTGAACTAGAAAGTTGTAGCTCTCGAAATTCTCTTGATTTTAGTCTCAAGAAATGTATGATTCGGAGTTCTGACCAAAAAGTTATGCTTTAAAAACTATCCAAGCCAATTTAGGTGTCATGTCTCACATATTCAACAAAGTTAAGTATTTAATTACATCAATTGAGACTAAGACTTGCAAAGAAAATAAATGTCAACATTAGATAACATAATGCAATTTTTGATACTTAAAGTTAGGCATTTGGGGAATTATAAATAACAGTTTTCGTGCTTATCACACCACCCCCAAATAGCATTTTGCTAGTCCGCAAGCAAAAAGAGAGATAATAGATAAGGAGCCAAAATGAACCACTTTTCTTGGTGATTCTCGATTGCACTTAGCATGTGCAACAAGCCTTTTAAACCTCTAAGTCACCCAAAGAGGACCGAGTGAAGTCTCGTAAGGGTTTCAGTGAAGACACCCATAAACTTCCAAAATGTAATTAAAAAAAATATATTTTCGGCGATACTTTCTCTTATTTGGCCTTAGGGAAATATTAATTATCCAGCTGTAGAGATGTGGGAATCTGGACCCGCGACCCGAGAAGAGAGTCCTCATTCTCGATTTTCTTTGAAAACGTGTTTTATAGAGTCGCCAGTTTGTTTTACGAGAAAACAAACAAAGGATCGTACGAAGAATAATTCGATGACGAACTACCTTTCACACGTTTTCAAACCAGAGTTTTAAAATATACTTTGCTAGGGTTCGGGAACTACGTTACGAATTGGGAAGGTGTTAGGCACCCAATTCGCCCTTTCGGTCTCTTAATGGATCATGCATTTAATTCCTATTTTAGATATCTTGCAAGTAGTTCGAATGGTTTTCGGAACAGTCCTTTCTGGATAAATTCAGTTTAAAAACAGTATTTTGAAATCAGACTCGAGCTTTGCGAGCGCCTATGTATTCATTCGTAGAATGAAATCAGAGTCTCGTAGTTCCTTTCTTTTGGAAACAGTGGGGGTATTTTAGTTTGTTTTGAAAACGTGTCAAAACAGGTTTTAGTTTTCTTGTAAGATTTAGAAAGGATTTATTTTGAAAACAGTGCACTTCTTTGCAAGTTATTTAACTTTCTGTATTAAAATTGAATACTTAAATGCGATATTGAAATTAAGAAAGGTTGTAGAAAGACATACCTGATGCGCTTGAAGAAGAAAACTTGCTTGTTTGCTCCTTTCTCTCTATAGACTTTCTCTCTTAAGACTTTCTCTTTCTAAAACTCTCTCTTAGAATTTCTCTAAAATGACTCTCTAAAGATTTTGATAGAGTTTCTACTTACTAAAAACACTAGTGAGTGTTGATGATCCTAAAATGGGATCCCAAGGGTCCTATTTATAGCTAAATTTCCGCCAAAAAACCCTCCAAAGAGGCCAACCGCAGGGGGTGGCCGCATGGGGTGCGGCTGGACCGCGCGGCTAGGTCATGCGGCTAAGTGCCAGCCGCACGGCTGGCAGGTAGTCGTACGGTTGGGCGTGCGGCTGGGGCCTGCGGTTAGGACATGCGGCTAGGTGCCAACCGCACGGCTGGCAGGTAGCTGTACGGTTGGTGCGTGAGGCTGGGGGTTGCGATTGGCTCGCAAAAGAGCACAGAAACACTCAGAAAAAACCTAATTTTCTAACGGGTCGATCCCCGTCCTGGTAAGCGAAGAAGCAACAATGGTTATCTTCGACTCCCAACGCGTCCGGTATTGGAGTCTTTCCTATAAGTCTTCTACATGCAAGATGGCTCATGATTAAATGCAAGATGATTGTTTTAAAAAGAAAATCAGTATTCACACGAGAGTCGTGGATTGGGGTGTTCATAAGAGAAGATAATGAATCATCCATATATAGAAGTTAATAGAAGCTTGTATGCTATACCATACCAAAATGGCACAATCCTTCTTAAGATTTAGTGTTTGCAATCGGCATTTAAATAATTTTGATATGATTCCCTATATTGCCTTATAGAATTTACGATTCAACTTTAAATCTCACTAGATATATTCTCCCAAAATTGAATCACTCCGAGATTTGGCTAACTGTTTCTCTCTTTGCATGTGAGTGATAAGAGTAAATGCACACAAAGTAAATAACTCATGTGCATAAATAAGAAAGACAGATATTGGAAAGAATTTGATCTCATGAAAGGAATGCCAACCACCATGTGATAATGTCAAGTTGTTTAAACATGTTACCTTAACAAATACTACCGCACCAAAGATCGACTAGGTCTTTTATATGAGGTGTGATGAGGGAAAATAGAGTGTTGATGTGTGTATGAGAAGGTTGAAGACTTTCTAAGGAGTTTGGACTTGCTAGTGTTACTTGTTTTCGAGCTCATTTGTTGATCGCAAAATTTTTTGTTTTTTTTGGGATGCGATTTGAAACGATTGCACGGTGAAAACAATAATTACTTTTATCAGATCAACCATAGTTTTCTCAAACACAAGGATTGGTGATGAAATAAATGGTAGATTTTTTTAGCAATGATGGCCTAATGTCATCTCTAAGGTTTAATGTGGCAATTTCTATTTTGACTAGGTAAAAGTTATCACAATTCAAAAAGGATGTCATTCTCAGTGGTCGGCCAAATATGAAAGAATATTAAGATCTTACAACAAATTAATGACGATATCCAAATGAAGTTAGGTTATCTTGTGACTCAGAGTTTGCGTATAACTCTCTACAAGGTGAAAGGCTCTAAACTCACGGGTTTAAGTCTCCACAAGTATTCTTTTTAGCTAAGTAGAGAATCACATACTATAAATATAACCGTTGTGCAAAGACGTGTGAAGTCTAAGAATTGATAGTGCTTATATGCCTATAGAGGTATCGTTAAAGCTTATAAGACTAACATTAGACTTTACGATTCCTTGATTTCTAAAAAGTGGACCATCATCATTCAATCTCATCATGGATAAGATATTGAATTGCCAAAAACTTTTAAAAGAAAGAAAGATAAATCTTTTTGTTTTTTTTTAAATTTACACAAAAAGTGAAAAACTGTTGCTTCTAAATCAGTTTTCGAAAACGGAACTAATTTGGTAAAATCCCATCCCCAAACAAAGAGAACATCGTCCTGGATGCTAAAGATGAAAATATATAAATGTAAGCATAAGGTTGGAAAAATTACCGTAGTTACTTGATTCAAAAGTTTAACTGTGAAAAGTATCCATCAGAACTTGGATAAGCAAAAGACACGGAAACAATTGCACAAGTTTATTACATACAACTCATGGGTGGATTAGTAAAAACCACCCCCAAACAAGATACGAGTAGTACTCAGAAACGCACTCAATGGGTTGCTTCCTAGAAGCGCTAAGTTTAATGTCTTCAGCCAGACAAAGCATACACACCCTCAAATAGGATAGTGCTAAATTAAGAGTACAGAGAGGGAGGAAAGATAACAACAACCCCTTAATAAGATGTTTACTCAGGATATATGGGATTAACAAGGTCAATTTGCTCTACTAGAGATGAATCAAGCTCTAAGAATGGTTTTAATCTTTGACCATTGACCTGAAAAATAGTACCATCTTTCGGATTTTCAACAGTGATGGCACCATAAGGTGTGACGGATTGGACAGTGAAAGGTATTTCCCACCTGGTTTTCAATTTACCAGGAAAGAGGTATAGGCGAGAATTATACAATAATACTTTATGTCCAGGATGAAACTCCTCTCGCAATATGCTATGATCATGAATCCATTTCATTTTGTCCTTGTATTTCTTAGACATATCATAAGCATCATTTTACAATTCCTCAAGTTCATTGAGTTGCAACTTTCTTTGCTCACTAGCTTTATCAAGATCAAAGTTAAGGGTCTTGATAGCCCAATATGCATTATGCTCAAGTTCAATTGGAAGGTGACAAGGCTTACCAAAGATTAAGCGATAAGGGGACATGCCTATAGGAGTCTTGAAGGCAGTGAGGTATGCCCAAAGAGCATCTGCGAAGTCGCAAAGACCAACCTTTCCTACTTAGATTGACTGTCTTTTCAAGAATTTGCTTAATCTGACGATTTGAAACTTCTACTTGGCCACTGGTTTATGGATAGTATGCCAAAGCAAGTTTATGGGTTATGCCATACTTCTTAACGAGATTCTCAAATATACGATTATAAAAATGTGTACCATTATCACTGATGATGGCTTTTAGAGTACCAAACCGAGCAAAGACATATTCTTTCAAAAATTTCACAATAACTCGATGATCATTTGTGTAATAGGGTATCGCTTCTATCCACTTGGAGACATAGTCAACTGCCACAAGGATATATTTAAAACCATGAGATGGGGAAAATGGGCCCATAAAGTTGATACCCCAAACATCGAAGATCTCCACGATCAAGATGGGAATAAGAAGCATCATATGCCTTCGAGATAGTCGTCTTAATTATTGACAATTTGGACAGGTTTTACAATATTCATGAGCGTTGTGAAAAAAGGGTGGGCCAGTAAAACCCACTTTGCAAAACTTTTTCAGCAGTTTTCTTCAAGCTAAAATGGCCACCACATGCATGGTTATGGCAGAAGGAAATAATCTTATTTTGCTCAAACCTGGGGACGCATCTACAAATGATTTGATCGGGGCAATACTTGAAGAGAAAATGATCATCCCATGAGTAGTATTTGACCATGGACATGAATTTGGACTTGTCTTGCTTTGTCCAATGAATTAGAATTTGGTTTGTGACAAGAAAGTTAATAATATCAGCAAACCATCGTGACTGAGAAATAGCAAAAAGTTGCTCATCAGGGAATGACTTAGATATAGGCAAATGGTCATTTCAGACACTACAATGAGTGTAGACAGGTGGACAGTGACCACATTCTCAGTACTCTTTTTATCTTTGATTGCCAAGTTAAATTCTTGGAGCAAGAAGATCCAACGGACAGGCCATTTAATGCCGAATGATCAGAGTACACAGTGACTAAAGATCCAAGAAGGTATGCACGAAATTTGTCGAGGGCAAAGACGACCGCCAACAATTCTTTCCCAGTCGTTGTGTAATTTAGTTAGGCTGGATTGAGAGTTTTACTAGCATAATGAATCACATGAGAACGTTTATTAACTCTCTGGCCCAAAACAACCCTAATGGAATAATCAGATGCATCGCACATGATTTCAAACGGGAGATCCTAATCAGGAGGTCGAATAATCGCAGTGACACAAGCTTCATCGAAGACAAAAGGCACATCTTTCGAAAGAAGGTTAGTCAAAGGTCGGGCTATTTTAGAAAAATCCTTGATAAATCGCCGATAAAAATCGGTATGCTTCAAAAAGGAACGAATGTTCTTAATTGACCTATGAGCTGGTAAAGATGAGATTAAATCAACCTTTTCCTTATTGACCTCAATACCTTTGCAAGAGATTACATATGCCAAAATAATATCCTTTTTTACCATGAAATGACATTTTTTCCAATTAAGAACTAAATTCTTTTCTTGACATCATTCTAGCACCATGGTCAGATGAGATAGGCATTAATCAAAATATGAGCCATACATGGAGAAATCATGCATAAAGACCTTTAAGAATTGTTCCACCATGTCATTGAAGATGCTCATCATACACCTTCGAAAAGTCGCAGGTGCGTTGCACAAGCCGAATGTCATGCGCGAATAGGAAGATGTGCCAAATGGACATGTGAAGGTAGTTTTTTCTTTGTCTTGAGGAGCGATGGGAATTTGATTGTACCTAGAATATCCATCTTGGAAACAATAAAAAGAATGTCCAGCAAGTCGCTAAAGCATTTGCTCTATGAAAGGAAGAGGAAAATGATCTTTCCTTATGACACTATTTAGCTTTTAGTAATCAATACAGACACGCCATCCAATCGAGATTCTGGTTGGGACTAGCTCATTATCACTGTTTTTTACAATAGTGACACCAGATTTCTTTAGAACAACATGAATGGGGCTGACCCATTGGCTGTCAGAAATAGGGTATATAATTCCTACATTAAGCAACTTAAGGACTTCTGATCGAACAACCTCTTTCATGACTGGGTTTAATCGACGTTATGGCTCACGAGAAGTTTTTGCATCATCTTCCAGATGGATACAATGCTACAAATAGTCAAACTGATACCTCTAAGGTCAGATATGTTCTAACCCAAGGTAGATTTATGCTTTCTTAGAACATCGACTATATTTACTTTTTGCTCGGAAGTCAAGTCAGAGGCAGTGATGACTGTATGAGTTTGATTTGAACCTAAATGGACATATTTTAACTCAGAATGCAATAGCTTTAGGTCCAAACTTTTTTATGAATCCTGAACATTGGTGAACTCAGTTTCAGGTACAGTTGCAAGCATGGACTCGCAATCAGACTTACGCACACTATTAGGGCCAATATCTATGCCAAGAATTAGTTCGAGATGAAGAGATTCAAAGCAATCTGTCCAAGTTTCATTCTCAGTGATCCATTTATCAATGTCTATCAAAGTGGTAGAGTCTAATATAGAATTAAAACCATCCATGGCATCATCTAAATCAAAATCTGATTCAAGAAAATTCAGACATTGTTGGATATGGTCATCAATATAAGAATGGTCCACCATTTCTTGAACAAGACTATCAATAACACACACTTCTTCTACCATTTCAATATCAGATGGCTATTTCATGAGTTAAAAAATATTGACTTCCACTGTCAAATTACCAAAGGTAAGAATCATAGACCCATTCCAACAGTTAATGAGCGCATTTGCAGTGGCAAGAAAAAGATGTCCCAAAATGATCGGGATGGAGTTTTCATCATAGGGTTGGATGTCTAAAACTATGAAATCAACTGGGCAATAAAAGTCAGACACCTTAACCAAAACATCCTCGATAATTCCTCAGGGGACTTTGACAGAACGATCTGCCAATTGCAGAGTGACTCGAGTGGGCTTCATATCTTGCAAGCCCAACACTTGGTAGAGAAAATATGGTAACAAATTGACACTGGCTCCTAAATCAAGTAACGCGTGAGTTGAATACTTGTTACCTAATTTGCATGGGATTGTAGGACGACCAGGATCTTTGTATTTGACAACAGTTTTTTGCCGAATGACAGATGTAGCCTGTTCGGCTATGATAGTGTCATGTGAGACATTTGTTTTTCGCTTGACAGTACATAAGTCTTTTAAGAACTTAGCATACGAAAGGATTTTCTTGATGGCAGTAAGGAATGGAATGTTAATATGAACATTTTAGAACACTTCATTGATCTCATCAAAGTGCTTTGCTTTGTTGGTCAATGCTAACCTATTAGGAAATGGTGCTCGAGGCATATAAATTGTTTCCTTAGGTTAAGTCCCTTCTTTTTTATTGAGTGAAACTTTGGAATCCTCCTTCGATAGATTTGTATCTTGAACCACAACTTCTGGTTCACTAGGAGGGAATTTGGGAATGACAGATGCATCATTCTCAATAGAATCATTAGGCATTTCAACATGATTGTCAATTTGACGTCCTGGTCTTAAAGTGGTGACATACTTCAACTCACCTTGAAATTGGTCTTGACCAGAAAAGGAACCAACCTTATACACAGGCTCTTTGTTATTACCTTTTTGATTAGCAATTGGTTGACTAGGGAATTTACCCTTGTCTCTCTCAGCAGTCAATTGACTTAACTGTTGTTGCATTTGTTGGATTTCTTGAGAGGTGCTTTGTGTATGGGCATTAAGAGTTTGTTGTTGCTGCGTGAGAAGCTAAAACATAAGGTCTTCGAGAGCTGGTTTCGATTGCTGTTGAAGGGCAGTATATGGAAGTTGAGAAACCAACTCTCTACTAGCATTTAACTGAGGTGCAGAGCCATAAGAAAGTCTAGACGAATGGACAATCTATTGATTTCCTTAATGGTTTCCACTTTGATGTGAAAAACGATGGTGATCATTTAGAAGCTGGTTTGGGTTCTGTCTAGCTTGGGCTTGGAAACCTGGAGGACCCCTAACTTGAGGTTGCGAATTTTGCGGATTCGAAGACTGATCTTGCTTCCAAGAGAAGTTAGGATGGTTCCTGCACTCAGAATTGTATGGCTAGCTGAAACTAGTCGGATTGGGTTTCCTAAAATTGTTGAACTCAAAGGCTTGTTCCATAATTGGCTCAGATTTAGGAAAAAAGGTTAGGCATGAGTGATTGTGAGAATCCAGATCTTCGACCCATCCTTCTCGGTTTCTTTTGTTTTAAAGGAAAACTTGTTTTATAGATTCGCCAGTTTATTTTACAAGAAAATAAACAAAAAATCGTACAACAGATAATTTGAAAAACAAACTATCTTTTATACGTTTGAAACTAGAGTTTAAAATATACTTTGCCAGGGTTCGGGAACTACGTTACGAATTGGGATGGTGTTAGGCACCCAATTCGCCCTTTCGGTCTCTTAATGGAACATGTATTAGATTCCTATTTTGGATATCTTGCAAGTAGTTTGAATAGTTTTCAGAATTTTCCTTTCCGGATAAATTCAGTTTAAAATTGTATTTTAAAATCAGACTCGAGCTTTGCGAGTGCTTACGTATTCATTCATAGAATGAAATGAGAGTCTCGTAGTTCCATTCTTTTGGAAACAGTTTTTGTATTTTAGTTTGATTTGAAAACGTGTCAAAAATGCATTTTTAGATTTTTTGTAAAACTCAGAAAAGATTTATTTTGAAAGCAGCGAACTTCTTTGCAAGTTTTCTAATTTTCTATATTAAAAAGTTGTATTGAAATGCAGTATTGAAATTTAGGAGAGTTATAGAGAAATGTACCTGATGAACTTGAAGAAGAATGAGGATTGCTTGCTTGGTCCTTTCTTTCTCTAAGATTCTCTCTCTAAAACTTTCTCTCTCTAAGACTTTCTCTCTCTAAAACTTTCTCTCTCTAACAATTCTCTCTCTAAAAATTACTCCCTAATAATTTTGACAGAGTTTCTCCTTACTAAAAGCACTATTGAGTGTTGATGTCCCCAAATGAGAGCCCAAGGGTCCTATTTTTAGGGAAAAATGCAGAAAAATGACATGGGTAGTCGCGCAGCTAGGAGCCAGCCGTACGGTAGATTCCTGATGCGCTCGAAAATCAGGATTTTTCTTAATGGTCTCTTATATGTATGATGACTCAAGACTTGATGCGAAATGCTTGTTTTGTATGAAAACCAGATTCATACGAGGGTTGTGGATTGGGGTGTTCACAGTGAGCAGTATGGTGTACACTAAAACAAACAGTGCATGGAAATGTGTTAGGCTCACTATAGACACTCATGACTGGAGTAGCCTCAACAGTTTACTTTTGCATTGAATAGGCCAAAGCCTCAACTGTTTTGGTCAAAGCTGTTAAACCTTGGTTGAAACCTTGCATTAAGTTCTTTAACTCTGGGTCACTCTTGATTTCATACCTACCACTAGTTCTAAGACTTGGGTTAGACTTAGAAAGTTCATTAGAAGCATCCCACTGTTGTGAATCTTCTCCTACTTTAGTTAAAATTGTTTAGGCTTCAGTGGGAGTGAGGTGCATGAACTTTCCCTTATGCATGGACTCTATCATGTTATGAGAAGTGGGACTGAGACCATTATAAAAACATTAGACTAGACGACTTTTATTAGTGCCGTGCTGAGGGCATTTAATAATGAAATCCTGAAATCTATCCCACGCTTCATAAAATTGTTCATTGTCTTTTTGATGAAAATCTTGGATGGACTGACGCATTTCATTTGTTCGATTAATTGGGTAGAATTTAGACATGAACTTTTTGGCTAATTGATCCCATAAGCGAATTGAATCTTGTGGCAAAGAATTAAGCCATAAAGAAGCTTTGTCATAAAGGGAGAAAGGGAACAACCTTAACCGAACATTCTCATCATTTAGATTTTGGTTCTTAAAGGTTGCACAAACATTGAGAAATTTTCCCAAATGAGGGTATGGACTCTTTCGGTCTAAGCCATGAAAACTGGGTAACATTTAAATCGTCGCCGGATGAATTTCAAAATGAGTTACGGTAGTAGCCAGGAGGACAATACAAGATGGAGGATTTGCAGTTATAAAAGCAAAGTAGTCATTTAATGGACGTTCTTCCGCCATTTTTGGATGGGAAATTTGAACGATGGGAGATGTGGATGAACTTGGACTCAAGTCTATGGCAAATGGGGTGAGGTCTACTATCAAATCACAAAGATCTCTATATCGTGAATCAAGAGTTGAATTGCTACATGATCGGTTCAATAACCTTTTGGACTTTCGCAACCCATGAGATAAATATTGTGAAATTTGACTTTCCAAAAAGAATAAATGGGTGGCTCAAGAAAATAGGACACATAATGACTACAATCCTAATTGGTTGACGTATACTAATGAAGGAAAGAATTCCTAGATAGCATATAACCAATTCTTATCTTCAATTTAGTGAAAGAGTAGTCAATTTTAATTATTCGTGGGTGGGAAAGCGCAAGCTCTTTGCACCACCTGATTGAAAATTTTCTACTCCTACTCTTGTCCAAATTTGATTGAAACGAACAATAAAAATTGTTCGAGAAGCTTACCAATTAAATTCTCCCAAATCAGGGCCGAAGGACTAATACGTTGGAGGGTCACAAAGGCACCACTTAAATACTAACTAGTCAATCTACCATAGGCTTGGAAGAGCTCACTAGAGTGGCTACTGATTGCTTCTTTTCTATAGAGGTCTTATGAACACCGAATCCTATTCAGTTTGCTAGTGAGTTGGTCTTAATTAATGACGGCTTAGGATCACAAGAAAATGGATAAGCGATTGAGTGGGTGATGAAATCCCAACTCATTTCAATAGCCGGGTTAGGCTTTAAGTCCAATTATTCATCATTCACCATTCAAAATAAATGTACTAAAAATAAACACATAGCAATTAGAGCACATATGAATTGACTCGCTGACAGGAGATTCGCGAGTGATGAAAAATGTACCTGTAATGCCCCGTATTTTATTTCCGAGCCAATCCTCCTCCTTAGCCTGTTTAAGACTAAACATCCGTTTGAGGAGTCAATTTTGGTTCCGGGACTCTGTGGTAGAGCCAATACTTCTAATAGGTTATTTTAATGATATTAATGCATGTATGGTTAGAATGCATTTCGGGAAGCCGTGGTTGAATTTGGCGACTAACGTCGAAAAATTAAACTTTTACCGAAGTGAGTTTTTGGTCAACTTTGGAAGGCCATAACGTTTTTATCTGAGGTCCAAATTAATCCCCATTTACGCCATTGGAAAGGTGGTTCGATAACCTAAAACTTTCGTGTTTTGGCTAAAACCCAGTTCTCGCATCTTGAGGACCAAAACGAGGCGCGAAGTTTTCAACTTACCAAGTGTGCTGGCAGTGCACACCATCAGTCGACTAAGGGGGAGCCATCAGTCGACTGATGGCCTAAAGATCTAGATAATTCCGTGTTTTAAGCCCTTGACCCCCATTTATATACAACCAAAACCTCATCCTCTCCCATTTTAGACCATAACACATACACTACTCATAGAGGGGTCTAGAGAGAGAAGAATAAGAGTTTCTTAAGGGATTATTGAGGGTTATTATGTCTACACAAGATTTGGGCAAATTTTTACACTATTCATCATCTCTTTCACCCTCCACAGCTAGGTCTCCAACTTCCAAACTTGGGGATTTCGAAATTGTGGACTCATGGCGTGATTCGTCGCTCTTACATCGAAGAACTAGCTTATCTCAGATAGGAATACTAGTACACTAACTTGTTTTCAAACTATTATGTGATTCATGTTGATTTTACACTACAAATTGGGGGTTTTCTTATAAGCTTGGTTGATACATACATACATGGGGTATTGGGTAAAGATTTGTTGTTAATCTTATTACTTTATTCATGTTTTCAACATAATTTCATGTTGGTATGTAACAATCCATTATATGATAAGACACCACGAGCCCTAGGTATGACCTGCTAGCGTGTATGTGCGTGTACCCCCTTCTATGATTATATATTTATTGTTATGGTTAGGAAATGGGATTGTACGGAAGATTTAGACTTAATACTGTGTAAATCAATTATGTATCTGTTTGAGTATACATATCTACATTTGAGTTGATGAAGGAATAGTATTGCTAATAAACAAGAAATCCTATTAGCTCATCAATGTACTTGAATAGCATCCGTGTACTATTATAAAGAGCCTTGGATTATGTGAATTTGGTATGCGAGATGGAGTTGTACTTAGATTAAGTTATGCGATGGATATGTATACGCGTTCCATTGATTTGCTAATATCATTGTCTTAATACATGATTTTTCTTTTAAGCATTATGACAGTTATATCCATGGAATACTTACACCATTGAACGGAATAGTTGCTTTACTAATGATATTCCATTCAAGCCAAGAGTTTACTGCAAGTAGACAATTAGTCCAGTTATTAGAATTGTTCAAGTATTGCATGGATATAATCATATAATGACATTGGTTTCTTTAATGGCACATGTGTATTAAATACATTGTAAGTTAAATCTCTCTATCCATCTATCTATTTATTTATCTATCCATCTACCTATCTATCCATCTCTTACGTATACATAATGGAAGGTTTATATAGTTTGTACAAGGACTAGATGTGGTGCATAGGAAGACTTATAAGGAGAAATTACTTTCTATTGAAGTTCTAGTTTTGTAAGGCACTAGTGGTCCATGGGGTTGACCTAGCCCTGGCGGCTACATACCCTGGTCCGTGTAGAAGGACCCCGCTTTTAGATCGGCATACTCTATGGTCCGTAAGGGGACCCCGTAATGCGGTATACCCTACACCATTTAGGT
Source organism: Lonicera japonica (assembly GCA_021464415.1). Classification (NCBI taxonomy): domain Eukaryota; kingdom Viridiplantae; phylum Streptophyta; class Magnoliopsida; order Dipsacales; family Caprifoliaceae; genus Lonicera; species Lonicera japonica. Next base: position 121,159 of record JAKCWG010000528.1, read on the forward strand.
GGTCCACGGGAGGCACCCATCCTTGGGGGCTGCATACCCTAGCCTTGGGGGCTTAGATCCGGATCGCAGTGCACTATAGAGTAAATCCTAGATATCAGATATGGATTGGGATTGAGGAATATAAGATTAGTGCCTATACTCCTCTTATACCTTTTATCATTATGATATACTTCCTTACTTTAGTATATTGTACTTTGGAGATGTACATACCTTGTTATAACTATTTACATATATCTTGACAATACCTTTGGATACATATTTTTCTCGTATTTTCAGGAATGGGATAGCACTTGGTGTGCATCACATATAAAAAGGATTTTATAACATTTGCATGGCATTAATATTATATTCTTATAGTCTGTGTATGAGGTAATAGTATGAGCATATATATATATATACACACGTATGCATACGACTCATACTATGTTCATTATTTCACATTGCGTGTTCTTTACTACATGTACTTTCTTATGATATAAACCTTATAGTTCCCACTGAGCCCGTGTGTGGCTCACTCCCATTTTCCAACAGTTTTGCAGGTACTTCATTGGGGGCGATATGAGTGCGGATCAGAACCTCTGAGGACCATGTATAGTTGTAGTCATCCGTGGATGACTTGTAGTTTAAGACCTATATGTATTAGTACCATCAATGTTGTTTGTTTCATTAAATTGTATTTATTTCTATTCATATGAGTTGTAAGGCCTTTTATTTAAAATTGGGACCTCGTTGGAGGGTTTGAATTTTACAAAACATTATTACTGTGAATGTGGAGTTTTATTTTCAATATAGGAAACTTATAGCTTTTACTTCTTTATTTACAGGGCGGTTTTGTTAGAAATACGAACTCCACATGCCGAAATTTTCTAAAATAAGGCCTTATGTGTATATTACTATTAGATAAGTTTTAAATTATGCATTTCATAACCCGCCGACACATACGGCACCGTGATTAACCTGGTTCCGAAGGTCTTAACCTCATAACGGAATTCGGGGCGTCACAGTACCTCCCACAAGCGGGGTGATGATTCGGTTGAGTCGATCAGGGGGACATTTATCCAAATATCAGTCATCCCCGAGACTCCTACTAACCCAAAATAGAGAGTCTTCAAGTGTTCTTTTTTCCCCCTTCCAAATATGTAATCTCTATTTTGTCTAGTTTCCCTTTTGCAATTTTTTTATTTTTTGTTTTTTTTAACACTTAATTTGGGCAGTCCCAGAACATAATATAAATAAATATGAAAGTCTTTAAACAGTCCAAAATGTCCAAAAAAAAATTAATAATTTTACAACCAAATCGAATAATTACAACTAAATCTAACGAATCTCAAAAAGTCTCCATGTCATTTTCCATGGCGTCAACTCCCCGGCAACAACGCCATTTGATGGGGAGCTATCTTCGTCGCTAAAAATAGCTTGATCAAAACCCTTATGTACCTACAAAATATATTAGTAACGTGGATAGTAATAGTAAGGGGTCAAATCCACGGGAGTTGTTTAGGAATCAATGAAAACAAAATTGAGAAAATAATAGATTTAGAATAAAAACCATTTTTTTATCTTTGAGAAATGCTTACTTTTCTTAAGAATACTTTTAATACTAATAAAATGAAATAAAAGTGGCGAAAATGATTTTGGAGAAATAAAGTTTAGAACTTTCAAGGGTTAAGAATCCACCACCAAATTATCAATGGATATAGAATGATATATTATTGCACATATATATCCAAAATAAATTCTACGCTAGTTTGATTAAATGGAATCACCTATGGTATGTAGAGTGAACCCAAAAGCTAACCAAATAGTATTTGACAATTAATTTTTTTATAAGAGATTTTTCCTTTTAAGATCTATATTTTCTTCTTTTAGAAATAATAATAATATAAGGTTGTCACTCACTTACATTAACACTCAAGAACTAGAAGATAAATTTGGAAAATCAAATGAACTTAAGAAAATCCTTTGGTATGTAACTCATCTCTTAAGTCAAGTATAAAAACCAAAATGGGATCACCTATGGTTTGTAGAGTAATTCAAAGATCTTATTTAAGAAAAATCACAAATGAGTATATTTATGCAATATTATAAAATTCTAAATCAAAAATAAAAATGGGGCTTCATATGTAACACCTCGAATTTCAGTTCCGCGATAATTTTTCTCTTAAACCCGATGAAGGGAAAAGTCATCGGCAACGAGCCGATTTTTGTTCCAAGACCTTGGTGGTCGAGCCAATACTTAATGATATTAAGTATGCATGCTGTTAGAGTGATATACTAAAAGCCATAATTTTTTTATTGGTTTGGATATGTTAGAAGCTTGGTTTTGCTATTTTAATGAGAATCTTTATGGGCAATGGTTCCATTATATTATTTATTTAAATATTATGCATGTATGTCTTTTATTCCATATAGTAGATGATTTGGTGTGTAGAGTATAGCTTACACACAGATGAGCGCAAGCTTGAGAGGGACCTTTGTGTGTGTTCCTCCATGGATACCTTCTCCATACAAGATCACCACCATCTTCTTCATCTTGTCCTTCAATCAATTCCACCATTTCTAGAGCTCGAAAGCTCACAATTGGGAATTTCGGAATTGATGTTTCGCCGGATCGATCCTGCGCTTGAAAGCTTTGATTGTCGACCTAACTAAGGTGGGAACACTAATACCCAAACTCAATTTTTTACCTTATGCGTTGAATCTTCATTTTTGAACTAAATTGATGGATTTTTCATCAAAATTATTGATTTATGCATACATGGGGTACTGGGTTGTAATTTGTTATTATTTTACTTGGATTACACATGTATTTGTTGAGATACTACCTTATTATGTAGGAATTTCATTGTATGCTAATTGATTATAAGTTTAAGTCGATACCTATTAGCGCGTATGCGCGTATATTCATTTTAGGACTATATTCTTACTATTATGATTTACAAAGAAAGGATATTTGTACAATTTGTGCCTACTACTGTCAGAGTGATATACTAAAAGCCATAATTTTGTTGTTGGTTTGGATATGTTATAAACTCGGTTTTGCTATTTTAATGAGAATCTTTATGGGCAATGGTTCCATTATATTATTTATTTAAATATTATGCATGTGTGTGTATCTTTTATTCCATATAATAGATGATTTGGTGTGTAGAGTATAGCTTACACACAGAAGATCATATTATCGGTTCTTGTGGAATATAAGTTTAATGGTTCACAGTCTTAGATGGAATTGGACACCCATCGGTAGGATTGTAGCACAAGTTTTAGTAGTTTATCTTAACTACATGAAACAGTATATTTTTAACTCGTTGTGCTAGTACACTTTGTGTGTATTGAATAGGACCAGTTTGGGTTAATTGGTTTTATACAGACTATACAAAACAATTTAAAATCCCATGGTTATTATGATTACTTATGCTTTTAATCTTAAAATAATTAATAGACATATATATGTAGTGTTAGTTGTTTTGACTTATTAAGAGTGAGATTCATTTATGGATCAATAATCTTTGTGAATTGGATGACGACACTATATGTATGATGAATATTAATTATTGACGGAATCCACATCCCAGTATAGGGATTGATGATAGCCCCTTGAGAAGCTTATATGTTTTGATCATGTCAAACCCTACAGGTGGATTATGTTAATCCGATATGTCAAATAAGTTAAGTGGTAGGCTCAAGGATTAAGAAGTCATTTAAATATAATTTTCAGTATTTTAATTTAAATGACGGTTATATGTAATTTTAACGTGGGGAGAATAATAAGTATTTAATAATAAGGAGCTCGAAATATAATTTTGAGATAAGGATGGGAGTGCAATTATAATTCTTTAGTGGTGTGAATTATAATTTATGGAATGAACTAATTCATAGTGGAATTAAGATTCCAACTTTCCATAGGAAGCCCAAACACTTATTTCTCCTTAAGGTTCATATCGTAGCCTTATATATACACCAGCCTTGTCTTTTCTCGTTATAACAATAACTCTCATGAATTAGGGTTTGTTCTATTGAGAGAGGAGGAAATCTTAGTGCTACCGTAGCCCACACTCGGTGTAAGATTTGATGGCGGAAGGAATACGATAGAAGATATTTAGGTTTTCAGCACAGTAGTCGTAAATCAATACTAACTTTTGATCGAACCGTTGGATCGGGCTGATTTTTGGATATGTCGTTCGGAACGCAAACAATCAATTTTCATAGCCCAGCAAGAATTAAAAAATCTGACCAAATTGCAATCTGATACTTTCAAACCCTAGTCTCCTCATATGGATCCTCTACATGATCCAAAAAGGTGAAATCCCTTTATTCTTATAGGGTTTTAGCAAAAGTTTTTTTTTCAATCTATACGCAATATCAAACGATCCTGTATTTATGTCTCCATCAATTGGTATCCGAGGGATTGTTTTTCTTTGATATTGCATACGAATTGAGCTAGCCATGTTGTCTAGTTAAATCAATTCATGCATGTTGTTGTTGGTTATAACGTAGAACTCGCTAACCCTTGTTTTGCAGTATTCTTGTCTCGCTATTATGGTCACGTAATTACGTTTTATATGATTGGATCCGACGATGTTTTTATTCGTGGTTAATTTTAATGTGCATGATGATTTGGGTTTTATTCATGGTTGTAAATTAAATTTAGATCAAATTTGTGAACTCCTAAAAAGGAGGCATATGATCTATGTAATTTTATTTACAGTTTAGTTATAAAAGTTTATGTGTGAACTCCTTAAATGGAGGCATAGGACCTTTGTATCTAAGATTCCAGTTTCTTTAACGAAGAACGTTGATGTAGGCGTTTCCACCAAGGTTGATTCTTGACATAGTCAATGAAGTGGCGACATAGGTCGTTACAGGTTTCCAACGAGCTAGGGATGATGAAGCTTGGACCATAATAGCAGGGATTTAATTATTCTTATTATTGAATGGTTTAATGCTTTGTGTGATTGTGTGTTGGTCATATGTGTTTAATTATTAGGTTTCCTTATAATTTTCGACAACATGGATACATGACCATACCTAGATCACCTTTTATTTTATATTTAGTTCTTGTCAAATTAAAAAAGGGTATATAAATATAAATTTTGCGTAATTGAAAAATATAAGTTTTTTTTTAAAAAAATAGCAGCAAGATAATTTTATTGCACATGTCTTTTATATTTCATACCCTTGTATTTTAGTTGACTATAATTTAATATAAGATTTTCTTAACCCTCAAAAAATAATGTTTTAAATACTAAGTGGGTGAGGGATTTTTTCACATAAAAATTCCACGGTCTCCATCATTGGTTTTTAGATGATGTAATTTATTATTCATGTGTGTTATAGTGCTCACCTCCATGTCGAAAAGAATAGATTACGAAATCATTGTAAAAATTTCACTTACTGATAATTTTAAATAATGTGATTTATTTTTCGTGTGGGTTTTAGTGCTCACCTCCATATCGGAGAGAATACATTATAGAATCATTGGACTAAATTAAATGATGGTATACACTTATATATAAATAATACTATGCTCTCCAACTGAGTCTCTACTATTATTTGTAAGACAAAAAGAAGTCGGCTATTTAAATTTTACTTGACAATAAAGGATTGTCTAGATAGTATATTTTACTTGATAATAAAAGATTGTCTAGATAGTATATATTGCTTGATGGTAAAGGATTGTCTAGATAGTAAAATTTAATAGGTTTACATCTGTCTAAGAAATAATGAATAATAGACGACCTCATTAACAGGGCATGTTATTCAAAGTCTTAGGCTGTTGGCGAACGCTTTTTGAAATGGTAGAGGGTACCATATTTAAAATATGTGTTGAAAGTTATTATTGTCCATCATAATTTGTATGTGATTCTCATGTTTTAAAATGGCAAACTCTTTCGATCCACTTTTAATTATTCTCAACCAAAACAAATTGATTGGACCTAATTATATTGACTGAAAAAATGAACTTGAACATTGTGCTTACTGTTAAAGAGTACAAGTTTGTGCTCATTGAGTCTTGTCCAGCAGAACCTGGTAAAGGGGCGATCGATGAGGAAACCCAAGCTTGCTGAAGATGGAAAAAGGCTGATGAGATGGCATGGTTTTACATTCTGGCATTTTTGTCAAATGTGCTACAACATTAGCAATAGTCTTTTGCCATCGCCTACGACATAATGCTGAACCTCAAAGATATTTTTGGGGATCAGGATCATGCCGCTAGGTAGGTTATGATGAAATGCCTCATGAACACGACTATTGCTGAAGGAACCCAAGTTAAGGATCTTGTTTTGAAGATGATCGGTCTTCTGAATGAACTAAGAGATCTTTGGAGCTGAAATCGATGGGAAAACTTAGGTCGATATCGTTCCCTAGTCACTGCTGGACTTATTTAAGGGATTCCGACAGAATTATAACATGAATAAGCTTTATTCATTATTAGAACTTCTTAAAAAAAATTCCAAGGAGCTGAGGAACTCCTTGGTAAGTTGGCTAGTACTCTAGTGGCAGAGAAAGCTTCAATTTCTATGCTCAAAAGCAAGAGAGGAATAAGAAGAATGCAGAAGCTGCAGTCCCACAAGGAGCAGTGCGTGCAGCAGTCATTAAACCTCTAGGAGGAGTAAAAAAGCCTGTGGGCCAGTGTTTTCACTGTCAGTAAAAAGTGCATTTGAAGAAAGATTGTCCTAGTTTCCTAAACCGTTATAACAACAAATGTAAATTTCATCTATTTGTTATTGTATCTTGTTTAGTGGTCCAATCTACCAGTACCTGGTGTGTAGATTCAGGATCCACCAATCATGTCTGCAATACTTTACAGGGGTTCCAGAAAACCAGACAACCTAAAAATAGAGAAAATTTACATATGGGCAGCTACGAATGTGGCAACAGTTGCAGCAGAAGATATTTATCTTCAGTCTAGTCAGAATAGGATATTAATGATTAAGGAATGTCTATATGTATCTTCCATTAGAAGGAATTTGATTTCTATTTCTAGATTGGTTAAGGACAAATATTTTTGTTTATTTTAATGATAAATCAGTTATCATTAGAAAAAATAAATAGTTTGTTTGTTCTGGTACATTAGTGATTGATCTTTTCATTAATAATCCTGACTTGTCAATACTACAACTGAGTGAATTGAATAGCATTAATAGTTTATCAATTAAGAGAAAGGAACCTTCAAAATGAACCAAATGTATTTTTGGCACTTATACCTTGGTCATATTAATCTAAAAAGAATTCAAAAACTGGTCGAAAATGGACCATTAGGTTCATTGGAAGTGGAGGCATTTCCAGTTTGTGAATCTTGTTTAGAAGGTAAAATGACTATGAGATCATTCTCGGCAAAAGGTTATAGCGCTAAAGAAGAGTTAAAACTAGTTTACTCTGATTTGTATGGTCACATGAATGTCCAGCCTAGAGGAGGCTTTGGGTATTTCATCACATTTATAGATAATTATTTAAAGTATAGATACATTTACTTAATGCGACGTAAGTCTGAAGTCTTTGAAAAATTCAAAGAATTCAAGGCAGAAACGGAGAAGCGTCTAGGAAAATGTATCAAATCACTACGATCAGATCGTAGTGGTGAATACCTCTTGGGAGAGTTCAAAGAATACTTATTAGAGAATGGGATTACATCCCAGTTGTCTGCACTAGGGATGCCACAGAATGATGGTATAGCAGAAAGCAGGAATAAGACTCTTATAGAAACGGTAAGATCTACAATGAATTATTCAGACCTACCTGATTCTTTTTGGGGATATGCTTTAAAAATAGCTACATATATTCTGAACTTTGTACCATCAAAGTTAGTACCTACTACACCCATAGAATTGAGGACTGGGCGTAAGCTTAGTCTGCGGCATATTTGGTTATGGGGTAGTCCAGCACATGTGTTGAAAGGTAATACGGATAAGTTGGAATCAAGAACAAAAATATGTTTCTTTATTGCATATCCAAAAGGGACCAAGCGTGGTTCATTTAATAATCTTCAAGAATATAATGTTATTATTGTCAATGCCAGATTCTTTAAAGAGGATTATATCATAGACCATAAGCCCAGGAGTAGTGTTGTTGTAGTGGAAATGAGAGAAGAGAAAAATAGGGCATAATTCGTCTATACCTTTAGTACAAGAGGAAATACCACAGTAAATGAATATCGACATTTCGTTACCTCGTCGTAGTGGGAGGATTGCCGATTCTTGTGTACATCTTAACGAATCACTAATACGTAGGTTCTTAAACCAGCAAAACGTGTGGATAGCAAGTTAGTAAGTTCAATATTTGCACAATGTACACAAACACAAGTAGTGCCTCGTCCTAGTGGGAGGGTTGTTCGTCAACCTGGTCGTTTTATGTTCTTGGGAGAGTCTTATGACAAGGTCCCTGATGAACAAGAAACGAACCCTTTTTAATTACAATGAATTACTTCAAGATAAAGATACCGAAAAATGCCAAAGGGTTATGAAATCTAAAATAGAGTTCGTGTACTCTAAAAAAGTCTGGGATCTTGTAAAACCACGCGAAAGGATAAAACCTATCGGATGCAAGTGGGTATATATAAGAGATAAAGAGGATTAGACGGGCTTAAATCAAGGCTTGTTGCTAAAAGGGTTCACTCAGAAAGAAGGGGATCGATTATGATGAAACCTTTTTGCCGGTAGCCATGCCAAAGTCTATTTGGATTCTCTTATCCATTGCGGCTAATCTTGATTATGAGATTTGGCAAGTGGATGTCAAGACAGGTTTCTTTAATGGAAGTCTTGATAAAAGCATCTATATGATGCAACCAGAAGGATTCATAGCAAAGGGCTAAGAGCACATGTTGTGCAAGCTCAAGAAGCCCATTTATGGGCTTAAGCAAGTGTTTAGATGTTGAAACATCTATTTTGACCATGAAATCAAATCTTTTGGTTTTGATTAATGTTTGGATGAGTCTTGTGTGTACAAAAGGCGTAACGGAAGCGCGGTGGTATTCCAGGTATTGTATGTAGATAATATCTTACTTATTGGAAACGATATGTGGATATTATCTTCAGTGAGGGTATGGTTATCAAGTCAGCTCGATATGAAGGACTTGGGAAAAGTCAGTTACATCCTTGGTATTAAGCTTATGCAAGATCGGAAAAATAGGATGTTGGGCTTATCGCACGGTACTTATATTAATACAATTCTTGCCAGATTTAGTATACAGGATTCCAAGAAAGGGTTTCTCCTTTTTAGGAATGAAATCACTCTATCCAAGAACATTGTCATAAGACACATGATGAGATAGAGATGATGAGGGCAGTTCCTTATGCCTCGGCAGTAAGAAGCCACATGCATGCTATATTGTGTACTAGACCAGACATTTTCTTTACCGTTGATATGGTTAATAGATATCAGTTTATTCCAGGTAAAGAACACTGAACTGTGGTAAAACATATACTTAAGTACCTTAAAAGGACTCGAGATTTTATGTTGGTTTACCAGGCAAACAGTCGTACCTGTTGGATACACAAACCAAAATTTTTAGTCAAATGTTAGGATTCCAGAAAATCAACTTTAGGTTATGTGTTTACTCTAAGAGGTGGAGTCATTTGTTGGAGGAGTGTCAAGCAGTCATGCATTACTAACTCCACCATGAAAGCTGAATATGTGGCTGCTTTAGAAGCAGCTAAGGCAGCGGTTTGGCTCAGGAACTTCCATATGAATCCAGATGTGGCACCTTCAGTGTAATCAACTATTTCACTTTATTTTGATAATAGTGAAACGGTTGCGAACTCTAAAGAGCCGAGGATTCATAAGAAGGGAAAACACATAGAATATTCACGTTGAGGAAATGAGAGTAAGATGCATAGCTACATAGCTTTCAGTCTAAGTGGGAGATTGTTAGAGTGATATACTAAAAGTCATAATTTTGTTGTTGGTTTGTATATGTTATAAACTCGGTTTTGCTATTTTAATGAGAATCTTTATGGGCAATGGTTCCTTTATATTATTTATTTAAATATTGTGCATGTGTGTGTGTCTTTTATTCCATATAATAGATGATTTGGTGTGTAGAGTATACCTTACACATAGAAGATCATATCATCGGTTCTTGTGGAATATAAGTTTAATGCTTCACAGTCTTAGATGGAATTGTACACCCATCGGTAAGATTGTAGCACAAGTTTTAGTAGTTTATCTTAACTACAGGAAACAATATATTTTTAACTCGTTGTGCTAGCACACTTTGTGTGTATTGAATAGGTCCAGTTTGGGTTAATTGGTTTTATACTGACTATACAAAACAATTTAAAATCTCATGGTTATTATGATTACTTATGCTTTTAATATTAAAATAATTAATAGACATATATCTGTAGTGTTAGTTGTTTTGACTCATTAAGAGTGAGATTCATTTATGGATCAATAATCTTCTTGAATTAGATGACGACACTATATGTATGATGAATATTAATTATTGACGGAATCCACATCCAGGTATAGGGATTGATGATAGCCCCTTAAGAAGCTTATAAGTTTTGATCATGTCAAACCCAGCAGGTGGATTATGTTAATCCGACATGTCAAATAAGTTAAGTGGTAGGCTCAAGGATTAAGAAGTCATTTAAATATAATTGTCAGTATTTTAATTTAAATGAAGATTATTTGTAATCTTAACGTGGGGAGAATAATAAATATTTAATAATAAGGAGCTCGAAATATAATTTTGAGATGAGGACGGGAGTGCAATTATAATTCTTTAGTGGTGTGAATTATAATTTATGGAAGGAACTAATTCAGAGTAGAATTAGGATTTCAACTTTCCATAGGAAGCCTAAACACTTATTTCTCTTTAAGGTTCCTATCGTAGCCTTATATATACGCTGGCCTTATCTCTTCTCATTATAACAATAATTCTCATGAGTTAGGGTTTGTTCTATTGAGAGAGGAGGAAATCTTGGTGATACCGTAGCCCACACTTGGTGTAAAATTTGATGGCAGAAGGAATATGATAGAAGATCTTTAGGTTTTCGGCACAGCAGTCGCAAATCAATCGTAACTTTGGATTGCACCGTTAGATTGGGCTGATTTTTGGATATGTCGTTCGGAACTCAAAGTTACAATTATGGCGTGGAAAATCAAGATAATCAGAAGTTGTTTTGATGGCAAAAACAATCGATTTTTGCAGCCCAGCGAGAATTAAAAAATCTGACCAAATCGCAATCTGATGCTTTCAAACCCTAGTCTCCTCATATAGATTCTCTACATGATCCAGAAAGGTGAAAATCCCTTTATTTTTATAGGTTTTTAGCAAAATTTTATACACAATATCAAACGATCATGTATTTATGTCTCCATAAACTACTGAGTACCTTACATGTGTGTATGTTTGGATATATGTTTGAAGTGTTAAGGGAATTATCTAATAAATATATTACTAGTAAGAGTACTAGACATACATATAAGCTTAGTAAATGAGTTAGAATCATATATTTATTTGATTTGCTCGATGTATATAATATATATATGCCTTTGGTTTCTTAACATCATGACTTTGGCGATGACCTATTATTTTGAAAATAAACTCATCTTCTAATCTAGCTATACATTTAATATATGTTGGATTTGTTCTATATATATATACATATGCATTCCCTATCAAAAGTAATGATGTTTATATCCATGAGGGACATCCGCTATTAAGTGGACAAATATCTTTATGAATGATATTTTATCAATTCAAAGGTTTATTACGAATATGATTACTACTCCACTCACTAGAGTTATTCATTTCATGGATGTAGTCATGTGAGGGATATTAGTTACTCGAAAGGCACATGTATATTAGATACATCACAAGATGGAGCTATCTATTTATTTATTTATCCATCTATCTATCTATCTATCTATCTATATATCTATATATCTATCTACCACATATACACATTGGTGGTACGTATAGTTGGTGCGGAGACTAATAGGAGGATTGGAGATATTTATATCTATATATATATATGTGTGTACATGTATGCGTACTATGTATAAGTATATTCTTTGAGAGAATATGTTTCATTGAGATATCCTCGAGATATATGCATAGATATTGATGAATATATAGATTTATGTTCAGGTATGTACTATATATATGTTTATGGTCATTGGAAGTTACTTTCTATTGATACTCTGATTTAGTAGGGCACTAATGGTCCATGGGGTTGACTTGGCCTTGGCGGCTACATACCCTGGTTCGTGTAGGGGACCCCGCGATGCGGCATACCCTACACCATCTAGGTGGTCCACGGGGGGACCCAGCCTTGGGGGCTGCATACCCTAGCCTTGGGGGTTTAGATCCGGATCGCAGTGCACTATAGAGTAAAATCCTAGATGTTAGATGTTGGATACGATATGAGATGTTGAACGAGATTAGTGCCTATGTCTATTTTACGACTATACTTCTCTTATGCCCTTTATTTATACTATTTACTTCCCTATTTTGGGTTGTCCTACTTTGGAGAAGTATATACCATGTTATTACGATTACTTATATCTTGGAAATACTTTTGGACGCAGGTTTTCTCTTATTTTAAGGGAGAGGGTAGCACTTGGCACGCATTGCATGAAAAATGGTTTTCATTGCATAGACATATGTATATATACATATCTATAGATATTTATAAAGAATATAGAAAAGGTATATATATATGCATAATCATAACAAAACTACTTTCACTATGAAGCATCATCGTAGGCATGGTTTTAGAAATTATTTTTGTATAAAAACCTTATAGTTTCCAGTGAGCCGGTGTTTGGCTCACTCCCATTTTCTAACAGTTTTGCAGTTACTCTTTGGGGCGATACGCATACAAATTAGAACCTCTGATAACCATAAACCATTGTATTCGTCCGTGGATGACTTGTATCTCACTATAGATATTAGAATCATTTGATTTTATTCTATCATCAATTTGTATTAAATTCTATTAAAAAATGTTGTAAAGGCCATTTTAATTATTTTTGGGACCTCGTTGGAGGGATTGGAATATATATACATATATTGGAGTATTGGATTTGTAAAGATTGCAAACCATTATAGATGTGGAGTTAATTCTCTAGTTAAACTTTATTTTTTTATTTATAGGTTTGGTTTTGTTGAAAATACGGACTCCACATGCCAAATATTTCTGAAAAATGTGGCATTGCATATAATTTTCCCTCTATCTCAGTTTTAAATTAAGTATTCTAAACCTGCTGTCGCGTACGGCAATGTGATCAACTGGGTCCCGGAGGTCTAAACCTCATAACGGAATTCGGGACGTCACATCATCTCTTTCCTTGAAAGGGAGATTAGCCTTCCATAAAGATAAAAGAACAAAACAAATAATAAAATAGCTCCTTAAATATCTCCAAATATGTGAGTAAAAGAATTTCTCTCAACACTCTACAATATTGAGGTGAAGCCTTTTAGCTGGCCAAGTATAAGCTCATTATTGAATTATAATTAAAGAGGAAATAATAAATACTATGCCAATAGTTACAACTTACGGAGAAAGGACCTGATAGCAGAGATGAGTGTGGAGTTACACTTGAGAGTGGATGTAACGACCTGGTCCCACCTCAGTACGATATTGTCCGCTTTGGGGGAATGCGACCTGCAACCCTTCAGGGCCAGTCCATCTACATTCCTCACAGCTTTGTTTTTGGCAGGCTCACGACCAGCTTCCCCAGGGGGTCACCCATCCTGGGATTGCTCTGGTCCACTACTCTCTTAACTTCGGAGTTTTTATGGGATCCGAAGCCAGTAAGCCCCTAAAAGGCCTCGTACTTAATTAGCGACCATTTCTTACTTATATGGGTCTCCAAGGATCCCCCGTCTTCCGATGTGGGATGCCCCCTTTAAGCTACAATTCCTTCACAGAAGGGAGTACTCATCACTCGCAGGGCGTCACATCCTTCCCTCCGAGGGAATCGACGTCCTCGTCGACACACCGTACTTTGTGGGGTCCGCTCTGATACCATTTGTAACGACCCAGTCCAACCTCAGTACAATATTGTCCGCTTTGGGTGAGTGCGACCTGCAACCCCTCAAGGCCAGTCCATCTACTCCCCTCACGGCTTTGTTTTTGGTAGGCTCACGACTAGCTTCTCAGGGGGTTCACCCATCCTGGGATTGCTCTGGTCCACTACTCGCTTAACTTCGGAGTTCTTATGGGATCTGAAACCAGGAGCCCCCAAAAGGCCTCGTACTTAATTAGCGACAATTTCTTACTTATATGGGTCTCCAAGGATCCCCCATCTTCCGATGTGGGATGCCCCCTTTGACCTATAATTCCTCCACACAAGGGAGTACTCATCACTCACAGGGTGTCACAGTGCATAGTCCATAGCGTGTCGAACCTTAGGAAGCTAGAGTTTGATACGAGGTGTCTTTGGACTAGCGATCTCCTCGAGTTGTGAAAATTCCTTGGAGTTTTATCTTATGGATGGTTAGAGAAGAGATCGGGTTATTGGGTAAATGGCTTCCGGGTAGCTAGGATATGAATCCTAGTGGAGTTGCATGCACTCGGGTTTGCATTGCATTGCACGTTTTCAAACTATTACATTAAAGTAAAGTATTTTATATACAAAACCTATATAGTTTCCACTGAGCCCAGATTTGGCTCATCCCGTTTTCTAACAGTTTTGCAGGCATAGCTTCTCGAGTGGCGTTTGATGTACATGTATAGAGGCCTCTGATGTCCACAGTCTGCGTCTAGTCCTTCTTCGGGAAATGACTATATTGTATAGTTGTTTTGGTTTCCTTTTGATCGTAAATGGACTATGATTTGATAAACAATTTGTATTGTAAATTTGTATAAATGGTTTTATATATGTGGATTGGATTCGAAATTGTAGTTGGACGTGACTATTCGTATTAAATGATTTTAAACCTTACATGGTGGTTTGTTATTTAAATAAACTCCACATGCCATGATTTTGTAAAATGAGCTTTCAAACAAGATCACACTTTATTTGAGAAAAGTTTTTAAAAGTCGTGATTTTTATATTTTAATCCTTCCGTTGTGCACGGCATCCGTGATTAACTGGATCCCGGAGGTGAAAATCTCATAACGGAATTCGGGGCGTCACAAGATCTATGTATGTAAGGCATACAAAATTAAATCATCTTATTAAAATTATCTTACTAGCTTATGAATGGTTGATTAAATAGAGAAGATGAAGGATTCAACAAGTATTTAACAATACTAACAATGGAATGCGAATTGAACTTACATAATTAATGCATTGCAAACTTCATATTTTAGCCTTAGCAAAGAATTTTACTCCATAATAAATGTAGATACAAAAATTATAGAACTCTATTCCATTTCTCTTTAATGAAAAATAAATTATAAGCTCTAGAAAAAAATTGATATTTAAGACAATAATGTATTAGAAAGATATCCAACAAGCCCCTAAGAAAATAATGAAGACTATATATATGAGTGTTGTGTTGTCTTCCTCTCATCTCTGTACTTCAAACCCAAAAGAAACAATGCCTTTTGTCCCATGGATAATAGCCTTCATTGTATTAAATACAATATTTCTTGAGATTGAGAATTGTAGCCACCATTTAGTATTCCAAGTTTATCTATGGGATGTAGAGCAAAAAAGGAAGGTGACATACAATATAAAGCATGGCATCTTGATCAATCTAGGCTTGAGCTAGATTGATCTAAGTGTAGGAAAAAATTATATGATTGATCTAGCAAGAAGCTAGATTGATCTAGCACTTGAGATTGATTCCAAGATTGATCTAGCAAAAAACTAGATTGATCTCACATGCTTGTTGTCAACTCTGAATTGATCTTGAAATGAGCTAGATTGATCTAACTCTTTGACTTTCTACTGACTTTTTGATTCAGAGTCCTAAATTGCTTTGTTGATCATTTTTTTCTTGAAAAATTCATTTCTTGAGATTTAAAGACACCAAAATAAACAGAAAATGTGCCTTTCCAATCAATGTTAAATACAAAAGTGCTACAAGAATAATCATGAAATAAGTAGGCTAACCGAGTAGTTTTAGAGAGATAAACGCGTAAACTACTCCGAAAATGGGCGTATAAATTATAATATTCTGCGTTTATGAACTCCTTTCAATGTATCTCTTGCTACTCTATTTACAAGATAAAAATTAAATAATACTATCTGAACGTGCATTAATAAAATGCACTAAGCCATTTTGAAAACTTCCAAGTTCCCTTAGAAGACAAGGTTTGCCTCATGAAAGTTTACAGTGATGATACTTACAAACATCAAAAGTTTGATCATGATGAATGATGAGAATGATGATTTCAAGAGTTAAAATTTCAAAATTTATGGCATTACTATCACTATTTCCGAACTTGCGGGTTTTGAATGACTATATAAATTGCTTATCTCCTTTAGAAACTTGATCGATACTTCCCTTTTATCACATGATAAGCCTTATCTTAGAAAAATTCACATTTAAACACAAATAGTGTTGATCATTAGAAATGGAAGAGGAATTTCTTTCAAAAACAAAAGCTCCAAATTTTGTCCATTTCTAAGCAATTTTCTTAGATGTTTTGCTAAATTAATTTAGGGCAGTTTTCATCTCTATATAAAACTTGACATTTTATGCTTATCTATTAAGTGAAGCTATTCACCATTTCCCATATAGTAAACTTTGCCTATCCATAATATTAGACAAAGAGACTTATGATTTAGTCAAGTTAACTTTAAGTCAATATTAGGATTAAAAGTCATCCAAGTTTTTCAAAGCACCATGCATTTGCCCTCTCTAATGGAGGATCTTTTCGAAAAAGCTTCCATCATTTTTGGATAAGAATTCCTTCTTCACAAAATGAAAATTACTCAAAGTGTTAAGAAAGAAGTTCTCTACTTAAAGCATTTACACATTTAAGGGATGTTTCTAGGGTCATGGATCTAATTGAAGCAAAGTAAACTAGATTATCACTCAAAATTCTATCTAAATCAAGGAATTCATGCCATTAGCTAACGAACCAATCATCATCATTTTAAAAAATTATTCATCTTTTTTCAAATTTAAATTTTTTAAAAAAATGAGCTTTAAACACATAGAAAATTCAGAAATTGAAAAGATATTAAAGTTAAAGTATATTACCCCCCAACTTAAAGAACGCATTGTCCTCAATATGAAGAGAACGAGAAATGGGTGAGCTCCCATTTGGCTTTTTGATTTTCATGAGGTAAAATAGAGTTATTTCCAAAGGCAAAGCTACTACATACACACACTAGCAAATAAACGGGTTAGAATTAGATAAAACATAGCATGCATTCATAAAAACCAAAATCCAATAGTAGCATCATGTTCATCAAACCAAACCCAAAAATAAAAAAAAAAAATAAAGTAATAAAATGGAGTTTTCATAAATTAAGAGCCTCGAATTGTTCTCAAAGATAGGCATGTTGGGCTTTCATTTCAGTCTCCATTTGCTCTTGGAAATAAGTTTGGTGGGCTCGCATTTCATTCTCCATTTTCTCTTTGCGGTTGGTCGAATTTGTGAACCTCGATTAAATCATTCCTTTCATCTCTTCCATTTGTGTTCGGATCACGTTTACGGAATCCGCCACATGATCTTGCGGGATATTAACTGGGCCCGAACTTGTCCATCACCTCCTCAATGACAGTTCGGGAGCCTCCACATCAACCAATGCTTCTTCGTAGCCCTCATCTTCTTCTTCCTTTTGTTGAACTAGTGGGGTAATGAATGAACTTGGGCACTTTCGAAGTTGGGCGGCCGCCTTAGCAAAAGTGGACTTGTTCATGGAGGACATTTGTATTATCCTTTGGTCACTATCCCTTTCATGTACCCCTGCCCTCAAACACACTTTCATAAGTAAAACTCCATACTTAATCGTATCATTATGGAGCGAAGACTTGTATGTATTAGCAATCTTTTTAATTACCAATCTCAGAAAACAAAATAGCTTGTTGTGAGTAATGGCCTCCATGGCAAGTGCGTGGTGGTGATAAAGGTGTTGAGTGTGTGAGGTCGGAACAATGGCATTAGCCAGCACCAACCACAAGGTGTTCAAATTCTCGGCCAAATCACTTCACTTAAAAGTTGACCCTACCCATCGTCTTGGTTGGCACACCAAAAATGTAGCCGATGCAACATTACTGGGTGCATTGCTACTCCTCCAAACTGGCATATCGTAAGTACGATAAGTTAAGGATGGGATTCCCATGATATGATAAACGGTAACCATATTGAACAAAACATTCACTCCCCCCCGTACCCGAGCTATGTATGAAAAGTTTTCATCCGGAACGGGCAATAAAATAGCAATAAATTCCCAGAAAATGGAAAGGTTACACTAGTTACATTCATTTTTGAAAAAATTTCAAGGACCCGATGTCGATCAGCCTCTCGATAACCACCATCCGATCTATGTAGGCATATTGCAACCATTCGAACTCTTTTTGTCTTCGAAAGCCTTGATAGCCCCCCTCGGAGTGATTTGTGTCATTTCGAGCTTCAAGGTTATCATGCTTTGAGATGAGGAAGCCTTGGGAGAGAGAGTTTGGTGAGAAATTTATACAAAGAGAGAGTGGTGGGTTTTGGGTCTAGGCCTCAAAATATGGGCGAGCTTTATGGAGATTTGGTGGAATGTAGTGGAGATATAGAGTTTGTGGTGGAGAAATTTAAAAGATTTGAGTGATATTTGTGAGCTGAGATGAGAAAGAAATAGGTGGCAATGGTGGAGGAAATGGGTCTTTTAATGGAGAAAAGAAGTGGGTGAGGGTTATTTTGAAAAGAGGGAGTGAGAATGGTAAAGAAATTTTGATGAGTGTTAATGGGTATTAATGGTAGTGGAAGGCTTAACGGAGGCAGAGGTTTTGAAATATTTAATGGAAGTGAGGTTAATGGAGGTGATTGAAGGCTTAATGGGGGTGTGATAAATGGGTGTGGGGTGGTGTCGGTTGTGTGAGAGAAAGGGAGAAAGAATAGGTGAGAAAAGAGTGGGGGTGGGGTCCTTTGGCTCTTGACCTTTCTCTCCATGTTTTTTTCTTTTTCTTTTTTTTAAGCTACTTGATCGATCTAGCATGGAGCTAGATCAGTCTTACAAACCCACTGCCTAACCTAGATCAGTCTAGGCAAGGGCTGGACCGATCATTTGTTTCGCTTTTTCTCTTACAACCCCAAAATTTCCACATTTGTTTCGCTTCTAAAAAGTCGCAAAATTTATCTAAGTATTTCCATGTATGCCTGATTCATTCAAATTTTTCTTCAATTTCTTTCCGATTTTTTAGAGATCAAGGGTAAGGACCCTTTTTCTCGTACAACCCCACATTCTCCACACTTTTTTCGCTTCTCGAAAGTCCCAAAATTCAACCAAGTATTCTCAAATCTGTGCCGATTTTGTCTTAATTTTTTTTTCAATTTCTTTTGGAATTTTTTTTCCATTTCAATATGTTTTAGGCTTCCTCCAATCCACGTGGAATATTCTCCAATTATCCTCTTCAACATTTTGGCCTTCACTAACTTTCGCATGCTCCCAATTTGTTCTACTTCTCCCGAATTTTGTTAAAATGCTTCCAAATTTTTTCTCCGATCCGGCCGAATTTTTTGAAACTCCAAAAATAAAAATATACACATTAATTACAAAAATGACCTATGCTTTTTAGGCATAGTTCGGGTCCCTTAGAGGGATGGACTCCTCTAGCGACGAAACTTCCAAAAACTGATTTAATCTTTGTCCATTTACTTTAAATTCGAATCCCGTTTATGGATCAACCACCATCACGAACCCAAATGGGAATACATGCTTGACAATGTAGGGGTCGGTCCAGCGGGATTTTAATTTTTCGGGAAAAAGGTGGAAACGCATATCATAAATAAGGACTTTTTGGCCAAGTTTAAATCTTTCCACAAGATCGATTTATCATAAATTTTTTTACCTTTACTTGTTTAACTTCACATTGTGATATGCGTCTCTCCCCAAATGATTTGTGTTCCAACTCAACGAGCAAGTGATAAGGCTTTCCATACACAATCCAAATATGGAGATATCTCGAGAGTTGTTTCAAAGGCAATTCGGTAAGCCCAAAGTGCATCGTTTAGTCGCAAAGACCAATCTTTGCAATTTGGATTCACCGTTTTATCTAATATCTATTTTATCTCTCGGTTTGCAAGCTCAACTTGCCCATTTGATTTAGGGTGATAAGTAAGGAACACTTTGTAGTTTACATTATATTTTTGCATTAATGATTTAAAAGTTTTGTTGAAAAAATGTGAGCCTCCATCATTTATAATTGCCTTGGGGGTGCCAAACCATGAAGTCAATGTCCCAACAATAAAAAATTCCAACCATGAGGATCAGGTTGAGTGGCATCATGCTCTTTCTTGTGATTCCTCTTAACATTTGGCATCTTAGTCAAGCTTTGCAAAAAGCATGGGTATCTTTGAACATCATTGGCCAATAGAGGCCACATTGTAGGATCTTGGAGGCCTTCTTCTTGGCCGAGAAGTCCCACCACAAGCTTCGTTGTGGCAAAATCTTAGAACCCTTTCAATCCGCACCATACTTGAACAATTATGGATCATCCCAATAAAAGCAGTTAACCTTGGATAGGAACTTCCTTCAATCTTGGGCATTCCAAGGACTTGGCATTTTCCCGGTGACAAGGTAGTTCACAATATTGGCATACCATCGCAAAGTGGAGATTGAAATAGTTGTTTGTTCGAAGAAGTGTCTTTGATAACACTCTCTTCAATGTGGTTAGTGAATGAAATACGGGATAGGTTATCCGCCACCGTATTTTTAACACCCTTCTTGTCCTTTATGAAAATATTGAATTCATGTAAGAATATAATCCATCTTAGAAGCCTCGGTTTAGCATCCTTCTTGGTGAAGAGGTATTTGAGAGCCGCATGGCCTATAAAGATGACGATTGGAGATCCTATGAGGCTGGACCGAAATTTGTCGAAGGCGAAGACAATGGCCAAAAGTTCCTTCTCGGTGGTGGTGTAATTCATTTGAGCCTCATTGTGAGTTTGGCTCATATAGTAAATCACTCTTGGCTTCTTATCTTTGCATTGGCCAAGGATGGCCCCAACAACATAGTCACTTGCGACGCACATAAGTTCAAATGGGGGATTCCAATTTGGAGTTTGCATGATTGGTGCAGTAGTGAGCATGTACTTGACCTTGACAAAGGCTTGCTCACATGCTTTAGTCTATTCAAAATCAACTACACATAGGTTTAGCAATGGCGCTAAAATTTTGAATGAATTATTGATAGAATTTGGTATGCCCCAAGAATGAGCAAACATCTTTGATAGACTTGGGAGTGGGTAGCTTTGATATAAGCTCAATTTTTGCCTTGTCTACTTCAATAACTTTCCTTAATACAACATGACCCAGTACAATGCTTGTTTTCACCATGAAATGGCATTTCTCACAATTAAGGATGAGTTGCTTCTCGATACACCTTTCTAGAACATATTCAACATTGCGTAAACAATTCTCGAACGACTCGTCTGTGAAAACCTTTAGGGTTTTCTCCACCATATCACTAAATATGCTCAACATACATTTTTGAAAAGTGGTCGGTGCATTGCATAAACCAAAAGGCATTTTTTATGGGCAAAAGTACCAAACGGACATGTGAAGGTTATTTTCTCTTGGTCCTCAAGATTAATTTCTATTTTGTTATACCCAAAAAATCTATCTAAAGTAAAACAGAACTCGTGACCCGCCAATTTTTCAATTTGATCTAAAAATGGGAGAGGGAAATGGTCTTTTCTAGTTATCTCATTTAGCTTACCATAATCTATGCACATTCGCCACCCGGTGGTGACTCGTTAAGGTATCAACTCATCATTTTCATTATTTAGTACCGTAAGCCCGAATTTTTTAGGTACAACTTGGGTTGGACTCACTTATTTGCTATCCAAAATTAGAAAGATGATCTTAGCATCAATCAATTTTAACACCTTGGTTCTTACTAATTTTTGCATGTGAAGATTTAACCGACATTCAAATTGCCTTGACGGCTTTGCACCTTCCTCCAAGTGAATTTTGTGAGTGCAAATCAAGTGACAAATCCCTTGGAGGTCGGCTAACTTCCATCAAAAATTTTTTGATACTTACTTAGCATACTTACCAACCTTTCATCTCGATCTTTTAAAAGTTGAGAGGAAATCACCACGGGGTAAGTTTCGGATGTACCTAAGAAAGCGTGCTTCAAATTGCTAGGGAAGGGATTTAGCTCCTTTAAGCTTTTGTGGTTCCATTGATGAAAAATAACAAAACTTGGGGGATCGCATTACCTAGGTTGATTTTAGGGTTTTTATCAAAAACAATTTGAGATTTGATAACCGGAATTAAAGCCCTAGGTCTACTCAATTTTACTGTCGAAACATGTGTTGTGTTGTCTAACAAATAAATCAATCAAGCAATCAAAAAATCAATCACACAACACCATGAATTTACGAGGTATCCCTACTTGCGTAGGATTAATCCTCGGGACTAACCGACAGTGCTTCACTATGATCAAAACGGAATTACAGACTCAATGACTTACAAAAACTGCTTCCCCTCAATTTATGCAATAGTCCCGTCAATCCCTTGAACATAGAATCCAACTACAGCTGGCTTGGCGTAACGCTTCTCGCTTTTTCGGCTTATCCGTCGCCTCCTTCTACGCACTTGATCACAATCCTTCACCACCGTCTATGATCTCCCCTATCGCGTTAGCCACTTCGCTCAACCCGCCTTCAATCGCAACCAAAGATACTCCCATAGGACCCGTGAACGTTTGGAACCCTAGTTCTTAAAATTGAAGAACAATAGGATCTCCTATGGCATGTAAACAAAACCTAGATGGTGTTTCAAAACTCTCAAAAATTGATTATAGCGTTTGGATATTTTCTCTCTCAAACCAATGGTTATATTTATAGGAAAAATATAGAGTCAAAGTCCTTTTTGGAATAGGTTAAAAATATTAAAAAGAGGATTTTTACAACAAAAATACGTGCTCCAGAAATTATAGCTGGACAAGTACAGGTCATAAAAATGTGGACCAGTCCAAAAATGAAGAAAATCAATTCCATGGAAAATACCCTTGCTGGACCAGTACAGAAATTGCTAATGTGTACCGGTCCACCCACTAATTTGTGCTGCCCTGCTTTTTCTTAATTCAAGTGCAAGTTGGCATATTTAAATGGGCTTGGCCCATTTGTGATGCAATTAAATAGTAGGCACACGTGGGTTTTAAAAACATGAGAAGTTTGACTTTTCAAACCTTTTCTTTCTTTCTTTCTTAATTTAATTAAAATTCTTTTATTTTATTTTTTTCTTTTTACTTTATTTTATCGTATTAAATTCGTTCGGGCACCAATTCGACTCAAATTTTAGAGGCAACTTTATGGAACATGCTAGACATGAAAAAAAAATAATTTTCCTCAATAATTTGTGTCGATTGGGCTTTTTCGTAATACGACAAAACTCGGTAAAAGTACTTAAAAATAGATTTGACTCAAAAAAATTTTAATTTTGATTTTTAAGCTCAAACACCACCTATATTTTGAATCAAACCATATATTCAACTTACCTTAGGTCCAGAAATATGTGCAATGAATCCGGTAAGTTCGGCGAGCTTCCGTTATTATCGCGTCTTCAAATTTTCAATTCGACTCAAACAAATACAACGGAAAGTGTTCTTGGCATCGGAATTAAGCCAACTAAAAATATAAACCTAACATCCATTTGTGCATTTTCTTCTTGCTCCAAAAACTCTTCATTTTTCCTATCATCCAAAGAAAACACATGCACACTTTCCTTAGGATCATTGGAAGTGGTTAGCGAGTCTTCCAATGATTCTGATTCATAAGTGAAAGAAAAATGGTTTTGTACCATTAACTCTATCATATTTGCACGTTCAATTTCATCATCAAAATCATCTTATTTGTTACTTATTGAAAACACATTGAGCTCAAGAGTCATATTTCCAAAGGCCACTTTTACAATCTCATTCTTGCAATTGATGATAGCATTTGAAATTACTAGAAAGGGTCTTCCCAAAATGACGAGAATTTCATTTTCGGAATTGGATATTGGTTGCATGTCAAGAACTATGAAGTCCACGAAAAAGTAGAATTTATTAATTTGAGCAAACACATCCTCTACAATTCCCTTTAAAATCTTGACCGATCAATCTGCCAATTGGATCGTGACTTTAGCGGGTTTCAACTGTCCCAAACCCAATTGTTGGTAGACCAAAAATGGCAAAACATTAACACTAGCACCCAAATCGAGCAAAGAAATTTTGTTTTTAAAGTTGCCAATCAAACAAAAAATGGTAGGACAACCGGAATCTTTAAATTTTGGGATTCAAGTGTCTTGCATTATTGAGATTACTTACTCTACCATTAATGCCTTTTCTTTAACATTCAATCGTCGCTTTATGGTGCATAAATCTTTTAAAAATTTAGCATAAGAAGGAATTTGCTTTATCACATCAAGCAACAAAATGTTAATTTTCACTTGTTTGAACACATCAAGAATTTTGGCATTTCGGGTTTCTTTAAAAGGTTGAGTAACCTTTCCGAAAAAGGGATTTTGACACTACTCATGATTTTCTCAAAATACTCTTTTTCAGCTTTATCTTCTTCAATTATTCTCTCTTTAAGGCTTATTTCCTCAATTTGACTTGACTCGACTATGTCCACCGGATTTTTAGCCTTAGGAATAATAGCTTATTCAACTTCTTTCCCACTTCTAAGGATAGTGATGGATTTCAATTCCTCAATGTTTTCACTCGATTAGCTCTCAATGATCACTAAAGTTTGACCTCGAGGGTTAGCTAATGGTTGGGATAGAAATTTTCATTTTCCTTGAGTGGACAAAGCAGTTGTGAGTTTGGACATTTGGGTTTTCAAATCATTAACTTCTCTATTGGTCTTTTCTACAAATTCCACAAAAGAACCTCCAAATTCGAATTTGGGTTTGGGTTTGCTTGGCCAAAAGAGTTGTTTTAAGGTGGAGGCGGTCTTAGTTAGTAGGAATTCAAATTTGCATTCAATTTTGATGAACATTTTGATTTCCCCTAACTAAAATTAGGATGATTCCTCCATCCTTTGTTGAACCGTTGAGAAAATGGGTCATTATGAGTTTATAGCATTGACTTGTGAGGGACTTCGAATGATTACTTTAAAGGCTAGAATTTTGTGAAACTCCTCCGTCGAATGTCCCACATTCTCATAAATGACACAAACGATGCTAGTGCCTACACTATCTTCCCTCATTTAACTAGACTATTGGCTTAAATTTTCTTTGACAATTGAATGAATTTCAATTCAATATTATCTCATTTGGACACTTAGTACAACCTTCCTCTCTCAGAAACCTTACCTTAAACCTCGTCCGTGTAGGTGTTCTAATTTTTGGCACCCACGGCTATTTCATCAAAGTACAATAAAGCATATTTCGAACTTTTGCTCAAGAAATTTTCATTACACATCGTTTCCACAAACGTGCGCATGGTGGGTGATGGAAACTTAGTTCCAGAATTGTTTAATATTGCGTATAGACAGAACAAAATTTTTATGTAAAACCCTAGTGTGGAATCGGATTTTACCTTCGATATCTCTCTGGTTTGATCCCATCTCAGCACGAACAGGGGTTGGTGGAGACGAATCGAGAACACGTGCTTAATAGAACCTCAAAATCTTCTACCGTATTCCTTTCTCCGTGCAATCTTGTACCTAGTGTGGGATGCGATATCACCAAGATCTCCTTCTCTCTCTCTATAGCAGAAACCCTAAATTCGTAATAATTATTGTGTCGACCGAAGAGGCAAGGCTGGCATATATATAAGGCTACGATAGGGACCCTAAGGAGAAATATGTATTTGGGCTTACTATGGAAAACCAGAATCCTAATTCGATTAAGAATTGATTCCTTCCATAAATTATAATTCACACCACTAAAGAATTATAATTGCACTCCCGTCCTTAACTCAAAATTATATTTCGAGCTCTTTGTTATTAAATACTTATTATTCTCTCCACGTTAAGATTTCAGATAACCGTCATTTAAAATTAAATTACTGACAACTATATTTAAATGACTTCTTAATTCTTGAGCGTACCACTTAACTTATTTGACATGTCGGATTAACATAATCCACCTGCAGGGTTTGACATGATCAAAACTTATAAGCTTCTCAAGGGGTTATCATCAGTCCCTATACCGGGACGTGGATTCCGTCAATAATTAATATTCATCATACATATAGTGTCGCCATCTAATTCACGAAGATTATTGATCCATAAATGAATCTCACTCTTAATGAGTTAAAACAACAAACACTATATATATATATATGTCTATTAATTATTTCAAGATTAAGAGCATAAGTAATCATAATAACCATGAGATTTTAAATTGTTTTATATAGTCATTATAAAAACAATTAACCTAAATTGGTCCTGTTCAATACACACAAAGTGTACTAGCACAACGAGTTAAAACTATACCGTTTCCTGTAGTCAAGATAAACTACTAAAACTTGTGTTACAATCCTATCGATGGTTGTCCAATTCCATCTAAGACTGTGAACCAATAAACTTATATTCCACAAGAACCGATGATATGATCCTCTGTGTGTAAGTTATACTCTACACAACAAATCATCTACTATATGGAATAAAAGACAAAACATGCACAATATTTAAATAAATAATATAATGCAACCATTGCCCATAAAGATTCTCATTAAAATAGCAAAACCGAGTCTATATATCAAAACCAATAATAATAAAATCATGGCTTTTAGTATATCACTCTAACAGTGGGAGTGAGTGATTCGTAAAAATAGCTAAAACTACTCCATGTCTCATGTCCATGATAAGGGTTTGAATTCAAAATCTCTTCGTATATTTTCAAACATTTGTAAAAGCTTTGATTTTCTTTAGGAGAAAATTCTGAAATTTGCCTTCTCAAAGCATTGGTTCGATGAACGGGAAAGAATTTCTTTAAATATTCGGTTAGTAATTCTTGCCAAGTTCAAATGGAATTGGGATGTAGATAATTTAGCCATCTTTTGCCTTTATCCTTTAATGAGAATGGAAAAAGTTTTCACCTCATTATTTCTCATTTGTGTTAGCTTCTCTAAAAATATATCAAACTTCCTTAAAATCTTTTAAATGCAAGTAATGGTTTTCGGAATCCATACCATAAAATGATAGTATGTGTTGCAATATGCCCGATTTGAGAATGACGCTCCAATTTGACCCGCTGGAATGACAATGCAAGAGTGTAAAGTGCCTCTAGGAGGTTGAAGATAATCTTGCATTGTGCGGACCAGACGATTGTGATTATTGTTCTCTCCGGCATTTGACTCATTGTCATCATTATCCATTTTGGATGGAGTAAGTGAAGGAATATGATGCCTTGGTGGTGGTTGGCCTTTTGGTAGACTTATGCGAAGATCAATATAAAAATTCCCAAGCATAAGCTCGGAAGGGCGATCTCGAATAAAATTTCCACTTATAAAAAAATAATAACTTGAAAAAATAATTTAAAAATAGAGAGAATACTTACAAAGTGGATTTTTATACAAAACTCGTAATCCGTCTTTTGCCGTATCCCCGGCAATGGTGCCAAAAACTTGACGTGATGAAAATACTTTCGTGCTTAAGAACCCAAGTGTTGGTTGTCAAGTTATAATACTTGATAAGTCCAAGTGTTGAACTACAAGGATAGTCGAAAATAAGATGTAATGATTACGAGTCCAAGGCTTTGTTTAGAGAAGTTGATTGGTTGATTTTAAAGTATTGTAACAAAAATTAAAGTGATGCATCAAATGATGAGAAAATGCTAAGGCATTATAGAATTCATTTACTTTGCAATGTTATGTAGAATCAATCTCATTCAAAGTTCTTAATGCAATTCCTAAGTGTTGAGTATCTTACACTTTTCTAAGCAAAAGGGTGTAAAGCAAAAGCAACGCATTCTCATATAAATGCCATATAAAAAAACGGTGGAACCAAAACTCAACACAACTGCAACTTTCCATTTTATCTTGTAACAAAGGGCGAGAAATAGGTGCAACCGATTCCCATATAATGTTCAACCAAGAAACAAACTTGAGATATACCAAAAGAAAAGGCATAAATTTAAAGTAGGCATTTGGGAACTCATTGTTAGTTTCTTCTAGGCAATTCATTTGATTATGAAAATGGCCAACTATAAAGTTTAGCTCAATAAATCATAACATTTTCTTTGTCTAAGATTGGGAGTTCAAGATGGATATTAAATCATTCGGTTTAAACATATTTGATAAATACAAATAGAATCCTTAAAATGATTAGTGGAGCTATTTATGACATAAACTAAAGAGATCCTCTTTGGCAACACTTTAACTAAAAAAATGTTGAGTCTCAAAATCACATAAAGTGTAGAAAGTACTAAATATATCCTATAGTATTCAAGGATTGGAATATCAAATTTATGGTGTTTCGATGAATATTCAAAGATTAAATCATGCTTGGAAATGAAATGTATCTTTTTCATAGAAAGAATAAATATAGGTTAGTAAGAAATACACAAGTCTCCATCTCCTCATTAGTGCTTGAGATCTATGTATACAAGGCATACAAAGTCAAATTATCTTATGAAAATTATCTTACTAGCTTATGAATGATTGATTAAATGGAGAAGATAAATGATTCAACAAGTATTTAACAATACTAACAATGGAATGAGAATTGAACTTAAATAATTAATGCATTGCAAATTTCATCTTTTAGCCTTAGCAAAGAAATTTACTCCATAATAAATGCAAAGAGAAGAATATAGAAGTGTATTCTATTTCTCTTCAATGAAAAATAAATTACAAGCTCTAGAAATAGAATGATATTTCAGACAATAATATATTAGAACGATATCGAACAAGCCCCTCATACAATAAAGAAGACTATCTATATAAGTGTTGCGCTATTTTCATCTCATCTATCTACTTAAAACCCAAAAGAAACAATGCCTTTTGTCCTATGGATAATAGCATCCATTGTATTAAATACAATATTTCTTGAGATTGAGAATTATAGCCACCATTTAGTCCTCCAAGCTAGCTATGGGATGTGGAGCAAAAAGGGGAGGCGACATAAATCATAAAGCATAGCATTTAGATTAATCTAGGCTTGATCCAAGTATTGGAAAAAAATTCATGATTGATCTAACAAGAAGCTAAATTGATCTAGCACTTGAGATTGATCTAGAAAAAAAGCTAAATTGATCTCACATGCTTATTATAAACTCTAAATTGATCTTGGAATGAGCTAAATTGACTAGCTCTTTGATTATCTATTGACCTTTTGCTTTAAAGTCCAAAATTGCTTGGTTCATTATTCTTTTCTTGGAAAACTCATATCTTGAGATTTAAAGATACCAAAATAAACACAAAATGTGCCTTTTTGAGCAACATTAAAATACAAAAATGCTATGAGACTAATCGTGAAATAAGTTGGTAAAAGAAGTATTTTTAGGAAGATAGACACGTTAAACAACTCTAAAAATGAGCGTGTTAACAACAATATTATGTGTTTATCATCGTTTGGCTCATTGCAGCCAATGCCCGTAACACCCGGTTTCCTTATCTCTTATAAATCGCAACCTATATCGTGTATAAGATAGAATTTGGCTTCGGATAGCCAAATCGGGTTCTGGAAAGGTTAGCATGGGTTGGAAACTTCCAACAAGTCATATTAATATATTTAAGTTTGTTATAATGACTATAAGTCATTTCGGGTTGCTCGGACGTAAATCGGCTCGAAAATCACAAGTTTAGGTCCTACGCGATTAATGGTTTTTACCCAACTTTGGAAGACCATAACGTCTTCATACTAACTCCAAATGAGTCTCCGTTTTCGGCCACGTCTTCATTTTAATGCCCTCTACAACCTTTGTGTTTTGGCCGAGACCTAATTCTCACTCCTCCATGGCTAAAATTAGGCGTGAAGTTGAGACTATGACCAAATAGCAAACGTTTGTGCGGCGAATAGTGGAAGTCGACTACATGATCTTCATGTAGTCAACTACATCGATCTGGGCAAGATTTTTAAGCTTATTTCATCCCTTTTCCTTCTCATTTTCACCCAACCAATTGGAGAGCTTTTAGAGGTAGATTAAGGGTGATTTTGAGGAGAATCTCGTGACCATCTAAGGCGATTCCTGCCGCATTAAACCCACACCAAACAAAACATCATCATCATCATCTTCATCTTCTTCTTCACCTTCATCCACCATAGCTAGGGTATTGTGCTTAAATTGGGGATCTTCGCATCTACGTGGTTTCGGTTCGATTCTTCCGTAATACTTCGAGGGATTGACCCTCCTAAGGTGAGAACAATAGTATTTTAACAAGTTTACTTACGATTATAACTTATTCATCTCAAATCAAACTAAACCTAGGTTTTCTACTCAAAGTTTCATATGCATGGGGCTTGGGTCAATTTCTTTGGGTATTTTTGATAGATTTACATCATTAACTATTTTAGACAAAAAACCCTAATTAGAAGTGATTTATGAGAAAGTTTGGTATATGACCTTCAAGTACGTATACGATTATATACGCTAATCTTTGATACGCTTATGTATGATGTCATATATGGGATTAAAAGTATATTTTGTACAAAGTTACATATATTGGGGGTATTGTTGTTGTATTTTAAGCTATGAACCATATTTATGAGATTTTCTACTTACCCAGCCAGTCCGTAAGTATGCTGGTCAAATACATATATATGTTTTGAATAAATTAAGTCTTTAAATCATATTGGGAGGCTAATTGGGACCAAATTGATGAAAGCATGTGAAACGTCCCAAACTAATGATTTTCTGGTTTCCTTTATTAACTGACGGACTTGGCGAATCTTGTTCAATCTCAACAACAATACCACTACGTGTTTTACAAAGTGTATAAGTACCCATAACCTAGATGGATATATACATATATACAAGTTTTACAAATACATATGGAATGCATGTATATTCATATCTATATATGTTGGATTCTATATTCTTATGATTTCATTGATTCGATGAGATGATTATTGTGATTTTATATCGGATGGCCACACCGTTCGTACTAGATAGATGGTGATTATCGGTAGTGTATAGCCTTGGTGGCTACGTGTGTATTATTGTAGCATGCGCCTTTATGGCGGTGTGAGGTAGCGTGTCCCTATGTGGCTGCGTGAGGTAGCGTCTAGGTGGACCTGATAGGCGGTCCCTGCCTTGAGCAGAAGAAACCAAGTTGCTGGCTATCTCTGTGCACAGTAGATTTATGAAAATCCTAGACGTGAGTATGATATCTGTGATTGATGTGATAGATCTAGTCGCGGTGTTGTGGCATATTTAGTATGATGTATATATATATACTTACATTGCTTTCTTATACTTTGGGTTGGGGTCATTATATACAAACATTTCACGAAAGGTTTTCCTTGCATAGGCTGCTTCATAAATATATTATATATGTATATGTACTTATATTTGTATATACAAAAAGGAATGTATTTTATCCTGAGGCGACTTATTACAGAGAAGCAGCACATAAACTATTTTCATTAGATTTCATTGCATGGCATGCATGATATCTAACCTATTTTCCTATACGAACCCTTATAGTTCCCACTGATCCCGTTTGGCTCGCTCCCATTTTCCAAACCAGGTTTTGCAGGTGTTCACGGGAATGGTACGAGTACAAGTCTAGATAGCTTTGATGGACCCTGATCACCTAAGTTGTTAGGAAACGACTTATGTAATAGTTGATTAGTTAGTAAATGATTATATATTTTAGTGTTGTATTTTGATATGAAGCTTATTGAGATTGGGACCTCATTGGAGGCTTTGCATAAATGGCTTTTCTTTAATGTGGAGTATTTATTGGAAATGGATTAAGTGTACATTTTAACAGGTTTTGGTTTACCTTTATGAACAAACTCCACATGCCGAATTATTTTTCAGAATGTATGGCTTGTTTAATAATTCTTTTCTTATTTAGGTCATGATTTACAGTTTATCACCCGTCGTCGCGTATGACACCGTGATTAACCAGGTCCCGGAGGTGAAATCCTCTCAATGGGATTTCGAGGCGTCATAAGTTGGTATCAGAGCTATAGGTTTGACGTTCTCCTCGGGGGATTCATGGGTAGATCCAAAATTAGGAATGCGAGCAGTTATGGTATTCCTCGAAAGATTAATACGTTCTCGTGTAATAGGATTCTTCTGTTAGGATATTTGGAAAATCGGAGAATTGTGAAAGGAGATGTGGCTTGTCTTGGCTATGTCCATTCACAAAGTTCTTGATTAATTCTTTTGGCCTCTTTTGTAAATTATTTCAGTCATTGGCTCCTAGATTGCCTATTTCACATATATGATTTGTGTTCGGGATTAGTTCTGCCACTAAGTGAGCAAAAGACGACTGTTGGATTATGTTATAGTCATCCACCGGCCAACGGTTGACTATCTGATAAACCACCAGTCCACTACTGCTGACTGAGGTTAGAATGTGGCATACTCGTCGGAGAGTGGCTGCTAAAGTCCTATTCCCCGTGTTTACCCCATTGCCTCTTCTTCGATTTTCTTGAGGGGTGAACCTAGTACGTGGATGATCGTTCCTCTATATCTGTACGACCGCTTTCGAACTTATAAGTCTAGTTATAAGAGAAGGAATCTGTGGATTATATTCAAATTGACTACCCTGTTACAAGTAAACTTTTACATTGTTCTAGACATCAATTGGCTTAAGAGATCTCTTTGGCAGGATGACTATTTTATGGTGGTATGGTGAGCAAAATTTTCTTGAAAAACCCACATGGAATATATGAGAATGACCAAGTTTGGTCGTGTATATGTATATATCCCCTCAAATGAGGCAAGATCCGATGTTGATGAATGGCTAGACTTTCTTATGGATGCCGATGCCTCATGTGTGCTTGAGTTGTTCTATTCTTTGGAATAAGAGGCATATGACTGTGGTGAGACATACTTTATATATTTTCTTTCGAAAATGGGTGGTTGTAGATGTTCCTATTCAGGGAAAAGCATTGACTATGCTTATTTTAGACTCAAATTCTCATTTGGTTAGTCAAGTAAATTTAATTGGGAATGAGAACCATTCAATGATCCCTATATCCAGTATATATGTATTATGCCTTGTTCCCTAAAGTGATGGGGGATAATTTTTCAAACGGTATCTACAACGCATCTCACCTTTATTAGTTGCGATCCTATTCTTCCTTCGCGATGAGAAACCCATAACGAATTCGTCTGAAGTACAATTCTTTTCCACCTTCATTAGGGGGACCTATCAGAGTAACGCAGCGAAAGCTTGACCACTTGTCGATTTGAGGTTAAGCTAACTAGTCCTTTTGTAAGCCTTTTGCATTTGTTCAGTATATTGTATCTAAACCTTGAGAATTTAGTTTGTAAAGGAATTAGAAGTGAACTCCCTTGGTAAATCTTGAGGAAGAGTGTTTGCCTATTGGCTAGCTCTTGTGTCAAAAAAGGGATGGATCCCTTAATAAAACTCGATGCCCTTTTATTTCATTTCCATTTGTTATTTTTAAGTGGAGCTTTGGATACACGTTCAACTTTAATATGTTTCTGTTCACCCTTATGGAGGAGAGTTGTTCAAATTGATAAGAGATAGCGTGATGGCATATCAAAGACGAATTAGCGAACTCAGTTTTTGAACTCCCCTGATGCAAGAAAGGTGTAGTACCTTTGAGACATGAGGTGTACCATTGCTCGACCTTTAGTGAGTTAGCATCTGTGAGATGAACACTTTCAAGAAATCGTCCAAACCCTCTTATGTGGATATCTTACTATAGTGAAGTGTACGCTAATTGTAAAGCAAGTTTTCACCCAAGGAGAAGTTTAGAATGGAAAATTATACCTTAAGTTCGGGATTAGTGTCCTAGCAAGAATTTCTCCTACTCTATTTCAAGAATTCAGATGATGATGATGTAAGTATTTCTGACTTG
Organism: Lonicera japonica; assembly: GCA_021464415.1. Lineage (NCBI taxonomy): Eukaryota > Viridiplantae > Streptophyta > Magnoliopsida > Dipsacales > Caprifoliaceae > Lonicera > Lonicera japonica. Next base: position 155,172 of record JAKCWG010000528.1, read on the forward strand.
AGATCCTCCTATTCCACTCTTGATCCAAGCATAGGACTTGAAGTAGTACTCCAGATTCAAGCCTTATTGAATCCAACCACGGGCAAACCCTTTAAGGAAGGGAGACGACACTTGATTGAGGTAAGTAGACCTCATTTCTGCCGTTATTCCCTTCCGTCTTATAACTATATATATATTTGGGTGTGTTAAAGCTTGTTCTGGCTCGGGGGAAAATAGTCTGAATTATTCTATTGGGTATGAGTTACATCCTTTGAAGGAGTATGAACTCTCCTAAGATCATGCTAGCATACTATACGTGTATCACTTTTGTTCTTTGTATAGTGGAATCCCCAACAGATTTTTCGGAGATATGTGTTTATTGTTTGTTAAGGGGAAGACAAGGTAAGATCCTATAAATTTCTTTTATTGGAAATGCTATGCATGACAGATGCATTACGAGAAAATCCTTACAGTTGAATACGTAGTATTCATACCATGTCAGTCGATTCGTGACTGTGAGTTGTGATACTCCACCTCTTGGATTACTAGTGGAATAGTTGGGGGTCATGATTACGAAGTGATCACGGGATCATGTATTCAGATGAGAAGACATTCAGGACAAGGAATGCATTCGTTAGTGTAACCACCTCTCGTATTTTGAAACCGTCTTCCTAGAACATTAGTTCTGAATTATGTGAGTTATTCCAATTCAGCTTTTGGAGATCAGTTCATGTATTTTCCTTAATTACCCGTTCTGATTGGATGGAACTGGAATCTAGTTCGAATTTCAAGCAGGGTACGAAATTTGATTTATGTATTTAAGCCCTAATGATTTTGATTTGGTGCCTCTAACCTTTAATAGAACTATTTTTCTACTGGCTGGATAACACTATAGTTATCTTAACCGAACGAGGAGAGAGAGGTTACCCATATACCGTGTGTATATCTAACCATCATGTTTCAAAACCACCAATCAATCTGTGATTCCTTGGAGATGGTACCTCTCCATGAGTAGTGAGACACTGAAACCCTTCCGTATTCGAAACTTAGTGTCACCTAAGAAATTGTTTGTGGATAAATCTAGATGGAACTTCAGTCACCCCGTACTTTGAACTGATCAACCCAAGTTTCGTGAGTTATAAACTTCTAAAGCCATTAAGAGGTGGATACTGAGTGCAGTGCCTATATCAAGTTGAAGAACATGTGATTAGAAACTGGGTTGGTGAAAACAAGATTGTTGCATTCCTCGATAACTGAGAAGAGATAAAGAGGGTGCATAAGGAAATTTCTATCTTCCACTACCTAGTTTGTGTATATCGACTAGTGGAAAGCGCTCATGTTTGGTCAGTATCTCCTTACATTGAAACTCTCATAGAGGTTGTGGCTTGTTAAAGAGAATGACTTGGATAACTTTAGTCATGCGGTCTCTTTTCACTATCATTTGATAAGATTATTCTTGTTGTTCTGATCTTTGAGTTCGGAGTCTTTCTTCATTGGCTATTGTAGTCTTCTCTTTTAAGGAAGGACAGCAATATAGAATTCAGAGCCACTCGTACGTTGGGTTGATATCTATCCTATGGGAATTTCGAGGACAAAATTTATTAAGGAGGGGTGATTGTAACACCCGGTTTCCTTATCTCTTGTAAATCGCAACTTATATCACGTATAAGACAGAATTTGGCTTCGGATAGCCAAATCGGGTTCTGGAAAGGTTAGCATGGGTTTGAAACTTCCAACAAGTCATATTAATATATTTAAGTGTGTTATAATGACTATAAGTCATTTCGGGTTGCTCAGACGTAAATCGACTCGAAAATCACAAGTTTAGGTCCTACACGATTAATGGTTTTTACCCAACTTTGGAAGACCGTAAATTCTTCATCCGAACTCCAAATGAGTCCCCTTTTTCAGACACGTCTTCATTGTAATTCCCTCTACAACTTTCGTGTTTTGGCCGAGACCCAATTCTCATTCCTCGATGGCTAAAAGTGGGCGTGAAGTTGAGACTTTGACCAAACAGCAAACTTTTGTGCTGTGAATAGTGGAAGTCGACTACATGGTCTTCATGTAGTCGACTACATCGATCTGGGCGAGATTTTTAAGCTTATTTCCTCCCTTTTCCTTCTCATTTTCACCCAACCAATTGGAGAGCTTTTAGAGAGAGATTGAGGGCGATTTTGGGGAGAATCTCGTGACCATCTAAGGCGATTCCTTCCGCATTAAACCCACACCAAACAAAACACCATCATCATCTTCATCTTCTTCTTCACCTTCATCCACCATAGCTAGGGTTTTGTGCTTAAATTGCGGATTTTCGCATCTACGCGGTTTCGGCTCGATTCTTCCGCAATACTTCGAGGGATTGACCCTCCTAAGGTGGAAACAATAGTATTTTAACAAATTTACTTACGATTATAACTTATTCATCTCAAATCAAACTAAACCTAGGGTTTCTACTCAAAGTTGCAATAGCATGGGCTTGGGTCAATTTCTTTAGGTATTTTTGATAGATTTTACATCATATATACGTCAATAACATTTTAGACAAA